>VXAY01007076.1:0-12596 GCA_013399855.1 Oxyruncus cristatus
AGGGCGCTGTTGCCCCGCCGGCGACGAGGGGCCGCCCCGTCCTGGTGGTCCCGGCCCGGGGTGAGTCCCGCGGGCACCGCCGGCCTCCCATCCACCCATGCATCCTTCCATCCCTTCCCCTGGCACCACCAACGCTGACCAGCTTCGAGGCTTCGGGCTTTATTCTTCTTTCTTTTATTTTTTTTTCCCCCTCCCCTCCTCCCCTGTCTTTTTTAAATTCTCAGTCAATTAAATTATAGTTAATATGTTTTAATAACGTTCGCGAATACTAAACGGCAGGCGATTTAAGGCTGAGGCTTGCCGCTCATTACTGATGCGGCCATAAAGTTAATTCCTAACACTTAAAAAGAAAGTCTGCATTAATGAGTTTTACTATTTCACGGGTGACAGTTTAATTTCCCAGTGCCAATAAACATTTCCCTTGAATACACACTGCTTCCCTAAATGTTTAGGAGTCAATCTTTTTAAAGCATGATGATCAATGTTTTTATTATACTGTACAGATTTTACTTATTCATTGAGCAATGAATTAGCATGGAATCAGCTGTAAGTGCTTTCCCAGGAGCCAAGTGAAGGAGCTTGTGAATCTGTAATAGCTGCAAGTTCCCTAGAAGCCTCGTTAGATTCGCATGTAAAGATCTCTGTGTGCTTGCATGGACCTCAATAATTGCATCCAGTATGAAAATTCATCACCTTCTTAAATAAATCATCTCCATATGGTGGAGCTCAGTGAAGCTGTGCTGCTCTCCTTCTCAGTTTGGGGCCAAGAAAGCTTATATATGGGCTAAAATATTGAAGCAGTATCCTAAAGTATATTTAAATAGCTGCATAAAAATGCCATTGCTTTAAAGGGTTACTGAGCTCCCAGGTACCCAGTAAATTTTTGAAAAGAAATAACCAAATTACAAAAATGGGAAGATTCAGCACAGGACACTGTCAGGAGCTTCTATTTGAAAGGCAAAATGCAAATGGAAAAGGATTGCTTCTGCACTTTGGCCAAAGGAGTTGTGTTTGGATGCCAATACTGGTATGTTCACAATGGCTTCAACAGGTTTGTTTCTGGCAGATTTTGTGAACAAGAAGAGAACCAGAGACTCTATTTACAGTGGAAAAGGATTATGCAACTTATTTAGTTTTCTTCCTAATATCTAACATGGCATTAATCTAATTCATTTTTTTCCTTACTTCTAAATTAGACAACTCTTAAAAATTATTTTCCTATCACTTATTTAGTTACCGTATAATAAAAATCCTGGGTACGTCAAAATCTTCCCTGCCACTGAAATATTTGATTCCGATTTGCTCTTTGGTAATAGTTTTTAATTAAAGAAAGGATTTCTAAAGAAACTGCTTTGAAATACAGCTACCATCTAGGGGTCAGTAGACATCATTAGAAAGATCAAAACTGCCAAACGCTAATAAAACATAAGAAACTCCTCCCACTTCACTTTTTGCAATATATTATTAAATTAGGTAAATAGAGTAGCAATAGATTTTCTCCCCAGGATACTAATTACTAGAAAATGAATAAATAGCCATGTACATAACTCTGGAAATGTGTTGCATGAGACATCTGGGGGAACTGAAACTTCTACATTTATCAGGTAGACAAGGAGAAACAAAGCCTTGCCTGCTATGTGACAAATTAGTTGCCCTTTAGCAGCATATTCTGTGATCTGAAAACATTAGTAGCTTTGGTAAGTCTAGATTTACAGTTCTTGACCACGTTTTTTTTTTTCTTTTCTCCTTTTTAAAGTTGGAAGGAGGGAGCAGTAGTAAAAAAATTAAAAGAGACATGAACTCATGTTTTCCTCAACCACTTTGCTATATCAGTTCAGGGCTAGTCTGCAGCTGCAGAAAAGAATTGCAGGAGTCACTAGTGATCTTCCACCTGCTTTGGCATCGTGTATCTTTAAAATTTTACCTATTGTTATTTTAAACCTTATGCCTCTCTCCCCCCTATTTATATTTTTCTTGACTGACTTTTCACATGTGGCCATCAAGATGTAGCAGATTAAAACACCTCCTGGTGAAATGGCACTTTCTAACTCCCATTGCAAAAGTTACTCATAAATTATTGCATGTATCTATTCCAGATCGTGAGACTTTCAACCCTTCTTCTTAAATGGTCATAGCTGTCAGTCAAAGCTGCAGAAATTCAGCCTGTGGTAGAATCAGAGCTCCTATTGAAGTCCTTACTGAAATATATGGTCAATGTGCAGTCCACTACTCTGCAGTAGATATAGATGTGGCCTTACAGGACACATCTATCTTTAATAATTCTATTCAGTTAAAAGGTAGGCAGCGTGTGTCTGTATTTTTATTTATTCTCAAATAGAAAAAAGACCTGAAGAAATCATCCATTTTCTTGGACAAGGAAACATTTTTTTTTTTTAGGCAACAAGGGTGTTCACTCTGACTTTAGCCTTCCTTTGCAAGGATAGTAATTGTACCGGAGTCAGACAAGTGTAAGTGAAAACTTACAGGAGAAAATTTGACTCTGGGTACTTGAGGCCATCAAGATCAGGAGATGTATTTGGGATTTGTAACAGCGCAAATGAGACCTGCCAGGTCAACTGTGGTAAAGGTACAAGGTCTCTTTCTATCTGTGTGGTCAGAAATGCTAAGTTTTAAAGAGATCTGCTGAAATAGGTAGAATATTGATCATCTGATCTCAGTTTGTGGCTCATATGCTTGCAGGCTCAGTAAAGATCTGACACATGGCTTTTTATCTATCTGCAGGACTTAACTGAATCACAGAATATGCCAAATTAGAAGGGACCCACAAGGGTCACTGAAGTCCAGCTCCTAACCCTAGACAGAACCACACCCAAGAGTCGCACCATGTGCCTGAGAGGATTGTCGAAATGATTCTTGAACTCTGTCAGGCTTGGTGCTGTGACCACTTCCCTGGGGAGCCTGTTCCAGTGCCCAGCCTTGCTCTGGGTGAAAGACTTTTTCTAATATACAACCTAAACCTCTGCTGACACAACTTCAGGCCATGCCCTCAGGTCCTGTCACTGGTCACCAGAGAGAAGTGGTCAGTGCCTTTCCCTCCTCTTCCCCTCATGAGGAAGTTGTAACTGCAGTGAAGTCTCCCCTCAGTCTCCTCCAGGCTGAACAGACCAAGTGACCTTAGCTGCTCCTCATACAGCCTCCCCTCAAGGCCCTTCACCATCTTCAAGAGAATAGTATTCAGGCATACTTTCCTCAGGTTAGTTTCATACTGGGAGAAAAACTTATCCAAATGTTACTTTTTCATGCCTTCAGATGTATCAATGAAGAAATGGTACAAAATACTCAGATTTCCTGAGAAACGCTGCGAAAGACCCACTGCTGATCAGAGCCTTTCTTGTATGTTTGTCACTATCCAGCTTTCAATCAGTTTGACTCAACTACCACTCCTTGGCTTTGAATCAGTCTAAAAGATGGTCTTTCCGAGGACTACAATGGTCTTTGGATTATGCATGGACTAGGCAGATGGCATCACCAGCCCTCAGGAATCTATCCAGGGTTATTATCTCAGTATCAAATACACTGGCTGTTTGGACATTTTTCTTTTCTTTTTTTGCTCTTAATGTCATGCAAATGCAGCAGGTTTTTCCTTATAAATTAACAGCAAGAACAAATTGTTTTCAAATGTGCTTGGTACATTTGTACAAAGTATAGACTTCAAGTGGAAAATATGGTGACTGGGTAGAACAACATACTTGTGAAGCTCTCCCAGCACATGGCATGTGCAGACTTCTGCCAGCACTCCAGTACAGTGTAGGACTGGTGATGGTTTTTTAATCACTGTTATCATTGTCTTACCAATGGGAAACTGAGGCAGTGTATATAACCAAGAGATAAATGTACAATGAATGTGAGAATCTAAAATCCTTAGGGATCAGTTGAGTTGATCCTATATGGTGCAGTCATGTCCTATTCTCTGTTGTTAGTTCATATTCATATTTGCCCTGCTATATGTAGTAGTTTCTAAATCCACAGATTACTCCTCATTTCCTCTTCCCCTCCTTCTCCTTTCTCTGCTGCTATTTGAAGCAAGTGGAGTTTGGATAGCTGAATACTGAACTGAATAAGAATCTGAAGGCAGTGGGAGCGTGGGGTAGCATTTATTTATTTTTAGCCCCAAAAATGGATTTTCTGTAGATGTGACAGGTTTCAGCTTGCTTGGCAAACTTGAATTACCGTCTTACCAACCCTCCCCTATCCTCTTGAAGAGATAAGAATGAGAGAAACAGAGAACTGCAGGTGTATCTGCCAGCATCACACGTGACAGGCTCTCTCTTTGTATCTGCTTCCCCTTGGCGTACCAGCCCCTGGAGCCCTACCAAGCATTCCAGGGAGTGGGCTGTCTATGTAGGGCATCAGGTAACCTATTGTGCCTTTTTTTTTTTTTTTTTATTATTATTTCTTTTAAATAAAGGGCTCTGCTGGGGTTTTTTTCTACCCACAGAATTAGGGGAATGATACTCTGGTCCTGTAGCATTTACTTTTTCAGACTGCTGCTGACACAAGGGTCACATTTGCACCGTGTCTGTAGAATGTGGTTCTCGCTGGACACATCTCTTCTGGGTCTATGCAGGAAAGAAGAAATGCAAAAGAGAAACAAACTGGTAGATCTGCATGAACATTTTCCTTCTGCTGACAGTAAAGTGTCTTTAAGAGACATGAACTGTTTCCTTTTTCTCCTTCACTGAGCTCCCTCTACTCAAACCAATAAGGAAGGGAAGAGAATAATCCTGACATAATAAAGATTTAAAATCACAGGCAATTCTTGGAGGCTTTGAAGGCATCACTTGGTAAAGCAGGAAACATCAGCAGACCTATTAGTATATCTCTGTAAAGTTAGAGGGAAATGAGATTTTTTTTTTTTTTTTGTACGCAGTGCTGAGCTGATATCATTGATAATTAATTTCCTTGTATTAATCTTGTTTCTGAATTTTTTAATTGTCCTGTGCAGGTTCTCTTGGGCTGTTAATGCCATTTGTTTGCTAGATCAGTGCAACTGATGATGTTTTAAATAATGAAAACAATTCAATATTAGAATCTAGAGAAGAGAAAAATGCTAAAACATTGATTTACTTATTTTTAATTATCTGCTCTGTTAAGCAGTTAAAAAAAATTGTGGTTCATAGTGTGGTGATCTAACTGCCATTCTGAATAGATATATTTAGATATATGCAGAAAGTATCTAAGATTTTAACAGGTATTTTCTCCAAAACTAAAAGAAAGTAACTTAGTAAAAGAGAGAGCATGAAGTCATTTGCAAATGTCAGGAAGGATCTTGCTTGATTTGTATTCCAGGAGAGGAAACCCATATTTCTTGCTGTGTTTTGCCTTTGCATGACTGTAGCTTTTTCTCTACATTCCTACAGATATATTCTGGAGTTTGGATAGCTTGGTCCATTTCCGACAGAAGTTTCTGCCCAGATATTATCAACACAGGTTCTGAATAAAGCCACAGAAGTCTGTATGAACCTTATTTACAGTACTAAATGGGTATTAGAGTACTGGTTGGTTCACTTATTATATTGTATTTTATACCCTGTGAAGTAAAAGCCTGTAGAGTTGGGGTTTTTTGAATGTATAATTTTTGTACTTAAACTGAAAATAAGGTACAGAGCTGAGAGAAAAAGTGGTCTTCTAGGTAATGGTAAGTTTTATCCAGTGTTGCTCTACCATAGTAAAGACCTCACCAGTGTTCAACCTCAGTCTCTAGTGCAACCCAAGAGATTTCAACCTGTATAGTCATTGAATAACCCCAATTACTACAAGTGTGCTACACACACGACAACAAGGTGTGATGTGTTCATGGACATCTGTGATAAAAAGGGTTCTTTCTTCTATGACAGGAACCGTCCGTGGAAATAGTTTTGGAAGAAAGATGCTTGTTCTACTCCTTTTCAGACACTGTATATGGATTTGGAGACTGTTTCTTGGTTGAGAATAAGGCTTTAGTGTTAGAAAGAAATGACAAGAAATGATTCACATGGCAAAAGCAGACCTTGGCCCTTAGTCTCCTTCTGTATCAGTGGCAGTATACCATTTGTCCTCATTTTGCACATGCCAAATCAGAGAGGAGTCAGGCTTGAAATCATAATCCCCTGTGTGGTGCTATATTGCAGGTGGGAGGAAACTTCTAATGAACTGGGTGAAAATGTTTTTTTTTAAGTGAAATAGTAGATTTTTCTCTCAGTTTGAGTCTAATAGAAACAGGCTTTGGATAGCAGCAGCTCAACAATTTCTGTTTTGTCAGGAATGGAGATGACTTCAGTAACTAAATTTAAAGTAGCATTCAACATCATCACTGGGATTCAAGATGTGGAGGTTGTGTCAACTCCAGAATTGTGTTGGTGTGCTTGACTTGGGCCAGGAATGCTCAGATTCCAGACCATAGAGGCTGGCTTATCAGTGAGGTGGATTTAGATACTGGAGGTTTGCTGGGAAGAGTCTCTGTGACTCCCTCCTGTCATAATTAACATCAGCCACATTACACCGGTGATTAGCTTATAAAATGCCATCACCATCTCCATGCTGGACAACACAATTCCATGCTCTGAATCTGAGGTTAAGGAGTATTCTTAATGAGCATCACTGTTACATAAATTCCTAGGAGCAATAACAAGGAAAAGCTAACTTTGTAATTGCTCAGTGAATACCATTCAAGACTATAAAAGGTTTTTAGTAGCTGGTGTTAATGTACTCTTTTCCAAACTGTTAATTGCCTGGGATCTGTGATATCTTAATGGCATAAAGAGCATAGAGTTGCAGTGGGACACACTGTGTTCCGTTCAGCTTGGTACTTAGGAATACTCAAAAGATATTCAGCAACAACCACAGCAGTGGAAGCTGCAAACAACTGGTGTCATTCTGAGGGACGCTTCCCTTTTGACACGGGTAATTAGGGTTCAGCACAGAGCTCCAGAACATGAAATGGAATGGTGTTTAATGCTAACCACTGTGGCACGGCGGCAATTGGACTGGGAAGGAAACAAATGTGTTTTCATTCTCTCTTTTATTGTGTCTATTGAAAAAGATTGAGTGTTGACCCTTAGGAATTCTGGAGCATAAATTTTTCTTCTAAAACTATTCAGTGCACTGTGTTGCCAATATAGTAGTAAATAATAATAATAATTTTCAAATGGGTAGAATCCTCTCTTTGTTCCCAGCTGGGCAATAAGGAGTTGATAAATGCAGTACTGCCTGGATAAAAATTGGCTTGTTCCATTTACTGCTCTAAACGGTGAAGCATTGTTCCTCGATGACAATGGTTCTTCACTGATGACAGCTCGTCAGCACTCCAGGAACAGATAAATACCTTGTGATCTATGTCACCAGTGACATATCTGTAGTCATTCCCATATTAGTTCAGTGACGTCTTTATGTTTGAACCTCAATTGCCCCCCACTTCTGATGTAGATACTGAGCTATTGCTCTCTATCCTCCTTCTAGGTCATAAAAACAACCTACTGAGCATCAATATACAATTTTCTTCCTTCCCTCCATGCAAATGTATCACTGGAGCAGGAGGGGGAAAAGCATGTTTTAACTGGAGAATATGTGTTTTGTTTATAAAATTATACATAAGAAATGGAGCAGGAGATGGAGTTTGGGATGTGTAGGCAAAGAGGGGAGGTCACAAAGGATGTTCTTCCAGTTGCCTCTTACTTGTGGCAGCTTCCCAATGCACTGTATGAGGAGGTCTCTGAATTAATGGTCCAAGTGAGTCATCAGTGAACCGTTAGGAGTAACACATTCATTTGTAGTAATCAGGATTGATTTATGAATAGGACAAAAGGGACTAAATAAGCTATGAAAATGCATGTTGTAGATTTTATTTCCCCCCTAATGAATAATTCATCCTCTTCTAGTATCCATGAAAACAAAAACATTGTGCACATAAAAACCCATTAAAAAAGTTAATCCCACAAATGACTGAACATGGAGAAGATCAGCTTTTATTTTAAAAGGTAGATTTACTCAAATCCTCTGTAATTTGATTTGCCAGTGGGGTATAATTTAAGTCAAACAAGTTGGCAGCATTACTTGCTATACGAAGGTCTAAATATTTAATAGATTTTGATAAATGCCTGCCCCACAGGATAACGAGCTAAGGAGCACTCAGTCTCCACAGTGCAGAGGGTAAGCTAAACCCTACAAAAATGAGACCAACAGAATGGAGAGAGAGCTTCTGTTTGCAGGATATGGTCCTCCAAAGCCGGCCTTGGGAGAACTTGTAGTGCACCTGCTATTCTAAATAATCCTGCAGAAGCAGCCTCAGTAAGTAGTGATAGTGGCTTTTTAGTGACTCTCAGGGTTCTTGGTCTCTACATGTCTGTGAAAATGTCTTTAGTGAGCCTTTTTTAGGCGTAATACATTCTCTGGGACATGCAGGATGCTGTATGTTCAGATAATAATACTGGTGGGTGTCTGCCCATCTCCTCCTAGATGGACATGTCAGTGGGAAGGGGAGCATCAGTGCCTGTAAAGAGACCGGTGCTCCAGAGAAGCTAAGGTGTGTTGTGTAAAGCTACAAAGGAAGTCTCTGAAAAAATAGAATATGATCTTGGATGTATTGCATTCTAGGTGGGCACTTTACCCTTGAACTGCCCTACCCTTGGTGCAACTGCTATGTGGACACGAAACAGAGCATCAGAGAGAAGGGAGAAACCTCACACAGAGAGAACAGTGGCACTGGATTTCTACCTAACGTCCCCCAAAAATTCAGAGGGGTTGGTTTTTGTTGCTTTATTATTTTTTAATTTTGTAGAAAAATAGTTTGCATTTTAATTTTAGAGGAAGAACCTCCTTCAGCAACCCTGAGGAAGATTAAAGAGCTATGGCATTTTTCACAGAAACTGTTTGTTTGGAAAAGAAAATGAAAATTTGATGAATTTCAATCAGATGTAGCTTGCAGCATTCAAATATTTATAGATTATCAAATTCCCTTTTCCCAGCTCTGCTTTTTAAGTGCGGAGCTCATCTTATATGTAATATTAATTCTCATTATTCTTAGACAGTTTTTCACTGAATTCCTGTGCAGACTCAGTTCATCTAGGACCTGGTCTAAACTTCCTGAAAATGAAGGGAATGATTGCAGTTGAATTTCAGATCATCTTTTACTCAGAAATCTGTTCATCCAGCATGCAAATCCTTGCTATTGTTCTCCTGTGAAGTTTATTTTCCTTAAAATCTGACTGGCAAAGTGTGCCATAGAACTTGTGTTTGTACCTGTCGGTAGGAAGAACAGTTCATTTTCCTCATGGTTGTTGTTCCGTTTTTTGCAAATTGTGTGAGAGTGTGTTGGCTTGCTCTGTCATATTCTTTGCCAACCTTGTATCCATCTTACTGACAATATAAAAATTAAAGCTGCACTCACTTTTGCGTATGTCTTTGCATTTTTTTATCAATATTGTTCTGTTTCCTGAATCCTTCTGTTCTGTTGATTTGAGGTGAACACTAGCCACTATAATGCATAGGATTATGATGTGATAATAGCTTTTTACAAACTTTACAGAAAACATTTAAAACTCTCTGAAAAGCTGATAGTCCAAGGTTATTCCTGCTTGTATTTCTTCCAGGCAGGTATGAGCTCACATTGCTGATGCTCCTGGGTCCACTGATGAAAATTTGTTCCTGCCTAGAAACCATATAGCTAGCTTTTTGTTAATAACATTAGGTACATGTGGTTGCTAAATTACTAACACTAGACATTTTAACTATAAAATTAGATTTTTTTTTTTTTTTTGAAAATTGTCAACTCTTTTCTTTTTGAAATCTACATTTGGTATCTGACAAAAGTTCCGCGGGGCCTTCTCCAGAGAGACTGCGTGTGAGTTGAAGGAGTCTATTTACTGCACCATTAGGAATATGGATTACAAACCTCTTTACACACCCACATGCATCACGGAGTGTTTGCGAAAGCCAAAACTGTTCTTCAGACAAGCAAGGGAGATGTACTTTTCATGCGTGCTTTTGCTCAGGGGCGGTGGTTGGCTCCGTTGGGCAAGGTTGACCCGTAGGAAAGGAGTTGCCTACTTTCTTGAGACCTCAGTAGAATGGAAAGAAAAAAGCTCTTCTCACTAAACACTAGTCATTTTCCACTTAAGCTTTTGGAAGAAGGGAGGTATCAACTGCCATGACTCATCTCATTTCACAGCGAATCCATGTTATTTCACTTGCTCTGACAGGCTTGATCCAAACATCACCAGTTTTGCTACTGGGTCTGGGCATCAGTGACTTGTGTGCATTAAATAAGGAAGTCCTAACCTGAAATCCTTTCTCTGATTGCAAGCAGACAATGAGTCAGAGCTATAAAAGAACAGATTTTCCTCCTACCCTCTCCATCTTGCACCCATCTTAACCTTAGTAGTATCTGATTTATAGTGCCTGTTTTTTTTGCAACTTCATCTAATTAGTACAGGCACTGGGGTCAGTATTCTAGCACCTGACAGACTTTACCAGGGAACACCACAATTACAAGTGCAATTATCTGTTTTTCTGCTGCACTGAAAAATGTAACATGTGAAAATTAATATAAACCACCTAACTCTTAAGATGAAGGTGTGGGTGGTAGGGAAGAGGCACTTTCTCCAAATTTGAAAAACCTGGGTTTGATGACTGACTTTATGAAAGTTTTCCTGGGCATTCTTAGGTGATGTGCTTAATTGCTTTGAGCTTGATTTTACCTGGTTTATCTAATTATGGCTAAATGTTTATATCTTATAGTGTATACAGGCTTTCACCTAACAGTGGTGGTTGTAGAAAGAGGTCCTTATGCTAGGTGGTAAGTTAATGTAAGCAATAATGTCATTAGCAGAGTTCTTCTAGAAGTGCTAACTGCATCCATGAATAACAGTCTCCAAACCATTGTGACTGTGCTTGCTCTCTTGTGACTTCCATAGGGGTCAGTCTACAGCAACAAAAAGGATCTTTGTGTAAATCTGCAGTTAGGAAGTCTTCAACAGGAGAGCTATGGGCTGGTTGGCTGACAGCCAGGAAAGTAAAATATCTTTTTTGGGCAGTGTGTCCTTTCAGTCATCCCTGTGTGGCATGTGGTTAGAGCTAGCTTGCATTCCCCTAGAACAGCATGCAAGTTTGTGCCAAGTTGCTTGCATGGGTGCTAAACTAAAATTGTGTTATGAAAGTGGTGAATTCGTATTAAGTTAAAGGATAATAACCAGTTAAACATGACTATAAAGTACTGTCTTAAGATAGCCAAGAAGACCCACACAAGGGAATGGTTATCCCTTTTATTTCTTACATTAAGGGAAACTATAATCTTAGCTTAGAGGAAATTTAGAGCAAATCTATAAAGTCATGTTCAAGCTAAGCTTTGTAAATTTCAAGACAGGCACTTATTTCATTGTTCAGGCAGGGAGAAAAACAGTTCACAGCTGGAAATGCCTGTTCTTCTCTTCCACGAGATGCACAGCAAAGGGTAATTGATTTTGACTCCTTCAGGATAGGAATGGGTTTTCTGTGTTAGTAACTGTGAAGCACAAGGTCTTTATCCTGGTGTGGGGGAGTCTGTTTATGCCAGTGATGATAAGAGCAAAGACTCTGCTCTGAAGACTCCTTATAAATGCCAATGTATCTTCAGCTTCTTCAGCAAATTTTTAAGTATGTCACTGACTGGTGGTAGTCTTTATTAGCTAGTTTGATGAGAATATCTAGGCCTTTCTAAGCTGGGACTAGTAAAGTAAACCTTCAACTCTCAAGGAATTAGAAGTTTTTTGGAATAGCCCTTCACTAAGAAACAGGAAACTCAGTAAGCTGATATTGAAGGTAAGAGTTTAGTAGTTCTTAGATATCCACAATCTATGCATTTGTAGTTTCTTCAATTAAGAAATAATGTTAATGGAAACCCCCTCCTCCTTTCTATGTCTGTAACCTACTTTTGAGAGTAAATATATGAAAGAAGGTGGGAATAATTCATGATACTCCAAAGCATTATGTTAATCAATAAGTCCATATGTTTCATTGAGGCTATTCTTGTACAAAGCACAGTAACAAAGAGAGAGTCTGAGGCTAGTACTGGTATCCTTAAGGCTAAATGCAACCATGGCATTATCCCATTCCATGGTAGTTTTGTCAGAATGATTAAATCCTGCTTCCTGTAATATTCTTACATATACTAGTGAATAAATCTTATTTAGTGCAACTATTATGAATAAATACCACATAACACATTACCTCACTTCATTCACTGAAATGACCAAGAAGATCAAAACAAAGTGAAACTCGGTTATGCAAATGCATCAGGCTGAGTCAATCTGCCAATGTTAAGTCAGTAATTTTTATTTTTTTTTTAAGCTTCCCTGGGGGGAAGGAAAAGTTTAATTAAAAAGAGATTCAATGAGAATTCAGAATAATAGGTCATGTCTATGTTGTCTCTCCCAGAGCTTTGGAAAATCAGTGGCTTCTCATGGGACAGGTTGAGGTGTAAATAGGAAAGAAATAGAGCCACCTCCTTCATGAGTTTAGACCTTCCCATCTGCACTAACTACTGTTTTCAGCCTTTCCCTTCCTGATAGCAACAGAGTCAAAAATGGCTGCTCTTCCCCAGCTTCATTCTTTTTTTTTTTTTT
>VXAY01007076.1:12624-39844 GCA_013399855.1 Oxyruncus cristatus
TTTTTTTGTGGCTAAAGCAGTTTCAATTACACCAGCTGGTCAAAGACCTCAGATCCTGCAGGATGCAACATTAAGCCTCCTTGGGTGTTGTGTTGTCATTTCAGCTAGATTAAAAGCTGAGTTCCTCAAAGACTGAAATTCTGGTAGAATCAAGTGTTTGTCAAATAACGAGGTAATAGAAGAGAATTTCTGCATACAGAAAAGTGTTGGTATTTTTCAGGTTAGTAAAGGATTTGTCTCGGATGTCTTTTAGAAATGACCGAATAGTTTTCTAAGGTTTTTGATGAAAGGACAAGAGAGAAAGCATTTCAAGTGCTATTTCTAAGAATCTTTCGGGAAATTATCTTCATTTTTCAGGTCATATTATGTTTCTGTGCCTGATGCTCTGTTTATTTAACATTTAAATACTTGCCTTCAGAGTTTGAAAAGCCAGTGGCTACAGAATCTCCTTAGGACTATTGAGGTTGGGTTTTACAGTATAAACATGTTTCAGTTGAGTCCAGAGGATTTGATTCTTAGTGTAACATTTAAAAAAGCAATAATGCACTTAAACAGTGGTAAACTGAAATGAGTACTGTGTGTGCTCACTGAAGTCAAATGTTCCAATAAACAGTATCGGAAGGCAGAATGGTTCAACTGGAAGAAAAGTATTTATACTTCCTAATAGACTCTGAGTTTTGAAAAGTATATAGAGCTGATGAAAATAAGTTCTCCCTCTTCCCTTTCTTTTAAAGAAATTTAACTTCTTTTTATTTATTTCATTATATCATCTGAATGTTAGTTCCTCCACCCTGAAATCAAGAGTGCTCAGCTCTGACAATGAGACATCAAATCCTCGAAATATGCTGCTCCTGAATTGTGGTGACTTTAGTTCACAATTTCCTATTGTAAATGGAACACAATCTTGAATAAGTATGTTCAGATTTTTCTGTTGACTTATGTCTGTGCATTTACCCATATATGACATTTTAACAGAAAAGCTGTATGTGTACATACCTTCAGTTCTTCATACAGAGCAGGATAATATTTTAGATGTTGCTTTTATAAAACCCGATTTTGCTGCAATTACTAGAATAAAACAAAAAATGAGGTGGGGGATTCAGCTTTCCCTGATTAAATCAATAAATTTTTATGTTTTTATATTTTATTCTTGCTTTTGTTGTACTCTTTTTCTATTGAGGAGAGAATAATTTTCTGAGATTGACTAGCTTCAATATGCTGTTTAATCAGACATTTACAATTTTTTGGAAGATGAGTCATTAGGAATTTGACTTGTAAGCAATCCTTTCCAAGAATTTCTCTAATTTGTGACTTGCTATCATTTCTCATTTAATGATGGATAGTGAGCTCCTGACACTCTGCAATACCAAGGAAAAGACGTTGTGACGAGCTAAAGGAATCTGCTATTATTAGACTCTCCCTGTTTCACTATACAATTCATGCACTGAAATTTTTCTGTGGTGTCAGGGGTGGACTCTTTGTACTGATTATGTCCCATTTTAAGAGCACCAAAGAAGATGCCTAGAGAGAGACATCATTAGTTACCCTTACACCTCTTGAGCCCTCTGCCCAAGAGCCTGCTGCTGTTTCTGATAACAAGAAAGAGTACATCCAGAAGGACCTTCATGCAGGCCATGTGCTCTGATTTCCTTTTCTGCCATTTAGTCAGTTCCCTCACTAGCTTTCACCTTGTCTTCAGTCACGCTGCAAGTGCTTGACCTCTTTTTTTTTTTTTTTTTAACTTTTCCTCTTGCTTATTCTGTTCAGCCCTCTGATTCAATGACTAATCTGTGTCTCAAAGTCAAAAAAACCAAACGGTGAGCTGCTTTTCCTCCCACGATCACTCTAATTCTCTTCACTTTTAAGTGCAGGATCACTGTCATCCGTGCCCTTCAGGCTTACCACCATAGAGTTCCCTGGCTTCCCGCAGCCCAGCCTGTGTCCAAATCTCGTTACTTCTTCCTCAAGATTCAGCACAGTTTTCTGCCTCCCTGTGTCATGCTGATAGATACAATCCTGCCTCTCTTCTGTTGGAGGTGGTTGATAAGATGGGAAGTGTTGGTTTATGGTGAAAATGTACATGAAGTAGAAAGAAAAGGGAAACTGAGGGTCTTTTGATTTAAAGACAATAAGGAAAAACACTAGCAGTACTCCTGATTTCAGTAAAATCTCCTTCCAAACAAAGAGATACAAGCCCTGTTAGAAGCAGGAAGGTGTACAATTTTATCTAGAACTGCAGATCAGGTTTGCTAATGTTCAGGCCGAATGTGCAGCTCAGAGATGGCAGAGTGTGCTTTATCTGCTTCAACCTCCTCTCTATATCTATTCCCGATTTGGCTCTGCAAAGTCCTTGCTTTCAAGCCATGAGGTCCAAACTTTTGTGGAACCCGGTATTCAAAGTTAATTCCCATTTCATTTGAATGCTTTTATATTTGCACTCAAGTAGAAAGTGTTTTTCGGTATACAAATATTCAAAGGCAATTATCTACACTTCATGTATATGTATGTATATGTTTATATACAAAGACATACCTAAAATATAGCTATATATATATATATAGGTTATGTGGCAGCCTTCAAATGTTCATGATCAAAAAATGTTAAAAGCCTGTACAGAGCTAATAGATATCATGTGCCTCTCTGGAGATTGGAGAGTTTCTTTACATCTTATCCGCTGCCTCTATATGAAGAAGAGCTTGAGCCTTTCTGTGTGATGTATTTAGCGTCTCATCTGAAAAGTAAATCAGATAATAAATTTTGAATTCATGGGATGAGAATATTTGAAAAGATTTTGTAGTTTATGGCATCAATATGCTGTCTAAAGACTTGTCCTCTCTGAGAAAACTCTGGTTGTCTTATGCAGTAATAAGGATTTTAAGTTACTGCAGCTGGACATCATTAAGAAGAAAAGAGAGATTTCTTGAGTGGGGTAGAACAAATTACCAACTTTTTCTGTGCCCCAGATTCTCCTTGATTTTCCTGCATAGTCTTCAGAAAGTAGGAGAGTGGGTTGGTCTTGCTTTAATTTAATTGTTTCCCCTCAAAGTTGCTGACTCAGTCAAGCCACAGAATAATTATCAAGGGATGTTTTGACTTATAAAGATATTCCATTTATTGAATGGGTATATTTATTTTTCGTTTCATCTTGAAATGATCTGAACTAAAAGCTATCTTATTTTGCAAACTGTTTTTTATTATTTCAATTTATGTTCTGTTTTAGAGTGGAGTGGGAGGAGACTGGAATGACCACAACCAAGCATTTAAAGTTTAAAATTTTCGCAAGATAGGAGGATATGCTTTTTGATTCTCCTTTGATGTAGTTGGCTTCTTTTATAAAATATGCTAGTTTTCTTGTTTTTAAGGAGAAATTGTTGCAATATAAAATATTTGGCATATTCTAATGTATTTATAAATATGAATATATAAATCATATTTCTGATAATTGTGGTTACTCACGGTTACAAATATTAAATTACCTAGAATATAATTAAGAGTGACTATTAAGGGAAATAAGAGAGATAAAAAGTTTGAACCATCATATTAAAAAATCCACATAACTTTCCTCTTGTACGGTGGAAAGTAGTTACTGAAGCAGAATAGTGAAAATGCAATATGAAATAAACAGATTCCTGTGAATATTCATAAGCACACGTGTGCCTACACCAACACACTGAACATCAAAGAACAAGAAAGAGCCCTGAAACAGCACCGTGGAGGCATTGTGCCAGGGCCCTTCTGTGTGCTATATCCACATTTATATTGGTTGTAAATATCCCATGGCTTACTTTGCTCATTCTTGTTGGCAAACACAGGGATTAAGGGCAAAGATCCACAACTAACCTCAGGTGTCCCTCATGCTTGCTTTTCTGGGTTTGTACAGTATCTTATTTTTCATCCCTAATCTCCTTAATTTGCATCCTCCACAGGGAGCTGCACAAGTCTCCTCTCTGCCAATAAGACAAAGCCACTTGTACTATTATGATTTTGATTGTAGCATCTCCTCCAATGGTTTGTGTGCATATGTGTCATCAAGAAAAACAGTGGTACAGGATAAACTGGGAAATACTTCTCAATTGGTATCTGAAGGTACTGCCCTTAATATTTTTCTATCACAGAGTCTTCTTTCAAACATGCATTTTTGTAACATCTCTGATACAACCTTGGTCTTCTCATCTCCAGTTCCATATCATGTGTCTTGACAGACTGACCATGTCAGGGGTGACACAGAAGTGTGATATTTTGTCAGTGATGGCATCGTCTTTATTTTTAATTTTTAAATTTCTGGGAAGGAGAAAACAGCATGGTGGCAGGATTTCCAAAACTTTTTCTCTGATAAGTCAAACAGTCCTCACAGAGGAGCTCAATTATTTTCCTTCTGAATTAGAGAAAGAAATCAATATGAAACCTGGACTATTTTTTCCCTGTATAATATTTAACTTCTGTTTTCAGTATGAAACTCAAACTTCAGTATTTCTTAGAGACTGAGGAATGGAGGTCAGCCAGTGTTAAAGTGTGTAGAGCTGCAGGTTTGGGAGGTGTTACCCTAGACATAGGTCCTAATTTCAGAGTCCATGACTGGAGCTGAAGGTACCCACAGAACGATGGGTCTCAAAGCAGTGTTCATCCTGGCAGAAAACTGAGGAGAAGGGTGCAGGATGTCAAATTTTGTCTGAAAATGAAACGTATTTTTGTGACTCCTTGCTGAGAACTAACTCAGAGGTAATTGGAGACATGAAGGAGGAAGACACAGTTTTAAATCCCCTTTTAACCTTTCATAGGGACATGAACTCCAAAAGCCATTAACAAGGAAAGCATGCAGAGAAAAAGCTGCAGAGAAATAATGATTTCTGCAGCAGCACACACAATCCCACTGGAAAAATTGGCTAAGAATGTTTCAAACTATTTTTATATGCAAAGGCATGACAGTTGGAACTAAAAGTTTTGTTACTGAGAAATGAGTTTGATTTATTAATAAAAAGGAGGCTTCTCATTCATTTTTATTATTAGTTCAAAGAGTCAAACAATTAGTCTTACTCTTCTGTCCCTTTTATTTCTCTGCTTTCTCTCCCTTGCCTGTTTCATTTCTTATCCTAGTAATTTTCTCAGAGGTGGAGTATTTTAGAAATAAAATGAGTCCCTCCATTTGGAGGAAGAGAAATAGAGAAGCAGGAAGGAAAGACTTGATAATTGTTTTTTTTCTTCAAAACCTGTTTCCATTTTTTTAACATACAAATGAAAATTTCAATGCAAAAGGAAATATACCATTCAAAAACTGGGGACACAAGGCAGATTCTTTTCCCTGCTCTTTTCTTTAACATTTTTTTTTACTGTCTCTAATGAGTATCATCCTGTTAGGGGTCTCTGCCATTTAGCCTGCTAATAGCAGTGGACTCAAACCATTTTTATCAGTTAGTGGATTCAGCCCTTTATCACCAAAGTGACTGGAGATTTGTCAGCATCATTTTAGCAGGCTGGCTTGATCAGGTGATGCTGTAAAGATTCCTATTTCTACTCTTCATTATCTTTCATGTCTTGCAATTTGTGATGTTCACACAAATTGCTCCTAGTGATGGTATTCAAAGCCAAATTTAAACGTACTGCTAAACCGTGAGAACATAGCACATAACAAGCCACAGTGAAAACCATGAAGTATTGGGTCTTATGATTACCTCTTATTCAGAAATACCTAATGAATGGTAAATGCCGTTCAGTTCAGCTAATGTTGAATAATTAGCTCAGAAACAATGATGAAAGAGCTGATTTGATGAAAGGGTGATAGCACAGTAAGTGAGGAATAAATGTGGGAGTTATTGAAGGCATATCTCCTAAAACTTTGAAGCAACAATTTAGTTTCTGCAAAGGAACAGGCTACACAAAAGAAATATGTAGCCAGAGAAAAACAAGCCAGTGAAAAGAAGATGTGTTTACTTCTGCAGTGGTGAACCGAGACAATTTCTCCTTACAGACTGGAAAAAAAACTACTCAAGTGTGAGGCACAGGTTAATCTCATATTTTACCTCACAAATTTTATTTAAATCAATAGGGAGTAGGAGATCTGTCAGTCAGATTAATGAAGAGCTATAACACCTTCCTTGGGAGAGAAGAGTAAAATCATTGTTAATTGTGGTCTAAGTGGGTCTCAAGGTAGCTCATAACCCTCCATTTAGCACCACCCCTGTGGATTATTTGGCATGGAAGTGAGTGGATCACTGCTCTCTTTCACCCCTCCTCCCAGCCCAATTTATGTGTAACTCCAGCTGTGCCCTTTTTCGGTGTGGGCCTTTCCCTATGAGTTTCCCATCTTTAGTGCCCAGCCCTCTCCTACTTGGGAGGTTCCTTTTCTGCCACACAGAGCTCATCAGACTCCTCCTAACACCAAAATCCAGAGGTGTGCATCAAGGTGGTGAAATGTTTCTGGATCTGAAAGCTGAGGCACAGCTCTCCCTTCCAGCATGGAGAACGCCTCCAACACGGCAGGAATTGGTCTCTCACCAGTTGTACTGTGCGTTAGAAAAGCTGGGGGAAAAGGGTAATGAGCTTCTCCACCTGATGGCAAGAAAAAGTTGTATTTTGTGCATATATTCACATCGAGATGGCTTCATTTATGCATCTGGCTCAGCCTCGTCCAGATGATCTGGACCCAATACACCCCATGATACTTTGTTCTCTAAATATGGGTTTCAGTTCTTTCCCCATTTCTTATTTCCTCGTTTTTCTTCCTTTCTTCCCACAAGGAGGAAAAAGGAAGCTTTCAAATCGGTGGAAAGTTTTGATAATTTCATTTGGGGTGAGATGTAGAACCCTTTTCTCAAAAATAATTTGCTGTTCCTTAGGGACTGCCTGAACAACATTTGGTCAAAATTAATATTTCCGTGAAAGGCCTTCGGTCAGTTGTAGATACTTTCATTGCAACTTTCTTCAGTGAATCATTTTCAGTTAGAGAAAGTTTTTGAGTTGCAGTAAAAGTCGGACATGTGTGCACAATCCACTGCACTCTATTCTGCTGAATGCTGTATAGGCAAGATCAACTTGGGATGCAAAACACTAACACATCAACACTTGACATTCCTTTGTTTTCTGATGCCTACACAGAGGACCTGCTCGCAGAATGGTACCGAGTGTGCTGATTTTCAGTTTTCTAGTCGATCTCAAGAATAAGGCAATGAAAATGAAGACTGGAAATCATAGGCACTGGGAGTTGATGAGACAGTCTGCATTATATTGGCAATGGTAGCAGAGAAAGCAGAAGCAAAAAATGGAGCTTAGTTGGGGGAAAAAAGCAACATAAGAATGTTTCCTGTGCTTCTTTCCTTTCTTATGCTACAAACCTGCAAAATATTTATCAGAGAATTCTTTATGTAAACCCACACTTGCTATATGGGCTGATTAATACTATTTCAACCTATTTCAGTGCTTTCCTGAAAAATGTGCATTTCCATCTAGTCCATTAGAGGCTTCAATATATCTTAAGTAAAGTGGTCTTGGCAAGGGTTAAATAGACACCAGCAGAGTAACGCTCAGTTTGTCAGCCCCTGCGTGCTCCATAAGCAGTTTCTTTAGAAATTTTAAATTGAGAAGAACAGAGTTCTGTTAGTGATGCTTTCTTCTTTTTTTCACTACAGTGTAATGCTTGTCTTGTAAGTGGATGAACAGTGAGCAAAAATGCTGTCCACCTAAAATATAATTTGCTCTGCGTGGTGCTGAAAGAATAATTTATTGAGCTGACTGTTTGAGTACAGCACGTCTAAGCACTTGATCAGCACTTGGATGGGTGATAGGGAAGGCTGAATGAACTTGTTTCCATCAGCTTTTGTTCTGGTATAAACCTAAAAATAGCAAAACTGTCAGATCTTCTATCTGAGTAGTCTCTCGTGTAAGCCAGGAGAGAGAGAAAATGACAGTGTTTGGCAAAGAATTTAATAATCAATCTTCTGGTAACTTTATTTTAAGCCTGCTTTTGTCTCTGATATACTTAACACTGCTTGCTGCACATGGGTTTGCAGGTACTTATTGAATATTTTTTAAATGTTTTGTGGAAACCTCTAACGTTTTTTGATGTGTTCTATTTATCAGTGCAATGACAGCTCTTGTGTCAGTGATGCTGCATATTCAAAAATGCATGGTACACAAAAATTATTGATCCTTTCAAGAAGCCCAAACGATTTTTAGCTTCGCCTCAGGCTCTATTAGCAATGTGGAAAATTGAAAAGAGCTCTCAAGAAAAAACTAGCATAAGATTGAAACTACAACCAAAGAGCTGTCAAGTGGAGAAGTGCTTATGAATTATAATGAGCATGATCTAAAGATGACATTATCCTTTAGGAGTTTGGTTAAATCTTCCCTCCTATCATATGACTTGCAAAGGTCTCTTAGAACAATCAAAAAACCCAAAGCATAAGAGCAGTTTTAGGAAATGTATTTAGGGGTGGTGCACACTAAATACAGAAGGGATAACAGTATGATGTGGGGCAGGGTTTGAAGAGTATCAGAGGAAGGCTCCAAACTGAGGCTGGCACAGGGGTCCAGGGTACCTTCAACAGAAATTCTCTTATGCACCTACAAAATGATTTCTGTATTTTTTCCCCTTATACTTTTTTTTGGACCTTTTCTCCAAAACATCACAAGGCTTTTCATATTACACATCTCCGTATATTTATATCCATGCAGACGTTTAACTCTGGTTCACATTTTTGATGGAAGGAGAGACCATTTCTGATACTGTCTGGCATTGGTTGTGCAATGAGCTCTGTGTTGCACACCATCTGGAAAGGAAACCTATTCTTTTCTGAAGGTTTTTCAAATGCCTTTCACAGGGTAGCCCATTGAGATTTGTTAGCGTTCACTGGTAATTGTATGAAAGAAAATAATCTTATGTGAACTGTATGATTGCAGTAGAGGCTCAGAGTTGATCCACAGGCCACTGCTTCCAGGAACTGGTCATAAATACCAGTCAGCAGTATTTCACGTGAAGGAAATTATTTTTTTCCTTCAGACTTCAAATGCAGACTTTTTCCGTGTATTCAACTCTCTGTCATATAACTTTCACTTTCAAAAGAAAAATAAATTCAGCCCAACCCTAAACTCTGGCAGAAGATTTAGGGGGCGGATTTTCATTTACCTTCGTAGTTATCACCTTTGACAAAACAAGGAGGTGTTGTTTTGGGTTTTTTTAATAGCTCCTATGTTGACCGAACAGATGAGAAATGCAATGAACAGCAGGTTCAAAAGCATTTCTAGGATCAGAAGAATGATTCCATCAGAGCTGTACTTTGGTGCTACTAATATCACTTTCCTGGATATCTTCCAGGTTATATCTGCTAAGGCTTGCTGCCAGAGGAAAGTATTTGGTTCTACTGTTGTCAGCACTGTGCAGACTGTGTGGATGCAGAAACGTACACTGGATTTTTCTCAGCTTCCATGCATTTTGGAGTTTAGATACATGAGAAAATTGCTGGCAGTGAGCTATATGAAAAGGGATCTAGCCCTTTCCAGATTCAAGAGGGCAGCCAGTTAGAAAAATATTAGCTTGCAAGTTATGGTGAAATTCACTGAGGAAATATAAATGCAGAAAAAGGGGCAGCCTTACCAGCCACCTCTGAATGCATCTCAAGTACTGGCCCAGCCTTCTAACAGTTTTACTTTCTGATGATGTTTCCTCCCCTCATACAAACATACTCTTCATTCATGACTAATACATGAACTCATGGAGCACCCATATTTAGACAGCTACGAACTGAATTAATTGAAATGTGATTGATTGACAGGAGCTTGGCCAGAGAGATGATATTGCTAATTAAATTGTGATGCATTAGAAATACTGCAAATCAGTTCCATTTTACATCATCAAGTTTCTCAGTCAAAACATTCAGTATTGACTAATTAGAGCTGAGGTTCTTGACAGTCTCTATTGACTTTGCTTTTATGTGGAAGAGGGATGGGATCTGGCCATGACTGGATGCCTGGAAGGAAGATTTAGGGGGAGGCGTTTGGTTTTTCCCTGTGCCATGTTGAATTATTTGGCATTGTTTGCCATGTGGGGAGTAGGAGGAGTGGTCAGGCAGCCTGACACAGCTTATGTCAGGTGTCCTGGCTTTCCCTTCTCTTGAGGGCACTGAACACCTTATGTGTGTCTCTGCTTGTATGAACAGAGAAGCCTTGTGGTGCTCTCTGTGTCCTCACATAAATATGCGATTATCAAAATAAATATTTGTGTGTCAATTTTACAATCAATGTGAAAAATATGAATTACTTCCTTTTCTGTTTTTTTTAAAGAGGATCCTCAAAGAAGACCTTATGTTTGCATCATTCTTGTCAAAAGTCTGGCTAGCAATATTTACTCTGACAAGTTATAATGCTGAAGAAATGTGGGTGAGAACTGGCACGTATCTAATTACCAAAATTTAGCCAGAGGCCTTGTTTAAGAAACCTTTTTAGATGGCTGAGGTCATATGACTGCAGTTTGGTTGGTTTTTTTTTTTTCTTTGTTTGTTTGGGGAGGTTGTTGTGGTGTTTGTTTTTTTTTTTTTTACTTTTTTTTACTTTTTAATTATTGTAGCTTTTTAAATTAAACTCAAGGTTTCTACAGACTTGATTACAATGTACTTGAGATAAAACCTTTAACTCTCTCGAGATAAGAAACACTTTTTAAATACTGCCTGCCTGCACACAACACTTATGTTTCCCCCTCACCACAGCACTGTTTCCCTCCTCATGTTATTCTTCATCTCCTCACTGAAATAATGTTCTAAAATGCACCACGTCCTTTTGAGAGGCCAGCAGGACACCAATGTTCTACTGAGGAATCTCGAAGAAGCACCTTCTTTGCACATTAAATTACACATGGAATCATAGAATGGTTTGGGTTGGAAGGGACCTTAAAGATCATCTAGTTCCAACCTCTATACCATGGGCAGGGACACCTTTCACTAGACCAGGTTGCTCAAAGCCCCATCCAACTTGGTCTTGAACACTCCAGTGATGAGGCATCCTCGACTTCTCTGGTCAGCCTATTCCAGTGCCTCACCACCCTCATAGTGAAAAATTACTTCCTTTATTATAATCTAAACATACTCTTTTTCAGTTTGAAGCCATTATCCCCTTGTCCTGTCACTCTGTGTCCATGTAAAAAGTCACTCTCCAGCTCTCTTGTAACTGCCTTCAGGTACTGGAAGGTACTCTAAGGTCTCTGCAGGTTGTATGAACTGAACTCGATCTCAGCCTGTCTTCATGGAAGAGGGGCTCCAGTCCTCTCATCGTCTTTGTGGCCCTCTGGACTTGCTCCAACAAGCCATGTTACGATATAATCTCAAACTCAGGCAAAAAATGAGACTGTCTTGCCAGGTTGTATTTTATTGATTGGGAAGCATTTACTAGGGTAAATGTATGGCGTGATGATTACATTTCTGAAACCTTTCCCCAACAGAAAATTATTTTTCCCTGATTAAAACCTGGTTCTCCTGATACAGGCTTGCTGTTTGGAAAATAATTTTGAAACAGCTGTCAGCTGTTACATAATTTAATCTTTTATTTTCAAGGCCACTTTAAATCATGTTCATTGTTAGGAGTTTTTCAAACCCTACTGTGTTGCCTAAAAACAATGAATGTTCAAATCTTGAAGGGGGATTATGTACGGTTTTCTGATGATCTGCGACGGGGCACTTGACGACAGTATTGAAGGCTGCTTGTTGTTGTAAGTCTGCACTTTGGAGGAGGAAAGAGATGGGATGAAACCACCCTTGCAGCACATCTGAGCTGGCTGGAGAAAAAGAAAGGAGAGAGATGAGCAGGTAGAGAACCCGACAGGGAAGCAGAGTCACATATGTGCAAACATCACAGGCCATTAGAAGAGCAGTTACCAGGTACACAGCCATGCCCTAGTGGGAATACAGGCTTTTATTCTAGGGACCTGGAGCAGACAGTGAAAAAATATTTGTAACACAGATGGCTAATGTTTTAGTTTTGTGCTGGACTGACAACAGGCCTAAGGAAACAGCATGCCATTTGGGACACTGTGGAAACATGGGGAGATTTGTTAGTTACTAAGTTTTCTTTACTTTAAAAACTTCTTTGTTCTAATTTATCTGGAAGCCCATTTAGAATTGTGGAGGTACTTCAGGGAGAAGAGGCAGGCATGCTGCCAGGTCCACCTCTGATCTCACCATGGTGGGATCCTGTTGGAGTAGCTTTACTGAGGCTGTGTGTGAAGACTTTGACCTTGTGTGGATTCAAAAGCCTCATGAGCCTACCTATGTCTTCTTACATTGAATTCTTGTGTGTTTCATCCTGCTGTTGCACCTTTTCAGCAATCAGAATTGAACTTCTGGAGATGGGTCTTGCCCTTGTCTGTAGGGACCAGCGCAGAGGGGATAGAAATGCAAGAGAGGGGCTGGGGGCAGGGGGGTCTGATGGCTGTCACACTGCTCCCTGGTGATTTCCTTGTGGAAAAGTTCATGCATCACTAAAACCAACGTCAGCCGTGCCCTATGGAAACCCTTGTCATCTTGTCTTCTCTACCAAGGTGAAGCTGCTTCTTTCTAGTTACAGAAATTATTTCAAGGCAAAAACTTTCTTCTAAGCAACTCTTCTGCTAAAGGGTGTTAAACCCCCACCCCCAAGGAATGGTTGGAGAAGTATAAAGGAGTTTCTCCTGTCAGAATTTATGTGGGTTTGTATTTTCAGGTACATTCCCCATGTCTTTACCTGTGTTCATACCTAATTTTCATTCACACATCTCCTTTAGTATTAATGTAAACAATGCAATATGAATATTCATAGTATGAACAAGTGTAGTCAGAGTACACAGTTTCCCTCAGCATCAGAGAAAAGTTGAAGCGCTATTAAAATGTAAAGGAAAGGTTTAGGTCAGAGTTTGGGCTTTAAATAGGAGATGGAGGCATTGTTGTGATTCACCCAGCAAAGTGTGTGGGAGGAAAAACACACTGTGGTTCAGATTTCATGGGTCACTCTGTAAGACTAACTCCTACTTCAAGGTCACTTGACCGTGACTGATCTTTCCAGGGACTTGAGTTTCAGATCAAGAAAGCAGAATTTCTTGTTTCTATACTTGATGTCCCCTGTTGCATTGCAGTTACTTTTACAGACATCAAAACACACAAATTTCTGCAGATTTCCAATGAAAATTAAAGGTTCTGCCCCAACCTGAACTACTAACAAGAGCAAAAGTTTCAGTTATAAAACCCATTGTGTTCCTAGCCCTGCTCTTAGCCTTTGCTTTGGTGGCCATATGAGGAAAATTATCTTTACAACTAAAAGAAGAAAATGCAGTGGCAAAAGGATACATAATGCATAGTTTTAGCTTATTGAGATTTAAAATCTTCAATCCAGTAGTCTTAAAACATGAAGGGAAAAAAAGACACTTTTTAATGGAGAACAGATACCATGCTTTGATAAAGTTACTCATGGGACTATTTTCTCCCACTTTTTCAACAACTTATATTTGAAAATATAATAGGAAAATGAAGGGGAAAAATTTTCATGTTGAAGTTTTGCCAATTTGTAAAGGCCAAAGCCTAACTAATGTACTTTTCTCACTACAATGCCTCAGCAAGTTCACAGGGCTGTTCATTTGAAAGGCTCATTAGGGACCTAATCCATCTCTCATGCTGCTATTGTAATGAAAGTAGGAATTACAAGGACAATGAGATTTTCCTCACTTAGGAGAAAGAGGTGCAGAGCTATTAAAACTCTCACCATCCCAATTAAGTTGTGGAAAAAATGTGAGTAGAATCTTCCTGGCATTTACATTAATTGCACTTAGGCTGTGGCTAATAATAATGGTTTCATCAATGCAAAAGTAGTTCGGGAACAATATATAGGAAGCTTCCACTAGGTGGAAGACTACATCATTGTGTTTATTTATTTATTATCTGGTTAACCATAACGTAAATTCTGTAATGATGGCATATAGACAAAGGTTGACTTTAAGCAAATTCACCAACATTTTACACAATACAGACTTTGAGTCAAAGTCCTTAATTTTTATTTTTTTTAGTGAGTATGTGGAAAAAAAACTTCTCAAGTGAAATAATGAGAAATACAAAAAGAAAAAAAAATCTATCTTCAGTATGACAAACTTAGTGGTTATAGCCCAAAAAATGAAATGTTTTTTCTACATTTTCTCTCAGACTAGGTTATGACATCAGCAAATTCCATGAAAATCTAAAATTCCTGCTTGAATATATCAAGTTTAGCTTCATACCTGTATTTGGGGGCCCAGAATCCGTCTGTGTTGTTCTGTGCAAATGGGAGTGATTTATGAAAGAAGCTTTAAAATGTTAAATACATAATTCACACATTACAGGTGGGTGTTAGCTGCCTCTTGATGGAGGTGGAAAGCATACTTAGTCTTTATTGCCCATTTGACATATTCACATTACCACACAGATATTAACTAATCATTTCTGTAACTCTAAGGTAAATTAATAAATGTTGCTAATCCCATTTTTATACAAGGGGAAATGGATGAATTGCCTTGACCCTTGAGAAAAAGAAGGGGCAGAGCCAGGAACAGAGTCTCAGTTATGACTCACACATAACCTCCTATCAGTTTTTTCAGTTCATCATTGCTACTGCTCTGAACAGACATTCCTAAGGTAAACAGCTGTGGCAGCTGGAGACATCAGCACCTTTCCTTTTTTATGAGTCCCTGTTCGGGACACTGCCTTTCTCACAGTTGTGCTGCTAGAGGGATTTGTGAGAGCTTTTCTTTCGCCACACTGGGACAACCTGTCTAGGCTCACTGAGCTGCTCAGAGCAGGGCCAGTTCGTTTGGTCTGGAGCAGACAACAGGGGAGGTGCAAGATCCTTTTTACCCAGTGTGGTCGAGCTAACTTCCAGATCCTAAGTGGTGACAGGTAGCAGGAACAAATGACATCTTCAGCCAATGAGGCTGAGGTTGTGTCTACGTGTTTCTACATCTTTCTTATGTCTACAGCAAAAGAAGCACACCCAATAAGCAAAATGCATAATTCTGGAGAACTTGGGTTTTTTTTTAATTAAACCAGTACAGGTTTTTGATATATGAATGATTGTCTCCTAATTATATGCATTGAAAATACATAAAGATCATATACAAGGAAAAAATGACCATAATTACCACACCGGCCAAATGTCATAGGATTGTTTATCTCTGGGAAGTAAGGTGTTCTCAGATTATCCTGAGAGATCTGCTCTGAAACATAGGCCTGGTACCTCTGCAAAAAGGGAGTCCCACCTAATGAACAGATCCTTTATAAGTGCTTTGCTGTAGCCACACAATAAATATTACCCTTCTTTGGTGAATGTTTAACTTCACCTTATATTTGAGTACACATTGAGCACATTCAAATTGTTGGGTGATAACTGTAATTCTTTTCTATTGAGTTCTTAAACATCATGTCACCTGTAAATAACAAACCTATTAAGAAATACTGTTTTTGCAACACTCAGTCTGTTAAATATGAGCAATACACAGAGCATGTGTTTTAATTTCTCCTCCTAGGTGTGTAGTTGACACAATCTCTCCCATTTGCTTCAGGAGGAACTTGTTTGGATTTGACTTCATTACCGTGAGTTACCATTAATGTTCCCAGGAAGAACAGATGGCATTAGTTTAAGACACACAACAGTTTAGTAGAGGTGAGTTTTGTGGAGATAGAGATTAGCTTCTGCTCCATTTAGGTCCTTTATTAGATTCAGAGAAAGCACACTTGGAAAGTCACGCTGATTTACTAAGTTTAGTTTGCAAATTTTGCAAATGAGACATTTGGTCCGGAGACAGCACAAGGTAGCCACATCTGGCACCATCAGACTTCTGAGTGGCTTTCAGAACAGGCTATATATATAGCACTTTGATTGAGAAAATCATTGTGTAAAATCCCAGTAAATTGACTAGCTCAGAGAACAGTGAGATAGGATCTATTCTTCTAGTCTCTGGAGAAGTCCCTCCTTAGACTGGTTTTGTATTGACTGATATAAAGGCCTTTGAGGGGTCTTACTACCTGTTACTAATAATCTCATGTGTATGCTTTTGTAGTGCCACCAAAGGCAAGGAGAGAGATCAAACAATGCCAAACATCTCTGTCCTGTTATTCATGTCTTTTATATCTTTAATTACCTCTTTTCAGTCATTTTGATGTTTTGGAGTAGGTGTCTGAAGCAGCTATAGTTATGTCTGGAATTGGGTGCAAAATGTTCACTGAAATACATCTGTGCAAGATGTCCCAAATCGCTTCTCTCATACTGCTCTGACTGTAAATAGACAAGTGCATTCTAGGACTTCTGTATTTGCTTTTGGATTTTTACTGTAGATGTGGAACTGCAAATCTACTTTAGCAGAGCACAGAACTATTTGCTTTCTGCTGCCTCTGTTCCTCTTTTATTTTTCTTAGCTCTCTCTTGGTACTTCTCTGCAGCTCATTTATTTTCTGACTGAAATATACCAAAAGGCAGCAAGTTTATCCTACCAGTACGAAGGATATAAACCAGTTGAAAAATGGAAGTACTTAAGAAATACATATCTTCTCATCAGTTAAATAATTGTCTATTAAATATTTATGTTTTAAGATCCCAGAACTCCTGCTTCTTACTGCCCAGTTTAGGGCTGGTTCAGGTCATGAGATTGGCTGTGCTGTTGTGACATTGATGGCTTGAGCAACCAAGGGGAGATTCTCTCTCAGAGTCAGTCTCAGCTTTTTACCTGCATTTCCCCCTAAATTTGAATCTCATCATGACTACATCCTATGTATCATTTCGGGGTTTTTTGGGTGATGCATATTTCAGGCAAGTGTGACTTTGAGATAGACAAAGGACTGACAGTAAGTGCACGTGGGGGTGTGTGTGAGTTTCCTTTCTTCCCTAATCTCATTTCCTCTCTCCTGAACGCAGTTATTCAAGCTTCATGGCAAGGATTAAATTTATCCTTTTGATATTTTCATGTCCTACAGCAACATAATTAATATGGTATTGCTATATTCATGGTTTGTTCAGTGGAAAATCCACCATGATCTTGAACGGTATGTGTGGGTTGACTTTATTCAGGGAATTTAGATTGGATCCATTTCATATAACTGCATATGGCAAATAATTCAATGCAAAAATAAACATCTTGTCCATGTAAATACTACTCATTTCAATTGACTCTTTTTTCTTCCTGTTTCTTTAGTGCAATTACTGCCTGTCAAGTTGTTGTATATATATTTCCTACTGTCTTGGGGAAAACCCCAGTTTTTTTCTTAGCTTTAATTTCCATTGCACTTTTAGCAGGGAAGAGTCTCT
This sequence comes from Oxyruncus cristatus, assembly GCA_013399855.1. Classification (NCBI taxonomy): domain Eukaryota; kingdom Metazoa; phylum Chordata; class Aves; order Passeriformes; family Cotingidae; genus Oxyruncus; species Oxyruncus cristatus. The sequence continues at coordinate 29,899 of VXAY01007076.1, forward strand.
ATCCATTACAATTGTAGATAAGGACTAGAAATAAAATGAAAGTACATTTTGTAATTCAGATTCATTAACAAAGTCAGATTAATTGGCAGTATGCAGTGCTCATTTGAAAAAACTAAAAGTTTTGAAATTTAATAGGGAGTAATAACCAATATTGTTCCTTCTTGGAAACATCAGAGGGACTAAATGAACACCTAGGAAAATAATTGCAGAGTCCATATGAGTGACTGTGTGGTATGAAAGTAGTTAGTGGGAAACAGTCACCCAGGACTGGTCAGTAGGAAATAGTGCCAAAAATTCAGTTGTGTATGCAATTTCTGAACCAAGCACAACAACACAACCATCTGAAGTTGCTACATCATTGTCTTATAGAAGTTTTGTCACTGCCTAACTACTAGTGAACATCCTCGGTTATAAATGCAGAAATTACCTTTTGAAGTTGCAAGTATCCTGATCCATGAAACAAACAGAACTGCAGGTGCTCCAGCAGAGACACATTCGTGGTTTCAGCTGTGCTCTTGCAGTTTGTCAATAGTGCGTTCTCTTTTTGCTCTCTCAGTTATTTGTTTTTCTCTTAGTGGGCATCACAACTGAGAATTAATTCAGCATGGCTACATTGTGCCTGTATTTTGGTGGAAAAGACCCTTTGTGAATTAAGAAAAGGTATCTTTTTGAGGGCACTAATTTTTTTTTTCTTTTAAATGGATCTTTCTTCCTTATGCTGTCTTTCATCTCTCTGCAGTGATTACCAAAGTAAGTGTAAAATAGATTCATTCCCCTTGCAATCAGACTTGATAGTGAGATCCAAAACCACATGGTCATATACCAATTTCATTACTGTTTGTATTCTAGTCTTAATAAATATGAATCTCTACAATGGGATGTCAGATCAAAGATAGAGCTTCTGAAAAAGGCTGATCATCAGAAAGTAGGCACAAGTTTGTAGCTCCTAGGACTTATGGACAAGTCTATGAGTAGACTTTGTGCTACCTGGCTATCACACATAAAATATCAGAGACACGATAATCAAATCACAGAGGAAAAGAGACAGATTTGGAATAGGGAGATGTACGAAATTCAAGATTACATAGTGAAGGAGAAATGACCAGCAAGTCTATTTTCTGGTTATCAAGAAAGTAATTTACAAGAGTTAAAGGCCATAGGAAAATTTCCATTATGTCTAGGTGATTAGGTACACATTCTAACATATCATGAAAGCATCTACCAGTGCCACCAAGAAGTACATAATGTATTCTTAGAGTTAAATGTATAGATAGTCAGGCATTGACTTCAGCGGATTAAGGAAAAAACTCATGTTTGGAATATGATCATTTTGCTCTGTAAATAACCAAGTATCCTGTTTCACAGGTGAAACTAATCCCTGTAGAAGTGTGAAAATTTCTTCCCACCCCTTATATATTAATACACATATGTTTGAGGAGCATTACTCAGACAGTTAGGACAGGTTCTGGAAATCAGCAGTTAGTAGCTCAACCTAACAAAGCACACCTGAGCAATGTTTTTGTACAGAGGTATCTGCTAACCGAGGGTGACTTAATTCGCATGCAGACCTCAAACTACATTATTGCTTGTATTAGAAATGGAAGGTAGGGAAAATAAGAGAGCAAGAATGAAAAATCCTGAACTTTATAAAGAATGAATGCAAATGAAAGAAGAAATTTAAAAATAACCCTTGAAAATCTGCAGCCAGTAGCAGTCTTCTCAAGAAGCTCTCAGTTTTAGGGAAGAGAGCAAGTATTCAGTGCCTTAGAAAGTAGAGGAGATAAGAACCTACAGAATGATAAAACATGGAGTGAATAATTACAGTTGGAAATTTTCTTTTGAAAAAACTATGTTTTTGGCCATCTGAAACTGTTTATGTCTTTTCTCTTTGCTTTCATTCTGCCTATCTCATAATTCTCAGATATCAGTTTTGGAGCCAAGCAAGCTACCAAGTACATGTACATGTGTCATGGGGTTAATTACTGTAATTTATATATAAATTAGGTAAAAACTGGAAAAAGTTCTTGTAGCACATGTATAGAACAAGTTGGGTACATCCAAACATATTGCAAATAAACTGCATTCAGTATATATCTGTTGACAATATTACTTAGTTTCCTAGCCTTTGTGAGTCTTTGAAGTGGATAAATGTTATTTTTTTTCACTTCATTCTCTTTACTTTATAATTTACTGAATGGCCTGTTTTATATTCTGTGCTGGGTTATTTGTTTGGGGGTTTTTATATTTTATACATTCACAGTATTTTCAGACTGAAGCATCCTTGTCTGAGACTTTTCTTCAATGTAAAATAAAGTTTCCCAGAAGTTCATCTTTATAATTTTCCTTTTGCAGGAGCACTAAATGAACCATTTTGTTCAGAATGCTTTACTTTTATTAAATACTTAGATAGGAAATGCTTTGGTGCATCACAAAATTGGATTTTTCAGGTTCTTGGTGTGGTGGTTCTCTTACATCAGGGTCTCTGGCTCAGTTGTGTCACTCATTGTGTTACTGTCTGCCTCCTTTCTGATCCCACCATAGGGCATCACAAGAAATGAACTTTGAACAGGGCCTATGGCTCTGAGAAAATGAGGGACAAGGAAAGAATCTCACAACAACTTGAGTGGTACAGCTTGTTGTAGAGGAGAGAAAATAAGCCAGCTTTTCTGCTTTTCTCTAAGTTAATGTTTTCTGTACTGTCAAAAAGCTTGGTTTTATGTCATATTTATTTGGAAAGGAATAACAACATTTTAGAATTTCAAGAAGGTCTGAAGTTTTTGTTTTGCTTTAAAGTTTCATAAAATAAATAGGAAAAAGGATTTTGCTGGACAGCTGGTGTTCTGAAAATTAGATGTATGCTCTATTTCACTGACTACAATTGAACCAATTGTGTCCTTCATGTTTCAAGTATTCTTAAGTGTGTTTTTGGATTGAATCCAAGGGTAAATGTCCTTTCTCAAATCTTCTAAGTGGTAATGCAGAAATAAGAAAAGTCTAGTAAATTGGATTATGGTTGGATGGGGAAAAAGGAAGCCAAGAGAACTGTTGTAAAATTTCACTGAGTATGCAGAGACCAAGCAGAAATATTCACCTGGAAGGCTTCCTGTTATTGCATGACCCAGATTGCTATGGTCTCTTCCTGTGGGGCAGGAGATTCTCGAGGTTTTCAGTATTCTGTATTCAAGGCTTCAGTTTGCTGTTATGATATTGCCTTGCAGATAGGACACTGCAAAGTAAAGGCTGCTGCTCTCTAATGCTGCATCATAGTCCAAAGCACAGGAATTTATTTTCAGATATACATGCTGTAATTGTATGGGACATAACAGAAATGCGCCTGCTTATAATACTTTTATTGCCCAATGCTTTAGGAGGATACACTGCTAATAAGTTTTTGTCACAGTCCCTTACTGCTTCAGCTCAATTCCTCAGGTGTCCAACTGCAAGGACTCCCCAGACTCTGCAAAGGAGCTTATATGTCCATTCCACTCATTTCGGCAACAGTGGTGTAGTTTGTAACGTAGTACTTAGGTCACAGCTTGAAGGCCAGGTAAAACTTTGCGTGGGAAAACACATTCAAAACAACCTTCAGTACTGAACTGGAGTGGAATTGAATTATTTATTGCTGTCCTATACTGCTGAGAAGAAACAGAGTAATGGAAGTGCTTGCAAAACACTGAGGCAAAACTTAGAAATCCTGCTTTAAGACAATGGAAATGCTCTAGGTGTTTGTGGAGTGTGACCCAGTTACCCTGCTCAGCTGTGATCTCATGGCCGTTTACAACTGAGCACAGCCAGCAGAGACCCAGGCCTGCAAAGGGGTTATGTCTACTGGGGTGGGATAGGTTTTAGGGGAAGTTTTGGAGAGAGCAGCCTTGGAGAGAAAGATACTGAGATGCAGCAGTGAGACATAGACCGAAGAACCGGTGACAAAGTGGAATAATCTGTCTGTGTAGAGTTTCAAGAGGAGGCTTGAACTTGTATGATGTCAATGTTGCGCTGCTTCTCTTCTGAGTGGAGCAAACTCTTGGGAATGGTGGTGGTTTTCAGGAGGAAAAAGCCTTAGGTTCCAGCAGTCACTGTTTCTTTGTCTCTTAGTGCAGTCCCATGATAATCTGTGTCATCTTGGAAATGCCAATGCCCTCTTACCCCGGCATGATTTAGACCTGAAGTCTGATAGCTCTGTGATGACACAAATAACAGATGTTTTGGTTCAACTGTGGTGTTTGGACTGTTCTTCAGTAGCTGATTATTTAGTCAAAGTCTCTGAAGCTCCTGGAAAATCAGCTTTGAACTGCTTAGATCTTACTTGAGTGTGGAGTCGTGTTATGAAGTTTGTGGAGCTTGTGCAGCTGCTGCGAAGTGTTGGTTTCTGACTGATAACATACAGTAGCAGTGTGGGGTCTGGAGGAGATCTATCAGGGAAATAAAGCCCATCTAACTACGAGTATCTTATTAAGCAAATCTTGCTTGAATGCTTAGTGCTGTGACTTTTAATGGGATCTGTGTGAAACCCAATCAAGATAGGCATATAATAGCTAGAGATAAAGACATTCTGGTGCTCAGAAAGCAATGAGGAAAGCTGTTAACTTACTTCCATGTTCTTGTCTTCAGCTTCAAATAGGCTACCAGCCTTAATTTGCCAAAGAATAGAAGGTCAAAAGAACTCTAGAGTTTTAAAAGCCTTTTTCAGGAGGAGGAAAGGAGAAGTGACACTTCTATGAGGTGTAAAGGAAAGTATATTTGAAATGAAGTAGTTTGAAAACTGTAGCCCTGATGAAACAGTATGAAAGGTATGAGACTGAGCAGAATCTGTGAAGAGGCCGGGCAACAGATACAGTTTCACTTGAGTTTGGGAAGCCAAAGCAGGGCTGACGTTGGTATGGTGACTGACCAAGATGTGCACAAGCAAGTCCTCTTTTCGCCCTTGATGCTCTTAGCAAAGACAGCAGCATTTTGAGAGCAGTGCCACCATATGGGCTCTCAAGCAGAGAGATATCAACCTCAGCAACATGCGTGTTTCAAGAGACAAACGCATCTGCACTGGTGCTGTAGCTTCGTGCACTCACTAAGAGATGATGTTCCTAAACTCAGCTGCCAATTTATTGTTAATGTGCAAGTGAATCTCTTGGGGAATCAAAGAGGCTAGATGCTCATCTGGGTCTGTCCTGCCCTCAATTTTTTCTTCTCATATTTTGTCTCAAAAAACCCCAACACAAACAAAAAAACCCCAAGCCAAACTCTTGCGTTTCATCCACAGCTGCTAGGTTAGTAACATGGTCACTCGAGGCAATACATACCAAGGCTTAGCTGAGGTGGGGAAGAGGCATTTACATATCTTGTAAATAATGCAAAATTAATAGCTGAACTCTGGGTTTGAACTGAGTGGTACCTCAGTAGACTCTGGGAGTGAATTTATGGTGGCTACAAAACAAGGAGTTCACAAGCTGTGACCAAAGCTCTGTTCCAGAGCCCTGTGCTTAAGGTTAACACGAGGCAATTTCCCTCTTTGTGCCACAGGGTTTGTAAATTTATAGTGTACCAAATACAGGAAAATCCTATTTTTTTCTGACAGCATACTATGCACTTGGAATTCTGACTGTACCTCAATTTTGTCTGCTGCAGTGATTCCATGTTCCTCTTATGAAATGTTTAAATAATAAAATGCATTTTTAATATTTAAATTGTTCAAGCTGTCTTCGTTAATTACTTGGGGGCTAGGGGCTTTTCAAATGTTTGCAACAAGTTGGAAAAAGAGCAGATACTTCTTTGCCTGTGTGTATACTTTTAATTTTTTTTTAATGAATTTTTCGGAGATTACAGTGCCAAGTACCACAACCCAAAGAGGTTTCAAATGTATAGTGCTGCAAACAAAAACAGCAGGAACATGGACTTTCAGAGTACATGTCACTGAAAAAGATGGATGTCAAAAATAATGAGGCAAACTAAGAAAATACTATGTTTGCTGCTCAAAGAAAAAGGGGAAATTATATCTATTAGCTAAAGGAACTGGGAGTGGAAATGAAGGGAATTATGGAAGTCTCAGCTGTAATAAGAGTTAGTAAGGCAATAAGTGAGCTGCATCAGTAGATAGAGAAGCAGCACACAATTTTTACAGTATTTATTAGTAAGAGAAAAGTCACAGAGATTAAAAGATAAATGACTACTTTGGGGAAGAAAAAGTATTTGAATTCGTTTTTTTGCTGTAGAAACTCACTGAAAGATGAAAAAAAGAAGTGATATCCATGAATTAAGTTGTGAAGTGGTTTTTTTTCCCTTTTTATTCTTTTTCCTCTTATTCTTTCATCTGAAATGTCAGAGTGTAATTAGGTTAGTTTTCTTCTGAGAAGTCAGAGTAATGACTGGTTTATGTAGTTGTTGCTGCAATTGGAACCTAAAGTGAGTGCTTGTTAGACCAATCCTTGCTAGTTAATTTTCCAGTTGAAGACAGTCATCTGGCGGAAATGCAGAAAAATATCTGCCTGGCTTCTGTAGCTGTTTAGTTATGTAAATGGAAAATTGGGTAGATACTGTTGATACTTCTTTTAGTTTTCACCTAAATCATTCTCATGCTAGCTGTAACTCTTTTAGCTACAGTAAGATTGCTCATTGCTCATTAGTGTTTTTTATTGGTGCCCCAAGGCAAGCCAGGTCCTCAGCTCAGTGAACTGTTGTGTTTATCTTACTGTGGTTTTTTACATTTAAAATCCTTCAATTACAAAGCATGTTGATGGGACAAGGTGTACTATAGTAGAGCCTTGCTCCATTTGTAACTTACTGACAATATGCTGTTCCAAGAAGACTTAAGGACAATCATTGACAGATCTGCAGAGAAAATAATCAGGTGTTTCTTTGTCTGAGAAAAGGTAAGATGCGATCAAAACCCATCACACTGATATGGAATTATCAACTTGCAAAATGAAAGGAGATGCAAAGAGGAAAATCACTTGTGAAATCCTCAGAGCACAATACTCTGTAATTCTGAACTGATTCACTTGGAGTTTAGATGCTGTAGTGTAAGAGGCTCTGGAAATACTTAGGGTGCAACACAGGACTCGAAAAAATATTAAGTGAATTTTAATGTCCTTCTTTTTTTAAGCATTTTAAATTAGTAGCTGACTCTCAATAGAGAGTGGGTCTTTATTCCAAAGCATGTGAACGTATACCACTTTTCTAATGTTTATCTTCCTTGGTGAAGCGTGGTTATGTTGTCACTCTACCTTGGTATGGTGCTATTGTCTTTTAGCAAGGCAATGCCTCAAGAGCAAATGCAAAATTTTAATATACTTAAAAAATGGTATTGTCCCTCTACTACAGAGAAGAACCCACTCCTTTTTATTGTGTTGGAGTCTGTCTGGATGGTCTCAGAGGCTGTTATCTTATTGTGTGTGTTTTAAACTTCTTGTTTCGAAAGTGTTTTTCAAACTAGTTACAAACTGGTGACAGTCTTCACAGTTAATATTTAAGGGTTTGGTTTGTATTATTTGTTTCATGAAATCTAGAGAAAGGTGAAGTTCTTTTTCTGTTTATTTTTATGAATGAACTGCATTGTAATTCCTAGGGAATTGTCAGTGAGGGGAAAAAGTTTGGTTTCCTAATATGTCAGTAACAACTTCTGTCACTCTTACACAAGTGGGCTGCATATCTTAAAAAATGAAATGAAACCCTTTTGAAAACAGTTTTCTCGATCACACACCACCATTGAGAAAACAACAGCTGTCCAACTTGAAATATGCCATTATCCTTTATGTGATTGTCTTGTATGTTGTTGTGTATGTGCTTCATCTAGATGTAAGCTTCTCTTCAAAAAGGTGTTTTTTGGGGGGAACTGCCTGAGCATCTTCTCCACCTTTCAGTCCTGGATGATGTCTCTTTGCAGTTTGTTTTCCAAGGGCTGGGTACTTGTGGAGAGGATATGATATTCAGTCAGTCTGGTGCTTTAGGGCTGAAAGGATAAAGCTAAGATGGTTCCTATTTCTCTTGTTCCTTATTGCCCTGCCCTTGTCAGAGGAGGTTTAGATGCTATAAAATCTGGAAGTGGTACCTCTGAGGGGTAAAGGACAGCTCAGATTATTATTGTTGCTGGTTACTTGTGGTAGAGTTGAGTGCATGCAAGTATCGAAAGGTAAAAACTGTGTTTGAGGTGAAATCACAAGGAGAAATTCAAGGTTCCCTTGAATTCTACTTTCTGTTCATAGATTTTTAACAGAAAACACACGCTCTCTGAATTATGCTGTAGAAAATCTGCTGTGCTGGACACTCTTGTTCTTACATTGACCGTATCAGTAGTGTTTGTGTTTCAGTAACACAGTTGCTCGATATTTGGAAAAGAAGTTAAGCATGATCCCAAGGAGCTTTGTTTTTCCCTTCTATAGTAACCAGCTGCTGAAACAAATAATAAACATTCCCACAGCCTCTCTTTTTAAAGCCTGACAGCTGTAGGCACCTACATTCTGCATTGTTCATTCCTGTCATGTTTAACTACATTATGAGTAGTACATTATGACCTGTTCATTTAATCCTAAATAATTCAAAACAGCCATTATGTTCATTCAGGGTTGTGCTTGAGTGCAATACAGTGTGCCTGGGGAAGCTGAAGGTCTCTCAAGAATATATCATATGTCTCTGAACACCAGGAAGTAGGATTCTGTGAATAGAAGAAAGCCATCTTGTACCATGTCCATCATTCGCAACCCAGATACATTTGGGCTGTTTTAAGGGGTTTTTAGTGGGACGTTGTCTAGCTGGGTTGAGGCTGGTAGCTCAGCACCTTTGTGTCTCTGAGATGGGTAAGTTGGTAGCTTTCTATCTTCAGGGCAGTTCCCTGTAGAAAGTCTCTTCAGCCTGGCTTGTTCTTTCCAGTCTTTCCAGTGTGAAGATAAAAGGGATAAGAAGTTGCACATTTCTGTATCAATTGATGAGCTTTTAGAATAACAGAGAAGGGAAGCAGTTTTGGGGAGGGAAGCAAAAGAAGGAGAGTAGGTAGCATATGTTTTACTGTAACAGTTTGGAAGATATGGAATCTATCAGCTAAGGGTTTTTTCTCTTTCTGAGTCAGGCCTTTCAATAAAAATTTTTTTTTGGTATTTTTTTTGGAATTAAAGAAAGACCATCAAAACCTGATATATTGCAATCCAGCCTGTGAAAGATAATGGCATTTTTTTCACCAGACTCATTATTGCTTTTTCAAAATTGCTCATGTAAATGAATTTTTTTATTTTAAATTCTCTCTCTCTTGCAAATTTGACTTTTTTTGCCTGACGCTTTATGCTGAATAGTCCTTTACGGGTTCAGATTTCCCTTCCAAATAAAAAATGTTAGACTGGCGTGGGAAACAAATCATAATGAACTTACTGTGTTTGGGTGGTATATCTGGGCATACCACTTTAGGGCTCTATATTTCTGGGGAAGGAAGGGCAGAAACGTTGAAAAACCTCTCCTGAATTTCAGCTGTGGTGGAATGTGAAAAATTGGTGTTTTCCTCTTACTGCTTCTAGTTTTAGATATGTTAAAACTCTAGAATTAAAGGGATATAATGAAGCATTTAGTTGTGTAAAAATGTTTTATCCTTTTAAAAAAATCTTTTAATCTTAAAAAAACCAAAAAAGCCTCAACTCTTAGATTTTAGTATTTCATCTGACAGTTAAGCCAGGAGGGAAATATCAGTCATTTCTTCTATGTATTTGTGAGGATAGGCTTTTTTGCATGTGTGTGTGCTCCTTAATGATATTTTTGGTAATTTTTTTTTTAGATAAAACAGGATATGTCATAAGCCTTACTGAAATAACCTCCTAACATGAAAAGAGGTTTTGTTTCACATTAGTCTGCTGCTTGTCATGTAATCATCTGAAAACGCAGAGGGGAGGGAATGATTTTTGAAAACTCAGCTACTTAGCCTTCCTGTGATGAAAGATATCTTAATTTAGTTCTAAATGCCAGAGAGGGGTGT
>VXAY01007076.1:40198-110318 GCA_013399855.1 Oxyruncus cristatus
TTTGTTGTTGTTGGTTGTTTTTGGGTTTTTTGTTTTTTTTTTTAATAAAATATGTCCTGTTGTTGCCGTTTTTATCAAGGGGTTTGCTGAAGGGGAAACCAGGTTTGACCTTGAACGTACGGGTAACAGAGAAGTGAAGCATCAATGCTGTCAAGGTTTGCAGTCCCGTTTGTCTTTTCACAATGGGCAGTGCCTTGCAGAGCAAGGTTTAGCTCTGGCTGAGGCCGCTTTGGTGTGACCCTGGTGCAAGGGAAGGACTGTGTTCTGCATGGCTCTTCTGGAGCTCTTGGCGTGGGGTGGGGTTGTTGTTTTTTTTTGTTTGTTTTGTTGGGGGGGGTGTGGCTGTTTGTTTGGTTTTATTGTTGTGTTTGGTGGGTTTTGTTTGTTTGGTTTGGTTTTGGTTTTGGTTTTTGTCTTTTTTTCTGAAACCAGAAGTCACCTTTTGAATACAGCTCCTACTTTATCTGAACCTCCAGCATCCAGGTTTTTCTAGAAAGTGTGGCAGTTTTGACCTGCAGCTCAGGACAAACTGTCTTGGTTTTTTCACTCGTTTGAAGTCCCCTGAATCTATAGGAAACTGATTGTGCCAGTTTGGGATGTTTGGTGACACTGTGTTTTAATGAGAACAATACCTTTATTCACTCACTTCGGAGTAGCATTTCATTGTGTTTCATGTTTAGGCTTTACACTGTAGAGTCCTGTACTTTGTGGGAACTGTTTGTTGTGGATGACATTAGCAGTGGGAAGTAAAACTGCGTTTGGACCATATCAAATGATTGTCTGCCTTTATCATTTTGAACCGTCACCTATTAAATGGCTGGGATGAACTTGTTTCAGACTTGTGCGGTAATGTAGAAAAATAACAAATTTCCTAAAACTTCACATGTGGGATGAAAAGAAAAGTAGAAATATCTGAGAATCCTCATGGAGACCAGTCAATATAGCCCATATTAGGTAGTTGATTTATGTGCTCCCAAGTTAAAATAAACACAGGAAAGAACAGTGGGACTGTAAATATTCTCCTCATCGTAGCAGCACAGAAGATCAAGAAAACGGTTAAATGGGGCCCTCAGAACTTCATTTCAGTGTTCAGAAAAGTAGTTGACACCATAAATATTTGTACCAAGCAGCTCTGTAATTGGATCATTATTTACCTATGGCAGGCACCAGTATCAATGAGTCCAACACGTTAGCAGTTGTTGAACTGTGCACAGGGCATGGATTACATTACACGCCCTATTGTTCAGTTTAAAATTAACATGCCATAATCCTCATTAAAACATCATATGTGATACTTCATTGTGGTTATTATAAAGTTATCATTAAAGCAAATTGTATTACTGAGTTACATTTAATAATGCAGTGCTCTGTAACAGTTGCATATATTTCAATTAGAAAGAAGATTATGCCTGTAGGACAATTTAACATTTTCTTTCAGCTTGTAAGAAATTTTACTTTAATTTCTTTTGTGTTTGTTTCTTTTTAAAAGTTGTGGATTAGCTGTGGGTTTTATACTTTTTAATACATCTTTCCCTTCTCATTCTTAGTTTTTTTAGTTTTGAGGCTGAATGTCAGGGTGAAGGTAGAAACAGCATCAGCAGGACAAGCTCTGCAAGGGGAAAATTAGTCCTGCTCTGACTACCTTCTACCTTTTTCTCTAAGTATACAGAGAAATTAATTTTCACTGCAGCCAATTGCTTTCCTTCTACCAGCTTTACATTTACTATAGCTCTAAAAATTTAAATTTAGTGTGTCATATTCTTATCTTAGTCAGAGGAACCTCGAGGTTCTTTTTGCTGAGGAAGTGGCTTGATAATGGAGCTGTCGTCATCCTCCCTCCTGAGTATCACCTGGGATTTGATTAAGAACAATTTTCCTCAGTGTTGCTGTCCTCAAATGTTGCTGATTTAAAATGTCAGGCAGGTTCAGTTCTGGTCTGTTGCTGTTTTCAGCATTTGTCCTCAGCCTGGCACTGTTATGCCCTTCAATGTGAATCTCCCAGAAAACCCCATATGTGAATTGTCTGTGGAATTTGTAGATCGGCATCTTATTACTTGAACAACAACAGCTGCATAAAATAGAATTCAGGTACATGTTTATGGATTCAGATACTTTCATAATTTTTTTTCTGCTGTTATGGAAATGCCTTTGTTCTACAAAATAGCATAATAAAAGCCAAATTTAATTCCAGTTATGGAGACTGGAGCAAAGGGTGTGTGGGCTTGCATTACAGTTGAGATGCAAGTTAACGGTGGCCGCTTCTAAATATGTAAATATGTTGCAGATAGGTTGGCAGTCCTGCTAGTATTCAAATTACAGATCTGTAGATAGGTGTTCAATAGTATAAATGAACTGAAGTTGTATCCATAAATCTCTTGTGTAATGAATAGCATTCAGTGATGAATACAAGAGTGAAAAAATATAACTACTACTTTACCTCCATATACTTTGTGCAGCTGTGCACATGCAATGAATATATTTATACCCAAGAACTATTTGAGGTGGGATCAAGTCATCCGTATTTGCCTGGTGTTGTCTGTTGTAGTTTAAGGAAAATTTACTCACCTCTGTATCTTCTCTCCTCTTCACAACTAGAGACTTCCTTGACCAAGACATACCTAATACTTTCACTGTGTATTTTCTCCTTGTGATGTATTGAGAATACTGTTCTATTTAGGATGATCTGTATCTCATCAGGCCATAACACTTCAATAGAGAGTGTCACCATCTCAGTACAAGGGAACATACTTATGCTCAATCACATAAAACCCCAGGGGCAATTTTGAAAACTGGCAGCTGAAGAATCTGACCAGGTACTTCTGCTATGTTAAACAAGAAGTGTGTTTATGTGGAAAAATTAACAAACTCATCTGTAAAGAAAGGGGTTCTTGATATAATCTCAGATTCTGTAATTGCAAACTAGAGGTCACATCCTTTAATTCTTACTTATTCAGTTTATACCAAAATACCTAAATGCAAACTGAGCAGAAAGCAAGGCCCAATTTGGGTCTCTAAGATTTGAGTTTAGTCTGCTGAATAAGAAAATGTCCATGAAAGAATTGGCTTGAGTTTAAATGATACAGTCAATTTTCACTTTGGTTTTCAGTCAGAGAAAACATTCTCTGTAGAAGACTAAGATTCTGTAAAAACTGGCTTTAATAAGCTGAAAATTATGACAGAAAATTTATAGACAGCTCTAGGAATGTAGAAAGATGATCTTAACTTCCATTAACTAGTATTGTATGTTAAGAGAGTCAGATAAATACAAAGGAGAAAAGAATTGATAACTTTGATATTATTGACTTGAAGTGTTGTGCTGAACTTAATAATGTGTTTGCAGCATCATCTGCCATTTCGTTCATTGTTCAGGACTTGTTCTTGTTTGCTTGCTGAGCATTAAATAAAAATAAATCCTTCCTAAATATGTCAAGTAAGTCTTTTGGCTGAAGTAATTGGCATGAGGATGGAAATATGTCAGGCTGGGTTTCCAGAAACACAGCTTGTCTTTGAAGGAGATGCGGAAATATATTGATATTTTGCATGTGATTCACATTGTTTTAGGAAGAACAGCATCATTATTTAAAATGAGTTAAAAACATATTCAGAAGAAATAACTATACACTTTATTGTATACTCTTGCTCATTTCTATATTCATCCAGCTTGGATGATTCAAGGTCCTGGATGAAACTGGAAATACAATACAATTCTTTTACAATAATACCGTAACACAATGCCTCCTTTCTACAGTCTGACTTGATACTGGAAGCTGCAGACATCTAATTTGTTTACCTCTGCATAACTTATTGTTTAACAGAAGATATTATAAGCCTCAAGTGATATTTCTCACTGCAGAGGTGAAATTGCAATCTGACAGAAAGTGAAGCCGTGTTTCTGATGATGAACGTCATACATATTTATTAGTCCTCACCTAAAAGCTTACTGTAAATCAGTGTCACACTTGTAAAGGTAGCACAGAATTTTACTACCATGAAAATAAAAAATCTGTTGACTTTCAGGTGTACTTGTGCTTATAATACTTCCATAAATGATAAAGTGTTTTGTCACACCACTTTCTGCAGGCCTTGGTAGTGAGTGACAATAGAAGTTGAGATACCATTTTGAATCTGATAATCTCAGACCAACTAAGCAGGGGAGAAGATTTTCTGTCCTAATTTGTCTGAAGGCAGGAATGCTTCAATTTCCTTTCACTAAAACCCTCCTAAAACCTTCATGGCTTTTGGAGGATTAACAGAACTTTAGTGCATCTATGATAAATTTGATTTTTACATTTCAGCAGCTGGTACTTTACCTCAGACTGACTGTGTTCATCTTTCCTCCTTGCAGACATGCATATTACAGAATATTCATTTTAAGATCTTTATCCAGGTCAGGTAGATCTTGGTAGAAAAATAAAAATGTAATCTTTTCATTGTTGGTGTTTTTCCTATTGTGATTTTTAGAGAATACATGCTTTGAATTGTTTTTATGAAAACATTTTCTACAACAATGAAGTAGAAAAGGAAGGTGATGTAAAAACAAAATTAAATTTCTTGTATCCAAAGCTATCTTTAAAACTAATGCAACCAATAACAGTAGCTAATAATACCCTTATACTTTTTTAATCCAATCTATACCTTTAAATCAATTCATAACTTAATGCCTTGTACACAGGAGACTGAAAATAGGGATAAACCAGAGCTGATGCTAGCCTGAAGCCAATCTTCACACTGGGAAGCCCCCAAGTAGTTAGTTAAGCCATCTGTGCAGTTCCTTGGCCCAGCAACTGGATGAGAAGAGCTCCAGGGTGATGAAGACACTTTACAGTGTTTTCAGGACTGAGCCCTTAAAGCCTGGATCTTGCTGTAGTGAGCATTGACATGCACAAGCAAAAGTTAATATAATATGATTTTAGTTCATATTTTTCAGTGAACTGGTGATGGCTTCAAAAGCTGATCGATGGAGATTGAGGGGATGAACTTTTATGTTCTGAACTGAGGAAACCCCTTGGTGGTTGGCAGATACCTGAAGGCCCGCTCACACCACTGTGCTTGCTCATCTGTGGTGCTAAGCCTCTCTGCAGATAGCAGGCAAATTTGTGCAGACTTTGACCCTTCCACATAGAACCTTTCCACCTGTTAGAAACTGTCTTGCTACTTTTTCAGCCAACTGTAAGATCTCCTGGGCAAAGGTGGGGGTTGAAACTGCCTTTTTCTTCCATTCTCTTCTGTACTCACTTCATGGTTTCCAACATGAGTGAAGAGGAGTGGTCCTGTAGAAAAAATACTCAGAATTGTATTGTTCACCCTACTGACTTTATTACACAGACTTTGATTTTTATCTGGTGAGCTGAGTGACCTGGAGCAGCCCTGCTGTAGCCAGTGACCCCGGGGCTGTGTCATGAAAGACGTCAGACTCAAGAGGGTTTGGCCAGCATTTCATAAATATTTATTCTGGCACTTCTGGGACATTGGGACCATTTTTATTTAAAAAAAATGCAGTAGCTGTTGATTATAGCAGCTTTAATAGCTCTAAACATGGTCCTGAATTTACTTGCTTCTCTATAGCAATGAATTGCTTGCAAGTGCTCTCTAGTGAACCAGCTCACTCTCTGTAGTCCATGTGTGCTCTGATTGCTATCATTATCCATGTGAAGCTCCACTTCGCCACTCAGTGTTCACTATGAAAATATTCACTGCTGTGTTGACAGTGATTTAACACATTTCATTCCTGCTCAGACCTAAGGAGGGTTTTTGGTTTTGCAATGATACTCTCTTTAAAAGATATGAAATGTAATTAACCCAGTGTGCAAATCTAAATCAACTGTTTTGGGTTTTTTTTTCCTTTTTTTTTTTTTTGTCTCCTTAAATCCTTGTTCAGTTTTGTCTTGAGCTGAAGTAAGCTTGAAAATAGTTGAGATGTGTGTTACTTTTAAGCAGAAATATCTGTGGTGGCAAATACATTTTAAACTATCAGGAGTTAGAGAGAGGATATCATTTCCTGCACGTGAAGTAACTTTCAGTACTATCAAGGGGCAGCTTCTTTTTTTATTTTTTTTTTTAATAGACATAGCTAATATCTGGTGGGCAGAGGTAAATCTGCAAAGGCAACCTTTATTATGACAAGCTTATTGCCAGGGTATGCAGGTGAATTTGATGGAGATAAAGGGTTCTATCTGTTACTTCAATAAATAAGTTTTTTTCAGTGAGAAAACTGGAGTTCCTTGCTCCTACTTAATACCAGAATAAATTAAAGCAGTGAACAAACAAAAAACATACTGCTGTTTTCCCTGCAGGGATAGGTCTTACACTTCACTGAAAAGAGATATTAAAAAAAAAAAAAAAAAAGAAAAAGATATTCTGCACAATGCTGTAGAAGAAGGTTCGGACATAAATGTAGTCTCTTCAATATATGACCACAGTAAAAGTGCTGCTATATGACCACAGTAAAAGTGCTGCTTCTGCTGAGGTTATCACCCAGTCGTGGTTTGAAGAATGAAGTCTTTCAGAAAAATGTTAACTGCAGTAACTGCTCTTTGAGACACCTGTTTCTAAAAATGGGTAGAAAATAGTAATGGAAGGAGGTAGCAAAGCCTAAGACAAACATTGTATCATATGTTCTTAGAGTGTTTCTTCTCTTCAGCCAACTCCTCACATTTAGGTACTGAGAACTTTTTATATCACATTTCGGTTTTCAATTAAATGTTCCCGAGGTGATAAACTGAGGTTCAAAATGAAAGAAAACTCTGTAAAGATGTAGATTTTCATAAGCTTAGTTGTAGGGAAATGAAGGGCAAATTTCCACCTTTTGAGGCTTCTCTTATGAGAACAAGTCCTAATGGCATGACAGGACACACAAACCTTATTGTAACCTGTAAAGCTTGTGGAGAAAGCTCACCTTGCCATGGTGAGCTCACCAGTGAGCCTGAAGATAATAGGACATCTTTTGCTGAGTGACCAAGTACATTAGGATGTGCTGGTTACTAATGCATGGCTTTCCCTTACAGTGTTCATCTAGTGAGCTTGTCCTTGCCGTGAATCATGTCCTTCAGGGTATGCTGGCTCAGTCTCAAGGAACTGAAAAAAGTTTCAATGGTGGAAAAGGAGGTGTATTTTTCCCTCAAGAACAATATTAATTGGGACTTAACGGCTTCATGGTTTCCTAATAGTAGCAGCTGTATAACTTCTATTTCCAGCATTGCTTGAAACACTCTTGGGATGAGCCTGAATGATCTGCATTTTGTTCTCATTCCCTGAGGAACTGTTTTCCCTGAACCTACCCAAATGTAAATATGAAAACTGGGTCTGACATCTCCTTTACAATTATTACCCATTTTTCCTACTGTATTGTAGGTATGATTTACTCTGTGTAGACAGGACTTGCTGTGTTTTACTGTTTACTGTGCATCATCCCTGCATGAATTGATAATCACAATGAAGTACCAATTAGAGATGCCTGGTTTTGAGCCGCTGACACAAACCACATGAAAATGAGTCTTATTTGCCTACAGTTGAGGCTTATTCTAGGAAAAGAACTGATTTCCTCATGAGGAAAAACTCTTGTTTTCTCAACTGGTATCTGTTCTTAATGCATGGGATAACTGTATTCCTGTGCTCCAAAAAGATACAGGACCTTGAGATGTTCCTGTCTCTTCCCTTAAGAGCTAAATGCTCTCTCTTGCACTTTGGCCAAGCACGTAGTAAGTTGGTGCTTCTGAACGTTCTTTTTGGATTGTTATGGCTTCCCACTGGTAGCATAAAAAAATCCTTAAACTCAATGTACAACATTAAAATATAAACTGATAAAGCAAAACCAGTTACTTTTTGCCTGTTCTAAGCTGTGTTAAACTGTATTGGCTGAAAGGGAAGACATTGCAATAAAATTACCCTGAGGGTTTATTGCTAGTAGTAATGTACAGAATTATAGCTGTAGCTTTACAGCCAAGAATCTTCTAGGACAGGGGAATATCTTCTGCTTTAATTTATCCCACATAATACCTTGACCACTGTGTTGTTTTCTGTTTGTTTGTTTTCACCAGGAACGATATTTTCAATATTTCTTGTTTAAGCCTCTGTGTGTCACTTGTCTTTAAGACCCAATAGCTGAAATAGCAGAGCAGCTAAAAATAAGAGAAGGATTCTTGGTGGGGGAGGGTGATGGCAGAAATAGGTGCCGTGATGTCGTTAAACTCTTTAAACTGTTTTCATTTAAAATTGAAGGTAGAAATGTGTGGGTTCTATAGGCTGTTTTATAGGGCTTGTATAACACTTGGGGCTATGTGCAATTAGCTGGGAGTGACAGATGATTGATTTTGCGCTAAGAGAAAATGGATGGTTGTATTTGTGAGTATTTGAGTTCAAAAGTCCAGATGTTAGGTACGTGGGAAAAACAGTATAATGAAGAGTTGCATTTTGGAGAATACAAAATAAAGCAGAGGATCTATCTAATTAGTAATGAGTTCCTGGGCTGTGCTTTTTTGCCTTTTTTTAAAAAAAGTAATTTCAGTAAATTTTGTACCTTCTAATATGTCTTGCTATTTCAGTGTGAAGAAGCATCATATCTCTATTGAATATGGTCAAGAAGAAAGAAAAGATTAATGACCTAGAGTATTTGCTTGTTACTTATAGTCTTTTGTCAGGTGAATAGGTGTTTGAAAATTGATGATACTGAATCAAAGAGAAAACTAGATTTTTTCAGTTGTTTTAAATATTCTAAAATGTACCTATGTGTGTCTTGTTTCTGTTGGTGTGCATTTTTTTTCTTTTTAATTTTCAAAAAAAAATTAATTTTTTAAGTAGTCCAGTGTTGGATTTTTTTCTAATTTTCTTATTCCTTTCTCAAGTGTATTCCTCAGAAAATTGAGATGAGGAGTTGGAGGAAAAAAATGCTATTCAAGAGAAGCAGATGACTTATGCATTTCACACTTGGAGAAAATGTTTGGTTGGTTTTTTTAGAATAAAAAAATAAAGGGTTTTTCTTTTTTCTTTTGTCTTTTTTTTGGAAGCGAGAAAATAATCTAGATGTCATTGGACTTGTGTAGTTATCTGACCTTTTTATTGATCATAAAATCCTCTGTATTTCAGTCCTATTCCATGAAGTGTTGAGGGACAACTTCCCTTCATCACGGGACTCCACATCTGCAGTCTTCTCATCTGTTTTTCAGGCCCCATGGAAGAGTTTCTGAAGGAAACGAGTTGCTCTGTAGATAGCTATTCCTCTACCCAACTCAGTCTATTACTTTTTCTCTGATCTGTGAGGCTTGGAGAGAACCAATGGGCTCTAGGGTTAATAATGTGATAATATTCTGAAAAAATATTATTCTGATT
The DNA here is from genome assembly GCA_013399855.1 of Oxyruncus cristatus. Taxonomy (NCBI): domain Eukaryota; kingdom Metazoa; phylum Chordata; class Aves; order Passeriformes; family Cotingidae; genus Oxyruncus; species Oxyruncus cristatus. The sequence goes on from VXAY01007076.1 coordinate 49,523, forward strand.
TGTTGCAGTCAGAGTAGAGAGTCTCAGGTATCATCTTTTAAAAAAAAGATCTTTCAACTGAAGTCTATGTTTCACTATGTTTCCGTCCTTTTCTGCCTTTCTGTTGATGCTGGCAGATAGCACCACTCTCCATGCTTGGTTTTAGACCCCCACCTTCCAGTATTACATGATATTTAGGAGCAAACTTTGCTGGCTTTGCTAAGGGAGAATCCACAAGGCTCACAGATGGTTTCAACTTTGTGTGGCATCAACAACAAAGAGGTTTTTAGCCTGTATTTTTTTCCCCTCCCGAAAGTAGCAATGAAGTATAAAAGCTTAATTTTAATATTAAAAATATTTAACTTAATCCATCTCTTCATGTCCCCTTTTCTTGGTTGTGTATCATCAGTAGTCCAGGGTCCGCAGTGCGACACAGGAGTGTCAGTGTTTGGAGGTCTTGACTGATGTGGATTGCATGAGAGAGGTGTAATGAGGTTTGTCGGGATACACATTTGCTCTTTCCGTGGAAAATGTAAGGGGGCCTGAATCATGCCCAGAAGCCCACGTTGGACTTTTTTTTTCTTCCTTTTTTTTGCCCTTGCCATCTTATCAGCACAGCTTTACTTCTGCGCATTTACGCAGCAGAGCCGTTCAGCGGCTCGGGGAAATCTTTAAATAACACCTTTGTTAGGGTTCTTATGCAGGAAAAGTACAGGAAGGAACATTTTCAGAATTGCCTTTGGGGGAGCTAGATATAGTCAGTGCTGACCCTGCAAATGTGCAGAGATGAAAATAATGGTTGGATTACAGTAATTTACAGGGCAGGAAGGAAGCACAAGATTGCACATTAAAAAAAAAAAAAGTAATTCCTTATGCGTTTTTAAAAATACTATAAATTCTTTCTTATATCTTTATTTTAATTTGTTCTTAAAATAAATCAACTAGACTAATTGAAAAAACAGAAACAAATACCAAAAAAACCAAAAAAAAACAAGCAAGTAAAAAAAAAAAAGACAAACAGAAAAAAACCCCAACCCAAACCTCAAATAAGTTTTCCTGTACTTCATCCAACAACAACCTGTTGTGTTTGGTGTCAGAATGGCTATGCAGAGTTGTAGAGCCTTAGGCATACTGGAGGTTAAAGAAGGCAACAGTCCCTTTAATCCTCAGGAATGTATAGACCTAGATGCAGAGCAAGACTGTGTAAGATGCATTAGTAGGAGTTTCTTCCAATGCCACCCATAATTAATAGCCAGTTGGGAATAATCCCAAGAACAAATGAATCCTCTGGGATTTGGATTTGTGTCTTTTGAGTTGGTAATGAAATGAAGCCTGCAGTAAAACGCCTTGGTGGAAAAAGTCAGTGACGGTATTTGGTGCATTTTGTTCAGCAAGACCTGTGATTCTCTTCCTTTGCATGTTAATGAAATCATCTACAAAATCATTTGGAAATAGCCTAAAGGCAAACTTGCTTTGAATGTTATGTGATGGTTCAATTTCTAGCAAGTCTATCAAAACCAAGGAGTGAAACAATCAAGGACTAAAAGATAGAGCAAATTGAGCAATGACTTGGAGAACCTTGTCATGGAGGAAGAGGTCCCTCTGCACTGCAGTGTCACATTGAAAAGGCAAAACTGGAGGTTCTGAAAGGGGTTATGTCGCAGGCTTCTCTATGACTGATACATGATTCTCGGTGGCAGCAGAGGTGGGTAACAAAGGTGCCTTGCTGTACTGCACCATGCAAGGTGCTTCCACTGCTGCTTTCCAAAAAAGGAGTAAAGAATGAGCTAGAAGCAGTAGTGGCAGGACATTCCTCAGGCTTGGGGAGGCATCAGCTTGTCTGATAACCTTTCACTGTGAGACCAGTTGTTCCCTGATCCTTTGGGAAGAAGGGAGGAAGGAGCTATTGGTTAAGACCTGCTCTGCAGGCTGTCATCTCTAACCTGGGAACTTGCTGCGGTGCGGCTGGACCACAGAGTGCACGAGAGTAACATAATGTGAAAGACCTTTGGGTCCCAGAGGTTGGTGGGAACTGTGGTTTAATGCAAAAAAGGGATGAAGACAGTTGACTATAAATGTTTTAGCCATCAAGAACAGAAACAACCATCTTTAGGTATAAAAGAGAAGAAGTAGTAGGAAATAATAATAGTAAAACATGGTCCAGTGCTGGAGAACTTGTAAGAACAATGCAAATAATATTGCTTGGTAAGTTCCACAAAAACAAACAAAAAAACCCCACCCTAAAACAACTTTCCATGTTTAATAATCAAACTTTGTTTTATGGAATGCCAGGTTGTTCCAGGTCTGGACTGAGAATAGGTTCCAGCCTATACTTTGTTGAATTCAGATCATGAAATGAGAAATGTAACCTTCCCTTGTATCAAACATCTAAATGGCAGTCTCATTACAGAGCTGCATGGAAATAATTCAGATTTCTAGTGTAAGGTCTTAAAATGAGAATTTGTTTTATTAAAAAAAAAAAAGAAAATCAATAAAGATATTTGTTTAAAATATGTTCTTCAAGTGGAAATTCCTTTTAGAATATGAATGCCCATGGGACTTAATTATGCACATAGTCAGGTCTCTTCCCCCAAGAGGGGAATGCAGATAGATATATTGAATTTTGTTTGAACAAGTGTTGGATACTTCTAGTTTACTGCAATACTTTTCTATCTTAGTTGCTGATTGGAGCTTTCTCAACACCCAGTCTTTTGAAGTTTAGATAGATAAGTATAGTTTATTTCATGTACCAAGTTGATATAAAAGTGTTTGTTTAAACAAAATGTTGCTGAGATTGCATGTAAAAAAATTGTGGAATGTATTGGGAAAGAATGACTGGTTTGCAAAGTCGGAATTGAACCAGTTTTCGAAATAAAACCAGCTCTAGAATTATAAAACTTTTCCTCTTGTACAAATTACCTATATTTTTATGGGGTGTTTTTGGGATTATGCAATGGTACTTGGTTAATACAAGAAATTAAAACAAAAACTGTTTACCAGTGGTTAAATAATAATATAAAATATGAAAGCAGCACTCTGAGACCTAGTCCTCTAGACCTCTGCTATTAAGCAGAGTGTTACGATAGTAAAAGTTGCCAGAAATCCACTTGGACCATAAGGTGTGAAAAGCTTAATTATGAATGAGTAAGCACACTCTGGTTGGCATGGAAATACAGAAGCTAATTTTACAGCAGTCATATTTTCATGCTGCAGTTACTTGGCTTATTAGCTATTACTTTTCCATTAGCTCCAAAATCCAACCTTCTCTCTCTGCACTTCTAAAAATACTGAGTTGTGCTTGCAGGAAGGGGCACTGCACAAATGCTTCCTCATGAAAAGTGGGGGTGTATGCAAGTTTTTATACCTGTTACTGAAAAATGTACCTTATTTGAACACAGGTAACTCACCTTCTGACTTTTATCCTCAGCCCATTGAAACCAAAGGTTTCCAGATTACATCATTCAGAGGGCTGGAAAGGAAACAGAACTCCTGGTGTACTATAGATCATTTTGGTATATCAAGTTTTCTGAAAAGCTAACTCACCTCCAGCTCTAGCTGAGGAGTCTGGGTCTGTATGATTTTTGTGGAGAAACTATTTCTGAGAACAGACTTGAGCTGCACTGATCTGGGTGGTCCTGTGCAGAACCAGTGGCTTGGGCATATGGAATACACATGGAATTCTCTGTGGAATCTGAGTGATACAAACATCTGGCCATAGACTGCAGCTGTACTTTTCTGTTGTGATCATAAAGGAGGGTTGGGTACAAGCTTCCAGAGGGAAAGACCTGATGCCTCTTCTAATTGTGAAGAAAATAAAATATTTTGGCTTCAGAGTGTACCAAAGGAGATAATTTCTCCTTTAGAAGAAGTGCAAGTAGTTGCACATGCACTGTCAAGTAGATATGTCTCAATAATGCCTATCTGGCCACTTGTAGTTTTGATAGGTGACACTAATTCAATTGATGCCTGAGATGCTGTTAAAGCCTACAAAAGATTTTATTTTCAGGGCATAATTACATGTCTGCCTTGTTTTACTGCATTAACAGTGTAAGTTAAGTTTCTAAAGGTTGCCAGTGACATGAATTACTATGAAGTTGAGAGTCTGTGCAGTGACAGTGTACATTTAAAAAAAAAAAAAAAAGGCAATTTCCAAGGAATGAAAACCAAGTGCCTTTGATTCACACGGAAATGTCATGAATTTATGGATTTCTTAAAACAAGTAAACTTATTAAGTGGCTTTTAAAAAAAAAAGAATTCAAATTATTAAAAATATATGGAAGTTGTCCCATATAGTACATGTATCATGTAGCAATGAAACTTTCCATGAAGTTCCACTTGAACTTCTCAAACCAGTGGTGTGAGAACATGCTTTACTCCAACATTCATTGAATTTGATATTTGGGGAGGGAGCGGGGAGTTAGCAGATTGGGCCAGAGGTAGGGGATCTGAAACCGAATAACATGATTCTGTTGAATGACTTGAATGTGGCTTAGTGCATCTCCACGAGGTCTTATTTGAGTCAGTAAAACTGTATGATAGCACAAGTTGGCTGCTGTGATTATTCTTACAGGATTAATGTTGTATCTCTGAATTCAAAGTGCTTTTCAGCTGCCCATATGTGCCTTGTACGTACTGCTTGGTAGGCAGGTCTAGTGATGGGGAAAGGCAATGCTATTTAATACATTTTTCCCCCTGTGAATTTTCTTGATTCTACAATCTGTTAATAAAATTAAAAAGAGTATTTTCAAGCTAATTGTCATTAAATCTTTCAAATTTTAGAGAAGAGGCTCTGAATCTTTAGCAGATGGTTGGAAATGAAATGCACATTGGGAGGAACAGAAGCTCTGCCAAATCTGGACCTTGAACAGAACTAGTCAAATAAACAGAAGTGAGACACAGCAGGGATGGTTTGGAATAGGCTTTATTATGGCCAGAAAGCTTCAGGCTGTGAATGACCTAATCAACCTAAGCTCCAGTCACATACCTAAATCAGCTCCTACTCTACAATCCTCATGGCACTCCATTTTTCTTCATTCAAATACCATACTAACAGATCTGAGCTCTTTTAAAAGTGGGAGGTTATAACTCTTCTTGCTTGTCCTCTCCTCCTTGTATTTGTCCCATTCAACTCTCCTAATGCCTGTATTCCTAATTTTCTCCTTTAGTTTCCCCATCCTTTTCTCTGACTCAATTCTGGCATTTTTCATGCATTTTTTTGAGTTTCAAATGACTTGTTCTTGTGATTCTATGAGAACAAGAGGAAAGAGTAATGGAAGCAAAGCTGCTCAGTGTTGAGGGGCTCTGGGAGGCCATTCAGTTCCCACTTATACCAAAGGATTTCTCTGTGACCTTGTCTCCTGCCTCATTTCCGTGTTTGCAATTTGGGTATAAAGTAACAGAGAAAGGGCAAGCGTGCCTAATGTTGTATAAAGCACCATTCCAAAGTTGTCTCTTGCTGTATGCATTTGCTGCCCTGCGTGGTCCCTGCTGCACTTAGGACTGCTGTAGAGAACTTGAATAGCAAACAATCTTGGCCTTGCTCCTGTTCGTTTCACTAGACTTGGCTTGATTTCATGTGTGCAGCCCACAGACATCGCTGCTCATAACCCTACTAGGACAGAGATCTGCAGAGTCTGTCTGCGAATGTCACATGGACGTGGACTTGTTCTGAAAACACTTGTGCAGACAAGAAACTGAAGTGAACTGACATGACTCTGTATTTAAGCATTAGCCAGGGCAATGGCAAAATGCTAAAGCATCCTCCAGTTAATAGCTAAATAAAGTCTATGTAGCGTCATGTTGGTCTCCAATGTTTAAAGAATGGTTCAACATGAAATTCAAATGGCAACAGCTTGTCTGCAGTATGTTGTGAATTTGATCAGCAAATTGGCCTAATTTGGTAAAAAATATTATATTGATGTATTATTATATATTAATATATAATATGTATTATATTATATGTACATATGTATAAAACTTTATCACTTGATACTTTTTATTCATAAAAGATATAGCCTTATGGCCTTTGAATCAGTCTCTGCTTTATACCAATAGACATGAACTTTACAAAATCTTTTTGTGAAAAGTAGGTTTACCATTGAGAGAGGCTAGTTAGGGGGTTTGATGTGGGTACATAAATAGTCACTTGAATTTAGGAGGAATTATTACTCTGGAATTCAAGGGGATAGGAAGTAGTCTGCTATACTAGGTGCTGGTTTGCATTGCCTGAGGTGGTATTCCTAAATTCTGCGACATTATCCTGATTTTAACATGAGTTCAGTGGCTCACACAGAGATATGCAGGGGATCATGTAATTTCTCTTTGTCATTCCAGTTTCAAGTGACCATAGCTGGAATGATTTACTGGAATTCTAATTCCCTTAACAGTTAGTAGGCACGCTTGAGCCCGCTGGGTTTTATTCAGAGCCCATTGAAGCTAATGGAGGGGAAAAAAAATCCCTTTGACCTCATTTGGCATTGGCTCAAGCTCTTTGCAGCTAAAGCTGATGGCTTCATCAAAATCCACTTAACCTTCCAGGGATGAGTGTGTGACAGGGAATGCTCAGGTCATTCTGGAGCTTCATGGGTTTGCTGGGAGGGTCTTTAACACTTTCCCTCATTATTCCCTTTATTACCAATCTAGGTGAAAGGAGTAATTTGAATAGTAGCAGAAGACAGTATGATGTCTCATATGGTCTCTAATCATGTGGTCCAACCTCAGCATCCTTTGGATAATACAGGATTCATACAGGTAATATTGAATGTAACAGAGACTATGCCTTGGTATTAACTTTCTAACATGTTTTTTTTGCATTTTTTTTCACAATTTTGAAACATCCTGAGGTTAAAAAACAAATTATGCCCCTCCTCTCCTCCCCTTCCCTCCATCCCCTGTTATTTAATATTATCCCTGAATCTTTCCATGCATTCTATGTGTCTTTCCAATGAACAAACCTACCTAAATAGAAGCAACTACATAGCATGCTGATTTGGAACTGATTCCTATTTCAAGAAAATAGAAAACAGATAAGAATAATACTGATGAAGAGAAAATGATCTGCCTCCTTGACTCTTCCCCAGAAACATGTGACAAATTCCATGTAATCACCTCTTTAATCCAATGCTCTGCTTTATCATATAAACACAATTTTTGAGATGTTCCTATCATATTAAAGGGTTTTTTTGTGTCCTGGAGAATTAATTTATCTGAAGCTCTCCTCTTAGTAGGACACAGAAGGCAGCTTTTCATAGAGTTTCTCCAGACTGCAGCCCATCAGGACACCTGAAGCTCATTATGAAGAACTTTGTTATTCCTGAATGCCATGTTCTGTTGTACGATACGAGAGATTTAATGACCCTACAGACTCAACCTTATTTTACTGCCTGTAAGGGTTAGGGAAGAGCTTTACTAACACAAACACGAATCAAAATATGGTCTTGCACAAGCTGTAGGGAACCCTGCTTAAGCAGGGAGTCTGGACAAAATGATCTCGGGAGGTCTCTTCCAACCTTAGCCATTCTTCAGTTCTGAGTTTCATCAGTGATTCTATTCACTGGCAAGAAAAAGAGTGAGATCTGATTGTTGACTCCTCCAGGGCAAAATTGAAGGGAAAGATCTGTGTCACCTTTTCATTGCACTGATGTACTGAGTTAGGGTGCTGCAAATAACTACTTGTGACATGACTGGGCTTTGCATTTCTTGGGTTGGAGGCACTGGACGTGGATCTTCTGAAAGTATATTCCTGGTGCCTTTGATTAGTTCTAGTAGCAAGAGAAGCTGTTTCCACCACTGAGAGGTATGATTTCAAAGCAATGTGCAGGGCTTTGGAATGTGACACCATTAAATGTTAAGGTGCATTTTCAAATAAGGAGCCTCAAGGCTAGAGGTAACTCTTTGATCTTTAAAAGCTTACCACATAGTGGAGTGAGTTTGAATTTATACTTATATTTGCAAATACTTGCAGGTAATTAGATTTTAGTTTCAAGGCTGCAGGACTTTGCAGAAATTATTCAGATTTCAAAAGGCTCAAAATAAACATCAATTTCTATTTATCTCAAGGGATTGAGAGGGGCATAAAAGAAACATTTAATGGCTTGAGCCATGCTTTATTAATTGCTTTGTTGAAGAGATAAAACCTGTGGGAGTTTGTGTATTAAAATGGGATGTGAACCAGCAGAAATCTAAGCAGGATCTGAATTTGATTTAAAGACATAAGAAAATACACATCTGAGCTTTCCTTTGTGTTTAAAAGATTATTACCTGTAATATATACAGTTTCTTTGTTTTTAAGGAAGCATGTCTGGATTGCACCATAATTATATATGAAAGCATTTGAGCTTGTCATTCAGTATTGAAGAAGCTGGATCTGTCTAAACAAAGTGACATGCAATTAGGCAGCATGGAGGAGTTGTCTGTTTGTCATATCTGAAAATAAAGTTATCAAATTATTACCCAAATTGTTCCACATCTGACAGTTGTATCTACAAAGGCTCCTTATGCAAAGATGGCTCAGGTTTGCACAGTGTTTATGACAGGGAACATAGAAGTTTGGTTGATTTTTTTTTTTTCCTTTAATTAAGACTTTTATAATTTTTGTATGTAAGGTTCCTCACAAGGAGGACTGTTGATAGAAAGTGAACCTTTTCCTTGTTGGATGAAAAATGGCATCTTTAGATGAAATAAAAGGTAACTACTAGAGTTCTGATGGCGTTTAAATCAATACTTTAAATCAAAACTGCTATCTTGTTGAAATTCCCCCTTTTGGATTTTTAGTTTCTTGAATTTTTACCGTGTTTTTTTAAAATGAAGAATGCTTGGGTTTGTTTAATCCCGTGTGACAGAAATACTGCATTGCAATCCTTAGTGCATTTTATATCTGTTATTTATTAATTCTGTTATTAATATATGTTAGCTTGTTGCAGAGCAAGTTTTGCATAACCCTCGTGTGAACAGTCCTACTTGTTCTGGTTATGTCCTTTTCCCTTCTTTTTCTATTGTTTTGTGCTCACATAGGTTATGAGAGTATTCTTCTCCAGCTCCTGTCCTCTGGTGTTCTATGTTAAATCCAGGAGAGTTACTTTCTCTCCCTGAAAATGATGCAGAAAAGACTAGATTGGTTCAAATTATCATGATAATTAGCAGATATGTTTGTATCAAGTCTATCCCTTTGCATATTAAACTGCAAGTTGATTTTGAATAAGTGACTCACTGACTAAGTGAGTCACTAACCAGGTATGACAAGTATGGCCTTGACACCATCACTCTAGCTGGCTTCTCAGATTCCCACTAGGGAAGAAAATCTTTTTTTTGGGATTGTCAAAGGCATTTCAGATTTCATGCAGATTTTTTATGGATACTGAATTAAAAAGCATCATTAATGTTGATAAAGGGAACATGTATGCTGAGTCTATTAATAATAAATAATATAAATATTATCCATTTTAATGGATATTTTTAGGCATATCTGTTCTCTAAAGCATCATTATTGAATGAGGATACTGTTTCTGCATTGGTAGTCCCTGTGGGTCCTGAGTAGCTCTCTGCTTTCACCCACACTCGTCTGTATCATCAAGCAGTTGCATAGCTCTCACCCTTACTTGCTAAGAGAGTAAGAAACACCTTTTCCTCAGACTGTTGCTGTCCTGACCAAAGAGGTCAGGAAACAATGCATTTGAAAAGCTGAGCTCAGCAAGACTCAAATCCTGAATGGGTCTGTAACTGAACTGGTGATTAAAAAACACCTGTACCTGTTCAGTAGCTGGACCCCAAAGCTTTCCTAACAGCTCTGGGGTTGTATTTGTGGTTGATGGATAGGACATCACAGGGAAAGATGATGCTGCCATCACCCTCATGGTGTGACACAGTCTTCTGACTGCTTACTGGGGCACCCCCTATTGTAAAGGCTGAGGACTGTGGTCATATAGTGCCATGAATCTGTTCAAAGCCTTGGATTATAGCCTAAAGTTACATAAACTTGTAACAAAGATTATAGCATCAGGGTCTCGGTACTGATTCCCAAAATAATCACAGTTAGTTAGAAAAATTTGTTTATAAACTGTCTTGCTTGCTTGCTATCATGTTAGATCTAAGAGATCTGCAGGTTTCTTTTCTCCTATGGCACTAAAAGTGCCACTGTGACTGATGAAGAGTGAACATGCTGTCCTAAGAAATGCCTGGAAGAAAATTTTCATCTTTAAGCTGACATCAAAGCTGTATTCACCTTGCTTTAGAATGGGAATTCTGAACTTTTTTTCAATCCAGTCCCTTATCTAAACCATTTACTTTCACAGAAAAGTCTTAAAAATTGGTGTTTTGGGGCTAAATAAGACATTTTTGTTGGAGGTTATTGAGACATGAAATGATTACTTATCATCCCTTGAAATGACATTACATTTAAATGCAATGGTACATGGGCACTTACTGCTACCTTCATCTCTGTTAATCCTTCCTCACAGCCTGCAAATTGAACATTCTGTCAGCCTTATGGGATGCACTGAAATTCTCAGAGTTATAATTGCTTTTCAGTGAGCCATCCTGCATGTTACACAATTTGAAGAGGCTCTCTTCCAAACAGAAAACATTTAGTGAACCTCTCTAAACAGAAAGCATTTAGTGAACCCCATGCTGTCTATTCTTTCCCTTTTAATCAGTTTTATCCATGAGTTCACCAAAGATTCAAAGGGAAAATAAAAATTGAATTTATTTGATCATGATTGATTTGAAAAGTCAGGGGGCAACCTCTTGGTTATTGATGGCTTTTAAATTGCTGTGCATTGTTACCTGGGCATGCCTGTGAAATTCATCAGCATTCCACACCTTTCTAGCTGCCTCTGTTGTTTGCTTAGAGATAGCAGCTGTAAATTGAGATGTGTGTAATATAACCTTACCAGACAAAGATATGGCATTGACTGAAAGTCTTTGCAAGGTCTGCCTGTATAGATGAGCCCTTTTCCACAGAGACCCATGGGAACCAGAGCAGAAAAATCTTTCTTGGGAAGGAGAAAGCTGAGGCCCGATCGAGTTTCCCACATGATGGATGTTGCCCACCCTCACTGCCCTTCTGGAGTTAAAAAGAGAGGGAATAGGAATGGGACATCACAGTGGTGCAGATACTCATGGGTCTTGCTCCAGGGTGGGCGAAGTCTGTAGCACTTCTAAGACACTGAAAGCATATGAACCATAGTACTGTGCTGGGAAAACAGGAGGAGGCAAGAATTTATAAAGGGCTGACTGACCCTTAACTTTCTTTTTTACGTTCATGCCTGAATTAATGAAAATTGAGATCAAGTGTGAATCCCTTGAAGGAAGCCTATCATGGGAATTGGATTTTCGTTTTTGTTCTTTAAGTTATCTGTATTAACACTGTGCACCTCCAGAAAGGCAGATTAAGGTATTAGGAGTCTTCACTTACAGGTCTGATCTTATGTATCCATGGTCACAGTTGTGATGGTGATAAGCAGTTGGTGTTGAGATGCTCCACTGACATTTGCAGCAATGCTGCTCCAAGCATATCGAATTTGAAGGTGACTCAAGGTGTGGGGAATAGCACAGATGTCCATCAGCATGAAAGGCTCATCCAGTTTGGAGAAGTAGGGTAGTAGATAGTAGGGATCCAGTTTAGGGTAGGAAGACTGTGCAGAGAGAACTCGACAGGCTGGATCAATGGACTGAGGCCAGTTGTATGAGGTTCAACAAGGCCAAGTGCCAGGTCCTTCATCTGGGTCACAACAACCCCATGCCAAGCTACAGGCTTAGGACGGAGCCTGGAAAGTGGCCCAGTGGGAAATGACCTGGGAGTGCTCGTCGACAGCATGAACATGAACCAGTGTGCGCCCAGGTGGCCAAGAAGGCCATGGCACCAGAAATAGTGTGGCCAGCAGGACTAGGGCAGTGACCTACACATCGAATCCTGAGCTCAGTTTTGGGCCCCTCAGTACAAGACGGATATTGAAGTTCTGGAGTATGTGCAGAGAAGGGCAGCAAAGATGGGGAAGAGCCTAAATCATATGAATAGAGGATGAGGGAGCTGAGGTTTTCAGTCTGGAGAAAAGGAGACTCAAGGTGGGACCTTATTGCTCTCTACAACTACCTGAAAGGAGGTTGCAGCCACGTGGGATCAGCCTCTTCTCCCAGACAACCAGTTACAGGAAAAGAAGAAATGGCCTCAAGCTGTACCAGGGGAGTTTCAGGTTGGACATCAAGAGGAATTTCTTCACTGACATGTTAGTTAAGCATTGGAATGGGCTGCCCAGCAAAGTGGTAGAGTCACCATCCCTGGAAGTGTTCGAGAAATGACGGGACATGGCCCAAGTTTGGGCTCCATACTCTTGAAGGTCTTTTCCAACCTTAGTGATTCTATGATTCCATTCTATGATTCTAAGTAGTCAAGCTATGTTTCTGTCTCATTTAACTGAATATTAGGTGGTAGACGATGTAATGGCTCTACTTAGATTGTTGAAGTTATTCTTTTTCCAAATTGGACTAGAAAATGGATTATTTTTTCACCAGTTGTGTTGAGGTATCTGAGATGGTCAGCTCCGCCCACCTGCACATAAAGCACTTGTCTTTCCCAAACTGGTTTTCATGTTTTAGTCAACATCATAACCTAGGTGCTGCTGCTGTTATGCAGAAAACTTCTTTATTTCTCTCCTAGTTGTGTGGGGGTTTTTTATTTTTTTTTTATTTTTTTTCCCCAATAAACTTGATTCTCAGTGAAACAGGTATAGACCATCCATTTAAAAAATTGTATTTATATAACTTGGGAAAACTGCTTCACCAATGAATTCCTGAACAATATTAACACTGAGTAACATCAGCAGAAAATCTGTTGTGCTCCTCTGCATTTTAATTTTCTTTTGGTAAATGCCTACAGAACTCAGTTCAACTGGCTCTGATGATTTCTGTGTTTTTCTTCTAATAATGGTCCTGGCAGCCTTGCTGATGGGTGCACATATATTAACATTTCTGCAAATTCAGTGTTTTTTTTATTATATTACCGTATTTTAAGGCAAATGCCATTCCGTTTTCTGGAGTAGTTTAGTTAATGGAGCCCTGATCTCCTTCAGTGGTGACCTGTGGTGAACAGACCATACTTGTAACAAAGTCTGACGCTTTTGAAGGGGATCAAGTTTCTGTTTTAGTGAGCGCTGCTGTAACTTCCTAAATGCTAAAAGACATTCTGGATCTTTGGAGTATATAAATTTTCAAACTTTGTTTGAAATGCACAAGTAACAAGTCTCATGTAGACCAGGATAAAAAGGGTGCTCGTGTTGATGTAATGCTGTGTGGCAATGGAAAAGGCTTGTAGAAAAGGCCATAGAAAAGTTCTTAGATGGTTTTCTTTAATAGCACAGCAAAAACTTCCCTGTGCTGACGAAATCTCTTGCCTGTGTTTTCCTGTACAGAAGGGTAATCTTTGGATGGATTTCCTGCTACAGTAGGAAGGGATTTATACTGTCTGTTCCCTGAAGTGTAATACCTGTCAAAAGGGCAAACTTCAAGTATAAAACCTGTTCCATTCGCTGAGTCAGCTTTGTAGCTTTCTGCTCTCAGGTCAAAGACCAAAGCACTCTAATATTAATAGGATCTCAGAAATGTTGAAGGGAGAGCCAAATAGGCACAAGAAGCATTATGTTCTGAGAAGGAAGTACTAAGAACCCCTGACAACTGCTGTTATAACTGCTGAGGGTAAATCATAGCTTTGGACAATGATTTGTTTTTGCAGGTTGCTCATTGGAATATTAATATTGAAAGGCAGACTCAGCACATCCTTTTGTTGTGGTCTTTTTTTTTATTTTCCATATGAGTGATTTCAATAATTGTAGAGATATCAGACTATATATCTTCTTGTTCAATGGATTTCTGTGATGCATTTGCTGTTCATTGGAAACATCACATTCCTTTTCTACAAAGAGACCCTGATATAATGAAAAGCATATAGTATAAGACAAAGTGATGGGTATCTTCACTTTGTAGCTGCAGACATTATGACTCAACTAAATGACATGGACTATGACAGAACTGAACTCTTAGGACATTTGTTCCTTAAACTTCAGACTATTTCTCTTTAACTCATCTTTGTTTGTAGTTGGCTTAGTCTGGTGTTCTTTCACCCCCTCAAAACAAGAATTGTTTCTGCATAATAGTTTACTGGAGCTGTATTGATGGTTATTTGGAATTCGCATTTTGGACCCAAGTGTCGTGTGGCCTCTCTGTTCCTCAAATTCTATTCCTACTTATTATTGTGTGTAGGAGTTACATGGCAGACATGCTTGTTTGGATAAAAAAATAAGACTCACTCTTGAATTGGTGTTATGAGAGCCCCTGAGTTATTCAAAATTAGACTTGACCACTTTTTGTGAGGCAAGGTTATATATGCACACTCTATCATAAAAGATACTCTATAATGCACTGATTGAATAATACTTTTATGCCTTTACAGGCATATGAAAGAATACTTATGTAATTTACAGTCACCTAGAAAGAGTTCATGATTAGCTTAACTACTGATATTTATTTGCAGTATAGCAGGAAAAGAGAAAGGAACATTGTGTTGTTAAGTACTTTCTCTAGTGTCTTATATCTTAAAAAATATGCCATGCCTTTCAGCTAACAGATGGAGTTCACATCTGTGCATGTACGTGTAGCCAGTCTCTAGGGGAAAAAAAGGAGGAAAAAGGAATTTTTTTTTTTAGAGAAAAACGGGAGGTTTGATTGTTTGTTTGTTTGTTGTTGGTTTCCTCATCATGTTTTCAAGAATCATTTACTAAGATATTAAGATATTCATGGCAGTAAAAATGGAAGTGGAACCTAGTAATATGTGGTAGTCCCGGTGAGATTTTTTTTTTTTTTAGGGACTGTTGATACAGAAATATTCTCTTCCAAACATGTAGCCATACTCCATGTTACTGCACTTTGTGTGTCTTTTGTGTGTGTGTTTTTTTAACACTCAGAAGCTTCTCCTTCTCCCATACACATTTACCTCATTGGACTATAATCGTGAAGGTTAATTTCCACAGTAATTCCAAGTATGTATTTCTTGTATTTTCAAATGAGAATTGCAGCTACAGAAGGCAGGAGAAAAACAGATGAAGTGAAAAGCATCAGTCGTCACTCTTGAGGACTGTTAGAGGCATGGTACAAAACGCATGGTTTATGTCTTTAAAACAAAGTATGCCATTAAGTGGGTAATGCTAAGAGGAATTTTATCTAGCCTATAAATACCAGTGAATCTTTTCAACTTCAAATCCCAGTACAGACACAATTTACAATTGCAATCAAAATGATGCACACAATTTAACTTCAGTACCATCTGTAACTCTGCTGGTATTTTAATAATGAATAAAATTATATCTTGGCAACAAAAGTCTCACTTAAATAAAATACCTTCAAGTTCCAAGTGAGACCTCTAAGAGCAAGCTACAAGGCCTCTGGTTTACTCTGAAATCTCCTTCATGTTTACTATAAAATGGATATATCTGTATTTAAATAGTTAACAGTGGCAAAAAGTCTGTGTGATTCTGTGAAGCCCTCGTTAAACTACCTTTGAAGCTCAGGGATCATAGTTCAGGCAAGGGTTTGCACAGCTGGTCACAAGGACTCCTGCCCTCACTACACCACTTGTATCTGGTTCAGCAGAGATATGTGAGCAGTGACGTGCCAGGCCCTGTGTACTTGAAGAAGAGCACCTACAGAAAGCAGTTATCTTCCCTTAAAAAGTCTTTTATTACCACAGGATGGTGCAGGAGGCATGTCACTTACTGTCTTCTGAATTTGTCTTTTGGACTTCATCGTGAGACCTAACCACACCAGTCTGGATTATAATTTTCCCTTCTTTTTCATTTTCTTCAATTCGTATATTTGGCAGAGAGGACCCATTTTCAGCTCTGTTAATAGAACTATGTTCTGTTCCCCAAACTTCCTTCTACTGCACTGTTGGGTGATACTAGTCCCATGTTCTTACTCTGGGTACTGCTGTCATGGCATTTATAATTAATTCATGATGCTTATGATCGCTAATAGAGTGGCTGCAGCATAGATCTGAGTCTTACTGTGGCTTGTCAAATACTTTCCATTAATGGTGATACGAGATTGTTGGTGTAATTATCAGGATGATAAGTAATTATTTATCATAATGATAGGAGATCTCGACTAAAAATATGTTACCATGGAAAAACAATGTGAACCTCGCAGTCAAATATTTTCTGAACATTTGTCTTGGTGAGGGTACAGTACTACTAAAAGCAGTTAAAATCTTATGTGTGGGAGATCTGTAAAACCTGGGGATTAGTAATCTTTCATTGATTGTGTCCTCTTCATCAAAGCTTTTGTTAAGAAAATGCTAGTGACCTTTCCGAATGGCTTTCACAAGTGGAAATCAATGTGTTTTGTCCCACAGAGTCTTCAAGTGGACCAGGGAAGTAGGATCAGGCCAGGTTTGTTAATACATCTCAGTTGTGGCTGGTAATGAACCTGCTTGTGTTCCAGGGATTGATCCTCTTCAAAGGACATGCTGTAAGAAACATTAGTGTCACTATGATGGGTTTCTGGGGTTTATGATTTTCTAAATATCTTTAGTGTCCACTAATCAGGAATCTTCTAAATTTATATCGATTACTGTGGATGAATGCTGGGTCAGCCTTGAAGAAGATTATAGACTGGATCATGCCGTGCCTACCAAGTTAAAACATGTACTAAAAGTACTAGTAAAGTTGACCTAAATCTCTGATTTCTATGCAAACTCAGTTTTGGTAATATGCTATGTGTATTTCAGAAACCTGCTATTCTTCAGAAACATTTGAAATCCTGTCTCTCTAGGACTTGTATACATTTTTCTCAGTCTTTTTTTTTTTTCGTATTTGTCACAGATGTCAACGGCTTTCACAAAATACAGAGCTTATTCAGATATTTGGGTAAAAAGGCCTTTTCTGAAGTTCTGTTCTGTGTACTAATAGCTAAAGCTGGTATTATCTGGCATATTTTGACGGAACCTAAGAGTTAGTTATCTCACTTGGATGCTTTTGAACTGATAAAATTTATATTTGTGGTTTTGTTCAAAACATTTTCTCTTAAATTAAAATACATGGGGAAAGAGGGAGAAAAGATTTCTTTGTTTTTATTTGGAAGTCAATTAAAACTACAAGAAAGGAGTCAAAACCAATCATTAAAACAACTTAATAACAGGTTGATGGATTTCTCCTTTGTTTTTTTTGCTAATTTATCATTATTTTTTAAAAATCATTAGTGAATAAAAATCAGAAAAAACAAGTTGATAAAGGTAAATATTTTTCATTTCTGAAGCAAGATTGCTTATGAAAGTTTTAGTAATACACAACACTGTAAATGCTTTCCATAATTGTTTTTTTCTCAGAAGTCAACATATTCAAGGTCAGGAACCTTTTCTCAAATGCAAGTCAACATCTTTATTATTGTGTTATTTACATGAAGGTTTATAGGTACAATTAGATCTTTTTTATTATTTCTTTGCTAATTATCTTGTCAGCAAGGAAACACAGGAGTGAAAACTGGCTAGTAAATGCTCTTTTGTAAGCATCCAGATGTTTTAAATCCTGTAGTGTAGAATTTTTCATTGTTAAAACCAGTGTTTTTAACAGACATATAATGCAGTTGACTCAAAGAAGCAAAATTCCTGATCTAACAGGCAAACTTCCAAAGCAAAAAGAACTATAGGTTAAGAACTATAAATGTGGGAGCACCTGCAATAGTGGCTTTTTTCTGTCACGTGAAGTGGGGGAGACTTGAAATTCTCTTGAAATGTCTGTACTGGAATTATATGGTGGAAATCAGGATACACTGGCTTTGCTTTTAGTTTTACCATAGGTCTTCTCTAATCTTGCATAAGCGTGTCTCTTTCTTTTTGCACCCATCACAAAAGGAAATATGAAAATAATAACCTTTTTGGGAGAGTTTTCTAATCTTGAAAACTGTGTATTGGGTGGCTTGTTTGCTTGTTTTTTAATGATGCCTTCTCATGGAAGCAGGGCCAATGGGATGATCCTCGCTGTGCACATTCCACCTTTTTGATCTGGGTACCCTACTTCAGCTAAGTTTTACAAAGCAATATCAATCTCAAATCTATACAGTTTGTACATGTATGGTCTTCAACAAGGGTTGCATCAGAGCTGTTCTGTATATGATCTGGATTGTTGTGTACGTACAAGGTAACAGGAGCATCCCAAGCACTGTACTGTACTGTACTTTGAAATTTCATTTGACATGTAAAAATTGTGCCGTGTCTTGCATTGCTGGTCTGTGCATGTAGGGCTGTCGGTGCAATCTCTGGTGTGACCAGGTTAGTTCTGACTGAGGGAAGGGCAGAAGAGTGATCTTGCATTTTGTCAGTGTATCCATTCAAAAATAAACTTCACTTTGAGGAAATTCCTGCATGCATGGAGTCAATCAGTCTTTACTTTCTTATCTGTTGGAAGTTGGACTTCATTAGTTCCTGGTGCTCTCAGAACTATCATCAAATTTTTAATGCTGTCCTAAATGCTGAAGCCTTAAACTTATATGTTTATATGGTTAGGTATTATTTAAAGGAAGATTTTCTCAATGTAGGGAGGCTGTTTTTTCTTCCTTTTCCCCCCTCCCCCTTTCTTTTGTAGAAGAATACAAGCTAGGGATCCTAGAATTTGGTGTGAAAATGATTTTGTAGTGCTATAGCAGCAAAGATCCAGGTATATGTGTATGGGGACAGAAACAAAGGATGTGGAAATGTAGACAAAGCATCTGGTAGTCAGAACTAATTGTCACTTTTCAGGCTAGAGCCTCCAGAGATCCCAGGGAAAACCTTAAATGTGTTGCTTTGAAATGGTTTACTCTTGCTGCGATGCTGAGGTTCTCAGTGTCCCACAGGCATCCAATCCTACCAGAGGGGAACAGTGAGAACCCAGAGATTGTCACTGAGACTCTTGCCATTGGCAACTGTGGAGCACAGGCTGATGTGCTGAGTTCTCTCGTGGTTCAGAAATAGCCACAGGGAACTGAAGAGAGCCAGAAGTCTAAACACTGTTTAAACTGAAATCTCTGCATTCAGTTATTTCCAACTTCACGTTTTGAGGGCTGCTGAATAGTCATGTAGGTCTGTCGCTAAGACTTTGAACCTTCTTTTGAGAGGTTCCAACCCTCTGTTGGTTTTTAAAGAACGCAGAAGTTGGGTGAATTCAGAGCCCTGATGTACTGACCAGTTGAGATTTTCTCTTAAGTTTCTGCTCAGGTTGCAAGTGGCAATGACTTTAAGACCCTTATTTTAATTTACAGGCTGGGTTTTTTTAAAGTCCAAATAGGACAGTTATGGCCTGATCTCATGGTGTACCAGAAGACTGGCCCTCCCCAGACCTTTCTGCCTTGCAATCAGAAGTTCTCTTTGTGATTCAAAGGGTACAAGTCATAGAGAATCTGCTCAGGACCATGGTAACTAGTTTTGTTGGCTAATTATCCTCATGACTAACAACAGCAGTAGCATACTTGTCCCTAATTTGCCTGACTTGCAGATCTTGTTAGGCCTTTTTGCTCTTGGTAATCAAAGAGGTGGAAAAGGTTCCGTACAGAAATTTGCTTTTTGATATCTATCATTCAATACACTGATATGAATTATATTGATTACACTGATTGTCTTTCATATAGAGCTGGGTTTTGATTACAAAAATATCTGGACTGTTTTAAAGAGTCATTGTAGAAGAGATGAAAAATATTTTAGTGTAATCTGGCTCATTATGGAAAAGGTATCACCCAGTTTAAGGAATTTTAAATTTGTTGTTGTAACTAAGAAAGTTTTGCTTTTATTCTTGGTCTTTTGTAGCCCTGAAGTATCATGAATGGATTATTTCTCTTCCCTTTCCTCCATCACCCGCTTTCCCAATCTTTGCAAATTGCATATTTACACTCTGAGCACAGGAACACTGTGGTGGCCTGAGATCCTGCTGACCTGTAGGATTTTTCCAGTAATTAGATCCATGTTTGCTCTATGGGAGATTCAATTAAAAATGAGAGGGGTTTATTATTATTATTCCCTACTGAAACCCCACATTATGTTCTTGAGTGTGTATGTGACAGCACTGTAATGAGCAAACTTGCTCAAATTAATTCCATCTTTATTCAAATATTATGGCATCAAAAATTCAACTTGAGTGTTAGCCTAGCCCATCTGTCCTCATGTAGATGTGAAAGAAAGAGGGGAAAGACATAGAAGCTACTCATGTGAGTGAACAGGACTAATTTGACTGTGCATCTGTGTGTGAGCTTGGGGGAGAAATGAAGGAAATGTTCAGGTTTTGTGATCATAGTGCAGCGTGTGACTCTTGTGAAGCACAGGACACACTTTTACATGTTACAAAAGACCAGGTGGCATGTCCCTGTGTGTCACTTCTACCCAGAAATGTGAAGTTCTAACTCTTACATTACATACCTGTGCCATGGAAAAACTTTACTGAACACACCACCTGGGTTGTCCTCTAAAGTCTACCAGGGCATTACTGCACTTTTCCAGTGGCTTTTCCAATAAGTGATTACCCTCTAACTGCAGCATAGACGATCAAATTTCATTCACTGAAAGGAAAACATTTTTCAGCTTTTCAAGTATTCCGTGTCTTAACAACAGCTCTCATTCTGTTGCTGTCCCACCAGACTGTCATTCTGGAAGGGTAAATTTCAGTCTCATAAGTGAACGTAAGCACAAGTGTGCTCTGTCTCCAGTCCCTGTCTACTAAGCAGAAGCAAACACCACTTGGAGATAGCACAAGCTGGAATATATTTTGCTCATATAATGACCTCTATGTTTTGGTTTTTTGCCTTTTTTTTAGATAACTGTGATGATGCACTGGTATCTCCCTTACCTTCGACAGCCCTTACCAGTTCCTCTGAGCTCTTCAGTACCCACAGTCCCAGCTTTGCAAAGCTCAACAGGCGAGATGGTAAGGTTGCAGTATGAAATGCCTAAACTATTCTTTCTAAGCACATTTTCAAAGAGTTACTTTTCATGTTGTTTGTATGCAGTGCATTAAGAGACAAATTGAATAGAGCCATAAATTTATGCTTCTGACAGTGAGCTATGTAGGAGCAATTTCTTTCTTTATTATAGAAAGCTTCTATTAAATTTGGAGCTCTCTACTTCTCTTGTAGAGACATTCTTAAGGAAGTGCAGATAATCTTTCTGCTTTTGATGAATTTCCATAATTTTAAGAGCCTGAAGGTTTAAAGGCCCTATTCTAAAATGTAGGAGTTAAAGATAGTAGTGGCTAGATACAAAGTTCCAGTGAAATTCAATGATTATACAACTAAGGAAACAGTGAACATGATAAAAACTGTGCAGACATTTGCAATGAACAATGTTTGAGGCCCAGATAATGAGCTCACACACAAGGAGGAACTATTAGGATGAAACTTGGTACCAGAAAAGAGAAGCTGGCAGTATCTAGGGCATCGTTTGACATCCCACAGCAAATTTGGGTTATTGGCTCCCATTTTATTCCCAAGTTAGAGTCTCTAAAGGTGAAAAGCCCTCTATTATCATATTTCATACGATTTTAAATTTAAGAATCACTAGAAAGTATACTCCTCGAAAAAAAAAAAAGATTTTAATTGAAAATAAATGAGAATTTTCCTTCTTAAACATCTCTGAAGTGTCTCTTTTAATCAAACAGCATTTGATAAATCTATAGAAAGACAGTAAAGGGCTCTTATGCTTATCAGCAATGAAAAAGGAGTTGCTAGGTCATTAGAGAAGTGTTTGATGGGAGTTATTATTATATCATACATATATCCTTGAACCAGAGTTTTTCAGCAAGTAGAAAGTCATATGGTAGTTTCTCAACAGAAGAAAGTTGTCAACACTGAACATGATGTTTGAGTTTTCCCTGCCTTTGTCTCCAGCTGCTGGCTGGGATGGTGAATAGATTGTGCAAATTGCTCTAAAGACTAATTTTATCTGCAGAAATGAGGAAGAGGTTTAAAGTCAATAGTATTGCAAGCCAAGCTCTGATTGTACTGTATTTTAAAGTGATTTCAATAATATCTGAAATTTTGACAATGATTTCAAGTTAAGGTCAGAAACTGAACTAGGTTGTATTTAACTGCCATACAGTAGTTTTTTCATGTAGTGAGGGGTAAGGAATTGTAGTTTTTTTAGAGATTTGGTATTGCATGTTGTCCTTTAGCGCTAATCATGGGAACAGGAAGACAGAATATTGAAACCAAGCCCTAAGGGAGTTGTTTCAGCAATGTTTATTTCATGTTTTGAAGGCTTATATGGTAACTGAGGAGCTGAAGCCAATTCAGAGACCTAGAAGCTAAATTTTACCTTACTTACTTCTTTTGTTGCATGGACTTTTGTAGGAATGGGCAGATGCAGAGGCAGCAGAGTTCATGTGGGTATTTGTTGTGGTTTAACCTCCAACAACAATGAAACCCCACATGGTCATTCACTCCAGTGTGGCCTTACCCACAGCTACAGTGGGCACTTGCTCTGTCAGGGGCTTGGCCATGGCCACGTACTTTGACACTTCAGCATGACCTCATGCATAGCCATAGATGCTTCAAGGTGTGTTCTCCTAGTGTGGACTTATCCTGGGGCCACAATCCCTTCCAAAAGTGCACCAGCTGTGTACAGATGTAACCATGGCCACAGGACCTTTGAAATGTACCTGCTCTGGCATGGGCTAATTCACAGCCACAGACACTTTGGAGTGTCCCTTTGCCACATGGACTCATGCACAGGTCACAGCCCCTTCAACTGGAGTTCACAGTGAAGTTCCAGCCTGTCCAGTAGAGTAGCACAGGAGCGGCAGTGATGCCCTGGCCATTTGCCAGCCCAGGCACATGGCCATTGCTGTTATCAAAATGTTCCCAGACACAGCAGAGTTCGATGATAAGCAGTACAGCAAGCAGTGAAAGCAGAAAGTAGCTACTAATGAGCACTAGACTCTAATAAACAGTAAGGGAAGCAAGCCCCATGGCAAACACAGAAGCCTGCTGATTAATAGCTAAACACCAGTAACAGCTATAAATTCCATCCAGCACATTCCAATCAAATCTGTAATTATCTCAAACCCTTTGAGACCCACGTTGGGCACGTGTCATGGCTCAACCCCAGAAACTCAGCCCCACACAGCCGCTCACTCACTCCAGCCTGGTGGAATGGGGAAAAGAATCAGAAAAGTGACAAAACTTGTGCATTGAGATGAAGATATTTTAATAAGTAAAGCAAAAGCCTCGTGTGCAAGCAAAACAAATCAAGGAATTCATTTACCATTTCCCATGGTCAGGCAGGTGTTCAGCCATTTCCAGGACAGCCAGGGCTCCATCACATGGAATGGTGACTTGGGAAGACAAACACCATCACTCAGAATATCCCCTCCTTCTTCCCCCAACTTTATATCTGAGCATGATACCATATGGGAAGGGATATTCCTGTGGTCAGTTGGGGTCAGATATCCCAGCTGTGTCCCCTCACAACTTCTTCTGCCCTCCCAGCATCCTCACTGTTGGGGTGTGCTGGGGTGGGGAGCAGAAAAGGCCTTGGCCTATGTGTAAGCACAGCAGTAACAAAATAAAACTCAGCAATAACAAAAATATCTCTGTATAATCAACACTGTTTCCAGCACAATCCCAAGGCATAGCCCCCTACCAGCTACTTAAAGAAAACTAAGTCCACTTGTGCTAGAACCAGCACAGTTTTTCATCTTGGGTTGGAGATGCAAGCAGATGGTGGCTGAAGAAACTTTCTTTGACTGTCACTTGAATCCAAACAGTAGATATCTTTACAATAAATAATATTCATTATTAAGGACTGGGTTATGGCTTTCTGATAGTGTTGGAGTCTTTTGACAAGTTGGTTTAGCTTTGTAGTTGGTAAGACAGTGCTTTGAGGAACAGTGCCTCCCAGTAGAAAGCCAGATCAATATATTTGTTAATGTAAATATGAATGTAACAGGTGAAGATGAATTTATAAAACACAGCTCAGACCTTCATCAATAGAAAGTTCTAGTTCATCAACTTAATTCAGTAAAAGATAACAGTAACTAAAAGGCTACTGTTTGAAAAAGGCCTGTGGTAGTGAAATGTGCTGTTTAAAAAAACAAACACACAAACTAGCCATGAGTAAAGCTTTGTGTGAACTGAAAGTGCTCAATTAAAATGCTGATATATCTGTATTTATAATAGTAAAGCAGCTAATATAATTCTGATAAATGTGATTCTGAGTTATGAAATATATTACTTATGCATGAGAGGGATTTATCAGCTTTTTTGCTTACAGTAAATAAATAATAAAAAATAATAAGAAAATGACTATAATAGCACTGTATAATCCAAGATTTTTAAGTTCTCACTAGCTCTTAGCCTGAATAGTCAGTATAAACAATTATGCATGAAAATATAAAACATATATAATGTCAAAAAGAATTTGCTTTATGGCCAGGAATTGTTTGATCTGGGCATTAAAGTAAAATTCTGCAGCAGGGAAGCACTTAGTTACAGCAGGAAGTTCAGGAGTTTTTAGTACAATTTAAAGCCAGTTGAGCTGTTTGCAAGGCACTGTAGGGTGGAAATAATAATTCCATTTGCTTTGTATTAATGAACTACAAATAAGCATGGGCATCCTGAGCAGCCCTGGGGAACAGCAAGAAGCACTGACTGTGTAACACTGGGCTTAAATGCAGTTTTTGAAACAACATAGCAAAATGTACAAATAGCCTGAAAAAAAACCAAAAGTATTTGATCATATTTCTTGGAATCATGTGGGTCTCCAACTGAGAAACGATCAGATCTTTGCTCTCCTCATATTTCTAGCGTTAGGATTTGTTACCATGGAGAATATGAGCAATATATCAGATTCCTGTGGTACTGTTTCTTCACTGGGGCGTTTTCTCCATACTACGTTGAATGTCTCCTTTGAAATGATCCACAGAAAATGTGAAATGCGTGAACTGTGAGGAATGATGGTGTAGCACAATGTGCAGAATCTTGTCAATACCAGTGGGAATCTGATGGGCAGAAGGAGAAATTTTATGTCTCTCAGATGTGTTGTAAAATGCCAAACATGAACTTTATTGAGCGTCCTGTCTCTCGTGTTTTCATGTGAGAGGCATTGTGACATCTTCATACGTTAGTACTTTCCAGATTACCTAAAACAAATGTTTAGATCTGGTGAGCATAATCAAAGCCAACTTTTGTCTGGTTTGTGTTTATGCCACACTTACTAAAAGTTTTATGGTCCTCCTCAATTTCCTTGCGCCCAACTGCAGAAAAAGGGTTATGGCTGTATCTGTTCAAAGGGGTTGATGTTCTGTAAATAGTGTCTTCAATAGCCCATGGTTTTGGCTATTAGAGCGTTCTTATCCTTTGTCTTGGGTCTGCACTGGCAAACAATCCCCAGGAAAAGCATCACTAGTGGGTAGAGGAGCAAATGGCTGCAAATAGTTGCTATGCTTTGGATGTCTTTTTTTCTACTTACTGGGAAAAGTATGGGATGGGATATTTATACGCTATAAGGAATGATGTGCATAAAAGAAATGTGGAGACACAGATGGTGGCAGTATCTAGTATCCCTTGTGCCACCTGCTCTGTGTACCAGAGCAAATATGGAGGAAAAAACATTTATTGATTTTTTGCACTCACAGCTGTATTTGGTGAGGATTTAGGATAACCACAAAAGCAAGCAGAAGCTACATGTTTGTTTTATTAGCAGAAGTGAGAGAGGCCCAGTGGGAAAAGCTTTAGTTCTGCCCTCGCTCATGCAGCCAGTGCAGCTTTGCTGTTGCAGGGATTTTAGCTGCCACTCTTACAACAGTAGAATTACTGTCCATCTGTGGAAATGGTAATGATGGAAGGCTTGGGAGAGGAAAATACAGTGGGCTTTTTTCTCCATTGGAAAAGATATATGAAGCAGCTGCTGTTCCGTAAAGACGTGGTCTGTAACTGATACCTCCCTTGCAAGACCAGCTCTTGGAGAGGTGAAGCTACAAGCAGGTGTCAGTGCTGTGTCATGCAGTGCTTACATCTAAAGAGTGACATTTCTAGAAGACAAATCTGCTCATGTAAAGAGATATGCAGTTCAGAGAAACCATGTAATCTGTTATTTTAGAGCTCAGGCTCACCACAGATCTCCCAAATTTCCATTCAGTGTGTATCATTCGTTTGACTTGGAAATTATAAGCCTGAGGTGCTGTGCTGAAACTGGAAAATAGCAGTGCATGGTAAAGCCAAACAATTTTGTGGGAAGCATATCACATTCCTGCCACTTCTTGCAGCAAAAGGGACAGAGCATAAAGTACATAGAGTAGGTATTTAGCTATGATATTTGATATCCTACTGGAAAGCACCTGTGCTAATAAGCTTGGCTTTAGAATTTATGTATAAGCCCAAACAGAGAAAGCAAAGTTTTTTGTTTGTTTGTTTGTTTTTTTAATGGAAAACTCATGAAAGAAGTTATTTATTATAAGTGTTTTTCTCAATCCGGTTGTTGCTGTGTATGTTATAGAAAGACAATAAAAGAAAGATGAAAATGCTCAGATTTCTTTTAATATTTATGAAAACATCTAGTATAGGCTCTTTGGAGTCTTCAAAGGAACAACTTTGTTATCACAACTTCTGAAACAAATTTTTATATTGGGTCAGTTCCTGGAATAAAACTGTAAAAGGAGCAGCAACTATTGTTTTCAGAGTCTGTTTCAGATACTGGATAATACAAGCCAAAGGAATTTTGCCTTTGGATTGTATGTACATTATTCACAATTTGGTGTAGGAGAAATCTGCAGTTTTTTGCCTTTGAATACAGTTACAAAGTTTGTGTCTTAAAGGCAGACAGAAGTATTCTTTATATGACACTTCAAAAAACAAAAGAAAAAAGGTGATTGGATAAGAGACATTGTTAGGACTTTTAACAGGAAGTATTATAGTCTTATATAAGCTATATCTAGGTTTAGACTTAAAAGAACTATGAAGTAGACAGAGAAATATTGAGTGATCAAGTTCCTAATATTCTCATTAGGTCTTTCATGGCATGCTCATAGGACAGAGTATTCTATTTAAGGCAGGTGAAATGATCACAATGGTGATGACTTCTATTGTGATTGAAAAGGGTGAGATAAATCATGTGACTAACAAACAGTGTGCATTGGTTTGATTGCAAACTATTTTCCCTGGAGAGTTCTTGTAGAGGAATGAAGGCTGAGTCGTCCAGGGGAGCAGGCACGATATTCAATTTGAGCTGTGGAATAGATATGCTTCTGTTTCAGGAATTAGGATAAATCCTATTTTGATGTATTGTAAATAAGGAAAATTCTAACATTTATTCTTAGCAAAGAAATTTTAGTTGCGAGTAGGAAAGTACAGTGCAATCTAGGAGAACAAAGACATTTTTTAAAGTGCGAAGGTATTGAAATTGAGTTCTTTGTTATAAACCACATTTATTAATATTTCAACTCTCTTCACTTCAATGAACTCTTCAAGGAGCAACTTTGAGACAGATCAGTTAACAAGATTAAAATATTAGGATAAATCCAGGTATTTATAACCAAAGTTTAGAGATGCATTTTGTTTGGAATGCTTATTTGCAATCATTCCTGTGGTTTATATGAGGAATTGTTAATCCTTTACTTCCAACTCTGTATTTTCCCCTTTCCTTCCCAATGTGATTGTGTTCACCGTAGTCACACATAAGTGCTTTTGTAAACTTCATTAATAATGATGAAACAAAAAGAAGATGCATTGCAGAAGCAGAGGCAGCTTCAGAATTTGCTGCCTTGGATACTTTGTTGATGGCTTCTGTGTTATTCACAGCTGCACTGCTCGCTTGTTTGTAAGGCTGAAGTGAATGCTGGGTGTATATGGAGAATAAACCTCTGCAAGTAGAAATAAGCTAAAGGAAAATAAACATAGCCTATAATTTAAGGGTGTAAAAGAAAGCAAGAGAACATAAAATAATATATTCCAGTCTGGAATGATTTGCCTTTTAACCATAAGATCCCATTTATTGTAGTGAGCAAAGTGGTAAAATGCAAGCAGTGGTTGCAGTTCTGTTTCATTGGCTTGGCGTTACCGCAGGCCTGTTTAACCTCTAAAAGAATTGAAGCAATAGCACATATCTTTACTTTTACAGGACAAACATGAATTACAAGCTCATGTAAGAGAGGCCACTTTCCAGTGTGAAGGCACTTTTAGTTGTTCAATCAAATGATCTCTAGCTTTACAACAAATTAACTGAAATGCATTTACAAGCTGTAGTTAAACCATTCTTTCAAATTCTTAGTAGGGCTCAAATAAAGGTACCCAACATTTTTGCATTTCTTTCAAAACATAGAAAAAAAAAATGTCAAAGCAAACTGGACGTCATAAGTCTGCATTCCCAAAATTGCAAGGAGGGAATAGATACGATTTTTTTTTTTTTAATGACAGAGGATGTGCCAACCTCGCTGATGTTTGTCCAGCTGCAAAAGAATAAATTTCCTTAAAATTTCTTAGAAATTTGAAATTCCTTATGAAATGTAGGTTTAAGGAGAAAACCTGAAGGAAGTATATCTCATGTAGCATATTTCCTAATACAAAAATATGAACAAACAGCCACATGTTCAAGAAGTAGAGTCCTCTGTGATGAGCTGAAATAATTTCGTGGTTCTGCATAAAGTGTAATTTCTTGTGCTGTCATTGTCATCTAAATTCTTTTTTATCTAATCTCTTCCAGGAGCTGGTGGCTGGTCCCCTCTGGAGTCAAACGAGCAGCAGTGGCTGCAGGTTGATCTTGGGGACAGAGTGGAGATTGTTGCAGTCGCTACCCAGGGCCGGTACGGGAGCTCAGACTGGGTAACCAGTTACACGCTGATGTTCAGCGACACCGGACGCAACTGGAAACAGTACAGACAAGATGACACCATCTGGGTAGGTCAAAATTGTGAATGCCTTTAGCCTCAGACCTTTCTGGTTCAGGTTCGTTTTGGCATTTGGAGAAACAGCTTCAGATTCACATCAGTGGAGTGCTGGAGAGGAGAGAGAGCCGACCTGAGTGACTCCATGGGGTGTTTTGATCTAAATGGGTTATGTCACTGACTGACTGTGTAATACAAGTTTAGACCCTCAGGACTACATTGTTTTTCAGACTATGAGGATGCTCAAGGCACTCAGAATGACCTGCGTGCTTGTGTGCCTGGTTGGCTTTGATTCAGGCACACCAGGGTAAACGGGGCTAATCACCTGTGTGCTTTCTCCAGGAAACATGGAAATTAATTCTATGTCGTATACATATTTGGCCAGAACAGCAGAGCTCATGCTGGGGGAGCTGGGTGGTAAATTGCTCCTCAGCTGGACGAGTTGAGGGATGATTTAGCTTATTCACTAAAAGTGCTCAAGGCTTTGCCTAGTATTTTAATGCAGACTTGATGCTTGCTATGTCGCGAGTACAGTGTGTAGCCATGCCAGGTGCTGTGGGTAGGAGTGCATGGAGTAGCAGTGCCTCCGCAGGTGTGGATACAAGTTTACAAGTCTTCCTTTCCTACGGAACATGTCAATTGTTAGTGAGTCTGTAAAAAAAAGGTATCATCCTTTCTGTGCTATTTTCTGTGGTTCTGAGATTGACAGCCCTGGTGGCGTGGCAGCATGTGGTGGTAAAAGAAACAGATTCTTCATGAAAATAAAAGGCAGCATATGAAGCGTGACCAATTAGACTTATGTTTTTTCCTTGGTTTACACTTTGGTTAAATGCTATGTCACAAAAGCAGGTTTTGCCTCCAGAACACAATGAATGTGAATGGTGAGAGCTGTGGTACAGCAGGAAGACAGGAGAAGGGCTGCTTAATTTTTCGCTGCGCATGTTGCAGGCAGTGGGGATGCATACACAAGGAGATTAACTTCTGAGGTCTTAAAATCCCTTGTATTGTCACTGTCCTTGGTTTATCATGGTTTGATCTAGGGAAAACTATTAAAATCCTTCTTCCTTTAGAAAGGCAACTTTGGCCCTAAGATAGTCATCAAGTTGTCAAGTGCTTCACCTGTCGCTTAAAATGTTTTGTTAGACTGTCTTTGTTCCAGATACTTATACTTTTTTTTTTAATATATTTAAATCCATTGGAATTTCATTTTGGACTGAACATAGTAATCATTTAATCTGTCTCTGGACTTCTACCCTTGGGAAACAGAAATCCATAACTGAGATATTTTTACAGATTTGGTGTCCGTTAAGTGCCTCTTTGCCTGAAAATACCATGTGGCTTGTTAAAATTTTATATTAAGACAAATTAATATTTTATTACGTGTCAAACTTTTCAGGCGTTTCTGGAAGCCCTTGTACTTTTATTTTCTTTTGTAATCTTTTTCTTCTTAGAAGGAAACTTAAAAGACAACACATAGAATTTACCACAGCAAATCTTCGTGTTCCCAAGGATCCAATTTATGAGTTTCTGATCTGGCATCTAATATTTCACATGAGAATAAGAACAAGCCTAGCAGGCATTTAATGGTAAATTAGCATTAAGGAACATCTTGAACTCTTTTGTTTTACTAGTGTGATCAGGCTTGAAGTTGATTCGGGGTGGATCCTGACATGAGTTCTAAAGCTTCAGCAGATCTGGAAGCTTGCTCTCTGGTGAGGTAATTTTTGTACAGATTTTTAATGGAAAACACCATAGGTTATAGGGGTTAATTTTCTATATAATTGGGGGAAAAATGAAATAGAATTTTTTTGTGGAAAAGGTAACTGAGAAAGGATTTGGATAATTTTCCCCTCACATTAGTTTCTAGGAGTCACGCTGACCATGCAAGCCAGTAACTTAATTCCAGTCCAGAAAAACAATTTGCTCCATACTCCCAGGGGGCTTGAAGGATTTGTTAGGAAGTATTGCCAAACTTTAC
Source organism: Oxyruncus cristatus (assembly GCA_013399855.1). NCBI lineage: Eukaryota > Metazoa > Chordata > Aves > Passeriformes > Cotingidae > Oxyruncus > Oxyruncus cristatus. The sequence goes on from VXAY01007076.1 coordinate 80,357, forward strand.
TGGTGGAAATATCTGATAATGAAAATCCAAAGTGGGCTCATTTGACTTTTCATTAGACACTTCAGTCCACCTAAACTGGCAAGTCTCATTAACACTGAGGAACTTGTATGCCTGCCCATGGAATTAATGAAGATCAAGAATTCCTTCTGTTCAATTTTTATTCTAACTAAAGAGAAAGTTGATTTACTTTTTTTTTTCCCTGACACTTTTGGATTTGCTTCACTGAATTAAATTAGATCTAGAGAACCATTCAGAGCACAATGAGGAAAGCCAAAGAGGCTTTCAGAAGCATGTATAGAATTATGATCTCCAATTTTGCAGTGTTTCTGTTTTATTGGCAGTTATCCTTTCTGTATGTTTTTTTCAAACTAAGAAGAATCATAGAAGTGTGATGTCCAGCTGAATGTTGAAGGTTCTTTCAGACCCTTGGATGAAATGAGGACAAGCACAACAGAGTGCTTGTCCTAAACATCTGGCTGTTGAATATCTGTAAGGGAAGTTCTGCATTGCACACCTCTAGGAAAGAACCATTGCCCTTCACTTAAGGCAAGGCAGTGGAGTGGACCATCTCACAGGGTTAGGAAAGCAGCACCCCAGGGTAGCCTCCACTGTCACAATCTGTGACAGTGTACACTCTACCAGTCTGTCACAAGTTTGGTAGTTTCAGATTTAAGAATCTGTATCTTTTCTGGTTTTGGTTCAGTGGTATTTTTTGCTCAGCAATAATGAAAACATCCCCAAATTACCAAGTCTGTTTCCAGCACAATCCCAAAACAGAGTCCCATACCAGCTACTTTGAAGAAAATTAACAGCTGAACATAGCACATTAATCCCTTTCTGCTTTTTTGGGTGGGTGGGGTGGACTGTCAAGGCAGGATTTAAGTTAGTAGCTTCTTATGTCTGGGCAAGGTGGCAAATTACCAGGTTACCTTTCATCTACAGAGAGTGGAGGGGTTAAAATGTAGGTTATTGTGAAAAATTTGCCACTTCAGAAATCTCAGATGGAAAACACATTCTCCCTGCAGGCTTTAACTTTGAAACCTTTTTCTTTTTCCTTAGGACAGGATTTTTGTACTCAGTATGTCCCTCAGGACTTTGAACCTTTCAGACTTTCCTTTTTAAATTTTTGTGTACAGCTAAAAGGGCTAGAAGTTTACCTTCTTTATTGCTTTTTTTTTTTTTTTTTTGTTTCAGAAATCTGTGCTGTTCCTAACTTAAGAACTTGTCAACACTGACTCATAGGTCAAATGGGGCTGTGAAATCTAAATCATCATATGACATCTGCTCTGTCACTAAAAAGTATCAATGTGCACTGGGCCTGTCAGATTCACTGTTATATCTTCTACTTTTGTAAAGCTAGCTGGAAGCTGTACTTTGCTGTATGGATATTAGTGAGTGTCTCACACCAGTTGCTCATTGGTGACAATTTATCATTCACTTGTATGGGTTGAAAGGGGAGATTATGTATCAGTATAAGATAGTCCAATGATTTTGTCTGTTTTCCGAAGGCAGTATAGCTATGTGGAGAAACACTTGACAGAGTAACAATATACTGAGTTGCTGAAAAGAAGGGTGTAGGAACCACCTGGATTTCAAGTAGGAATTTGAGGTTTCATTTTGGTTTAATTTGTTTGCATTTCCAGCAAAGGAAAACAGGGTCTTGAAACGTCTTTTCCACTACATCTGTTAAACTCACAGAAATCCTTAATCTCTACTCCACCCAAGTCAGACTTGATCTGTAATTTTCTCCCACTCCATTTGCGTGACCCAGAGAGAAAGTCACGTTGCATTCCCAGTTGGCAGAACCGCAGTGTCTCTTGAAGGAGGATGCAATGGCCCAGCCTTTCCCCACTGCATGTCATGGACCATTGGCCACACTCGGTGGAGACAGCAGGAAGGCAGTAGTGCCTTTCATAATCCCCAAGGAAGTCTGCCCAAATGAAATTTTTCCAAATCACATCTTCACAAATGTCTGAGGCTCCTTATTGCGAGTGGTGCATGTGAGTAGTTTCCAGCCACGTGGCTATAGGTTTTGTCCACCCATATGTCAGAGGTTTTATCTGCCCATCTGAGACTGGGGTGCATAAATTCTTTACTGGGCTGATGCTAAGACAGACGCTTGCGCTGCAGCATATATGACATATCACTAGTAAAAATCCCTTTCTCTTTATAGAGATTACAAGGCTTATTATCCTCCTCTCATGGCACGCATACAGCTCCCATCAACTTCAGTGTTAATGAGTGCTGCATAGACAGATCGCGAGGAGAATCAGAAAACCTCTTAAGTTTTCACTCAGCCTGTGTTTATGATGTTAGTAAATTCTGCAGCTGGAGTTGAAGACAAGACAGATTAGCCATTTAAAACCAATTTTCCAACCCCATTTGTATTTAAATAATCTTGTTACAAAAGGACTCTGTGGTTCAGAGCAAACTAGACTTATAATTATATTTTCAATATGGATAAATCAGCTATGTGTGGACACACTAGTTATTGATTGGGAGACATAAAACATAAATCTTATGGCTTGTAACAAGTAAATGATTTTTCAGTGTTTTTAAGTGTTGAATAATTCAGAATTTGCTTTACCTGCATACACATCGCAGCTTGAGTCAGTTCAAATTTTGTATTTTACTAGGAAAGAAGTGTGGGCTGTGATACAATGCTGTTTCATTTTAGATAGCAATTTTTATGCTATCTATATTGAAAAATACTCTACAAAGCTGAAAAATGCAATTATGCAGGAAGGCACAAAGAAGAGGGGATGAAACAAGCATAGATGTATGCAACAAAAGGAGAAAAGAGTTGTTATTTATACAAAGTTAGAAAGGTGAGGGAGAAGTTGTGGAATTGGAGATAAAGGGAGACTGTTCTGGCAGTGGCAGGGAAAGCTTTTACATTAGAACAATGAATCTGTGCAGAAAGGCAATGAAGGGGGAAAATGGCATAGATAGCACAGAGACTTCATACTCTGTGAAGTCACAGCAGTAGCTGGCTGTTGGTTGGTGAAGCTTCTTACAAATCTGCTGTCCACTGCACATGGAAAGCAGAGAATGGCTCTGGGTGGAAGCAGGGCTGTGAGCCTTAAGCCCAAAGCTGTATCAGAATACCAGAAGTGCTTCTCTAATGTTGGACCACGACCCCTTGGTCATGCAAGGTATGAAGCAGAGCTTACCCCATGGAGAAGTGCCACAGTGGCAGTCCTGCTTCTTGCAGGTGTGAGGGTGCTGTGCAAGGGCTGGAGAGTTGACAGGAAGCTGAGGATGCAATAGCAATATGTAATTCTCAGGGGAGCAGGAAAAGTATTTAACAGAGGTGATAAAGACCCCTTGCATCCCCTTTCATCAGGAAACTTTTTACTTGTGTGTGTGAGCTTTTGCTGAACCAGAGGCTTTTCTAATGAAATCCAGAGGAGGGTCGCTCTTAATTGGCTTATAAATCTACAGGGGTGCTGTAAACTTTCCCATTTCCACCCTAGCTGGATAATGACTCTGGGACTGTTTTGGTGAGTTAATTATTGTGAACATACTTAGAATATTAATCTTCTTGTCAGATTTATAGCTGTGCTAATTTATTCTAAAGCATCTTTTAGCTCCTAGTCCTAATGCCCTCCAAGCAAGGAAAGTTCTGCATGTAGCAATGAGAAGTCCTACATTGTTTGTTTGGATTAGAGAATAAGTTTCTGCTTGTCTTATTATAATACTTCCTGCTGTACTAGTATTAAGATATATTTACCCTCCTTTATGCACAGTAATTATTGCCAGCCAAATAGGTGTTAAATGGTAAGTATCTATGGATTATTTTCTTTTCCATTACTTTTGCTCTAAGAAGAAAAGAAGAAAAAAAAAAAGACAATTGCTTCTTTGAAACAGGAATGAAGCAAGCAAGGTTTTCCAGAAGTTTTCTCTGTTTTTCCTGGCAGAACTATGTAATTACAAGTTTTGAAGAGGCAACTATTATCCATTTGTTGTATTTAGGAGTGTTCTGATTTAATACTGCCTGATTCTGAGATGCTGTTTGGATATTATTAATTTGCTTCTAATTCTGGTTTAGCTTACTGAGCTGGCTGTAAATGTGGCCTTCTGAGTATATTCTCAGGAACTCTGTCTTTCTTGATATCAGCAAGGCAGTTCTTCTGTAGGGGGATAATTCAAAGTGTCAGTATATCTGTTTTTGTTAAGTGCACTCTGTATGGATTTATGCCTGAATAAAATGGATATACTTAGATAGCAAATTACCCTTACTGTTGAGATACTGAAGTTAGCCTTAAGCTAACTGAATTTTGTATGAGTTCCATGACCTTACACTGTGCTTTTATAGTTGGTTAACTGTAAAGTGATATTAAGGTGGAGTTTAGAGAATTTAAACCTGATATTAATATGATATCCATCAGTAATGTCTTCAGTAATTCTCTGTGCTTGATGTTTGGCAGCAGTTCACCCTGACCCAGAAAAACATACAAAACCCGTGGTTATTGACAGTTTGTGCCATTGCTACTGACCTCCCAATCTTACACCTTCATAAATCGCCTGAAATGCATCTTTTCTGTAACCATTTAGCACAGGAAGCCTGAGAAGTGTTCCTTGATTTCTCATTCCAGGTTTTCTGTATGATCTTGTCTCTCCACTGCTTCTCTCCAGTGCCAGGCACTACAGGGTATGACTCTGTAGTGTTGTCTGTAATAGATTAGAGTGGAAAGAGTGCTTGGCATGGTTGGTGACATCTGGCCCTAAAACTTACATGTCTTCCAACATCTCCAACAGTTTTGTCTGCCACAGCCAGAAAGCTGTTGGTTTCCCTTCCAGGCATCTACTAAGAGACTAAACGTTAGTGGTGGGCACTCTCAGATGACTAATGTGGAAAATAGTGGACATCTCCTCTCAGATGGTCGATTTTAGCCAGCAGGTCTTCTACATCAGTAGACCAAATTTTCATTATTTTTGTTTGCAAATTGTGTTTTATGGTATGTGAAGCTACAAATAGGTGCCCTTACAAATTCTAAATAAATATGGAACAAATAGTTATTTAATCCATATACTTCCAGAGCTCAATGAGTTTCTTTCCAGTTGTTTGGTATATTTTGGAACAACTGTGTGGCTTTAACTGTCTGAAAAGCCAACTCTTTTGTGGGAAACGGCCTAACAAGAGTACTCGTACTCTCTTTTACTGTAAAATAAGACAGATTTTCCTGCTGCTAAAAAGTGTGTCACTTCTACTAATTCACTATTAGATTAGATTAATTCAAATAAATAAGAATCGGAGTGTTTGATTCGGAGTGTTCAGGTCTTCAGTAGCTGCTACAAGATTGTACTGATTTTGCCCATGAGCCCTTCCTAAACAGTTCATTATTACCGTAGTGAGAAGCTCATGAACAGAGAAATAGAAATGTGTTGCTTGTGGCTAGTGAAAATGGAGGAGAGGCAAGCAATGAACAAATCATTGCAAACCCCTCTAAGACTGGCAGAAGGGTGTGATGTTATACAGACACCACGTTTAGTGATAAGACATGTAAACTGGTGAGCACCTTGGAAGGAGGAGGAAGGACAGAAATACCATGATTCTTGAAATGGAGATGAGAGGAGAGGCAAACGAAGAGGTAGAAAGCTATAATTAGTAACCAGAGCTTCAGTATCTAAGATGGAAATAGACCCTTCAGTCAGTATCAGCAGAAACCAAGGATCTTTTATTTCTGCTCATCCTCTTCTTTTCTCCTTGATTAGCAGATTTGTAATCCACTTTGGGTTAACATACTCAGTGTTTCCTACCGTTTGACAGCTATCAGCTTCAGAGACACCCCTATGAACTGTTTCTGAGGTACTTCCTTGAAAAGGCATTGTTTTCACAGAAATGTCAGCATTGAGACTGGATCTTTGCATAGTGGCAATGCAGAAACGGGGAGATGGAAAATCAGATGGGTCTGGATGATTTATAGGGAGGACCCTAATTTAATAAAACTTTAATTTTCTTAAGCTATTTTTCAAAAGTCCCATGTTCTGTAAGTGTCTCTGGTCATTTGGATATTCTGCTGTCACTGGACTCTCCTCCTCAGGATCCCAGAATCATAAGGATAAAGAAATGTACTGGCTAAAAATCTACCACACAATCCTTCCTTGAATGAACACGGGTACAAACTCCTTTTTTGCTTTTTCTTCATAACTGATTTGTAAGCTGAAGGTAACCTTGTTATACGTTAAAAAAAAAAAACCAAAACAAAAAGCAAAACCAAAAATAAAAAAAAGGCAAACACATAAACAAACCAACCAAACCAAAACAACAAAAAACCCCAAACAAAAAAAAATAAAACAAAACAAAACAAACAAACAAACAAACAAAAACAAACAAAAAAAAAGAAGTGCAGTCACATAATTAGAATTTTCTAATAAGTAATATTTTCTTGGTCTTGTGTTAACTCAGAAATTCTGTAGTGACATCATGTTTACAGAGTTGGAAACACAATCTTTGTAGACTTTCTCCCTCTCAACCTCCTAGACATATCAGCATATTATGGATGTATTTTTTCAGAGGCTAAAGAGGGCACTTTTTACCTTGTGTGAAGAACTTTAAAATTATTTGTTTTCATTCTCATTAAGAAACATCTTTTATCAGATTATCTTTTTTAAACTCTCACTGCCTTTACTGGAATATTCCAAGTCTGGAAATAGTGTTTCTCTAGTGCTTAATATAGATAAAATATAAATATTTGATATAGTTTATTAGATATGCTACCTAATTAAAAAAGAAAGAATAATTAGTGAGACTACTGATACTTTTAAAAAATGAATACAAGTATTATTCTCAGTATGAAGGACCTCTTTTAATAGATTGCCTTTCCAAATGTGTAGTGCATATTTTATATTCTTTCAGTGGCTTACATGTTTTAGTACATGAGAACTTTAAAAACACTTATATAATCATTAATCTTGAAGGTCATTATACCAATTGTACTTTTGATTCTCAAAGCTGTTTCGCAGGGAATGGGGAAGGATAGAAGTCCTTAGAAGATCCCTTGAGGTACAAAAAGTAAGAACAAAATTTGTTATCTGCAGAATAAATAAGCCTGTCAATGTTCCCTTGAGATTTATCTTAACTGTGAAACTTTTTGATGTGTGTCCTACACTTTTGGAGAGCTGCCTACACCTGTTCTACAGGAGTTAGTTTACATTTGTGTAGTTTGTAATCCAAGGTGAAAATAAAGTGTTAGCAAACCAAAGTAGAGAATAAATACTGACACAGTGATACTTGAAGAACTTTCAATCTTCAGGGAATAATTATTCTTGTACAGAGCTGAGGGTACAAATGCAGTTCTGGAAACCCAATTAAAAGTTCCATATATATACCATTAATGCTTGAAGGTGAGATGAGCTTTGACTCAAATAAAAACTAGTCAATGTTGTGCTCAGAGAACATTAAATATGAATCACGCATTTTTATTTTACATATGCAGACTCCCGTATCAGTGGTAAGAATGGACTAATCTTCTCCAGAGAAGACATTTGCTTTCTGGGGATGAGTTTAGTTGGACTTGGAAGAATTTTTATGGAAAGACTGACTGCCTCAGAGTATTTCATGTTTAGTTTCAGCTCTCAAAAATAATGATTTCATTTACAATAGCTTCCATTTAGAAATTAAACCAACCAGTTTAAAATATGTGTCACGGTTGCCTCAGGAGGGTCTTTGTCTTGATAGAAAGTCAAGAAAGCATCCGAACTTGTCCTAGTTAATTTAAGAAGGCTGATCCAAAAGAACTTTACACCTTCCACTTGGGAACTGTTTTAAAGACTGAAGTGACTCTGGCAATGTCTAGCAATTCTGTATGATTTCCTTCCATAAATCTCCACGAATCCAAGAGGTGCAGCTTCTTTTGGCACCAGGATGACAACCAATTTTGGCTGATGCTTTCAAGTCTTTTTTCTGGGTGCTTTGGGGGAAAATTGAGATTCTGAGATTGTGGGGTAGGATTTAAGTTGTAATATCAAAAGAAAACTGCACTCTGTGTTCTGGATCCAGGTATTTTAGTTGTAGGTAACAGTTGGTTGACACTGGGAGACTTTCTAAGCCTCTGAAGTGTGTTTTACATCCTCTGTGTCAGACCCTTGTTTTCCTCGTAGTCTCTGGGCACAGATGCTCATGCTGTAGTGCAGAGCTGGTCCACACTTACTCAGCTCTCCTTGCTGAGTCCTTCAGACTGAGTCTTTGTATGCCAGTCAGGATATATGTGTGCCTGGTGAAAAAATCTTTCCGTTAGCAGTATCCATTAATGGTAATATTTGCAAGTTGCATATGCTCAGCAGATGCTTCTTAGTGCTTTCTCATTTGAACTTCAGTTTAAAACTTAAATAGGAAAAGGAAAGAAAAAATATTGAAAACGTGGCTCTTGAAAAGCCTTCTGTGATCCATTACTCAGTAAATGCCTACAGATAGAATTTAGTCAGAAAAGCAGATACCAGGAATCACCCTCCTGAAGAATATTTTTCAGATACTGTCTCCTTGCATCACCTGGTACTTCAGGGTAAAGACTTTCTCTCCAAGGAAGAGGACACATTTCAGTATTTTTCCCATAAATCAGTATGTAGAAAAAAGGCTATTCTTTAGAAATTTAGGAGAGATTTCCACCTCATGGTTCCTATGTTGTTTTACAATGGACTCATTGTTTAAGCATCTGTTACTGTGTTCATTATGCGTCTTTACAATAGGTAGTTTTCCTTGCTTTTAATTTGTGCCCCAGATGTATATATTCAGGCTTTTATGTGTATTCAATATGTGCTCCTTCATAAACACTCTATAATATCTTTACACTTTCTAACTTCAGCTTATTTCTTGTTACATGCTTGCAAGCACACTACCAAAGGCATGAATGATTTATGCTGAAGAAGATTTGAAGCTAGTGCACTGATATGTGTAGCCCTTTCTTGGTTTTGTTTCCTCTGGAAGGAAAATAAAACCTCTTGGTTTTGGTGTTGAGGACAGTTTTATAATGTCTAAGCAGAGTTAGATCTGTTCCCAAGTTTCTTATTACATCAGTTCAGACAGCTGAAATATGCAGCTGACTTCAGTAGGGAGCACCTTGTGTTAACAAATTTCACCCAACAAGCCATAACAAAGTTCAGCCAGCCAAAGACAAAACTATCCCTGTAGTGTGATTTTGAAAATTTCAAGTAACTGTGATTTGTGTAGCAGTCATATAGTTCATGACTGACACATTTACAGGTAGCAACTTCTTGTTGGCAATAAACATCAAGATTAGGTACTGTAGTAAAGAGAAAGCACAGAGATGTGGTCTCCCATCCTACTATCTGCAGAACCTGTGGGACTCATGAAAATATGCACAGAGAAAGGGAAAATAGTCACCCTCTGAGAAACCAATTCTTTGAAACCTATTGGCCCTGAAGGTCATATCTAGTAGCTTCTGGGTATGCTGCTGAATTTCCTTGTAGGAGAAGGGGAATTTTGTGTTCTCCAGGAATGAAAAAGGCATGTTCATGACTTCTCCCTTCGTGCCATTCCCCCCCACCTTTTTTTTTTATTATTTATTTCTTTAATTTTACTTTTGCCCTTGATTATTCTTCTTTTGCACTGGACAGGGCCACAGGAGACTACTTTTGTTATAGTTGTTTGTCCAACTTGAGTATATATTACAGTGAAGAGGATAGCAAAGGTTACCTGGACGCTTTTTGGTAGAATTCAGAGGTATGCTTAATTTCTCTGTGGAAATTATCAAGTGAAAAAGGATATAAAGAGAGTTACAGAGGGTTTGGAAGTTCTTAATATCTCCTTTTTAATGGGACCACTTTCTGTTGCCTCTACATAAAGCAAACAGTAACTGATTTGAACAGTGCTTTATAAAATCTATGAGGTTATGCAGGTACAAATAACTACTCACGTGAATGAAGATTTTAGCCCGTGATCTGGCAAACATATGGGCACTTAACTCATGCATTTACATTTGCAGAATGAGCCATGCAGCATAGCAATTTAGAAATGAGGAAATCTAAAATGTTGATTCCACATAACTCTAAAATAAAACTTCCAGTGGTGCCAGGATTTCATCCCACACCTGTAATTAGGTACTGAACATAACATATTGTAGAGTAGGGAGTATGCAATTACGTACTTGCTGAACTTGAAAGTTACTTACTTAGTTTTCTCATTTGCTTTGAAGTTTGCGGGTTTTTTTTTCTCTCTTTTTTTATTTTTTTTCCCCTCCCCCTCAGAAAACTGTTTCTCTGCCAGTTTGTTAATCTTGAGGGTCTTTCTGCCTACATGTTGTGGATGGCCAGAGTCATTAGAAGCAAATGTATATTTGCAGTGTGATTTTTAAAACAAACTGCAGCAGCAGCACATTGCTATGAAATAAGGCCTTGACTTCACACTATCCTTCACCCAACTTCATTTCTTCTTTTCCCTCTGCCAAGCTGGAGGTCAGCTTTTAGTGCTTAGCCTTAGTATTTTTTAAGGCTTATAATGGTACTGATGTTTATAATCCATGGACAGTATTTGGTTATAGCCTTGTAAAATATGTGCACTATTTCAGCCTGAGAAATATGTGCATGTGGTTATGCATACATCATTATAAAGGTTAACAGAAATGGTGATCTGCAAGGAATATTCTTATGAAATTGAAGACCCACAGATATTTAAGGTAGGTTTGAAGAGTTATTGGCAAACATGCAGAGCAGTTGTGTGTGTGTAAAAATAAATTAAATTCATAGGACAGTGGAGAAGCAAATCTGAGACACAGAGGAAAGGCAAAGTTTCAGGTGGCATTCATCCAGCCAGATCTGCAAGAATGCAACGATGATGATTTATAATTACTGTGACAAAAATAACAATGATTCTGCTGCCACATTTTTACCATAGCCTTGGGAGTCTGAGTAATTATGTGATGATCAGTTGATTCTACATATTCACAAATTTAGCTATTTATCATAATTGGTTTAGTCTCTTGGAATTAGTCCAGACTTCTACTTCATATAGTTGATTGTAAAAGGGAAGTAGAAGGAAGCAAATTTCCTCTAGCTGCATACACCAAATAGAAGTCTGATCTATACCAACAGAATCCTTATTATAAACTGCAATGGTTGTTTATTTTTCCAGATTTTAAAAAAGCAACAAATAAAAAAATTCAACAAAACAAACTCTCACACAGAGCCACCAATGTTTCCTCTTTGGGGATGTTCTCAGTGGGTATCTAAAAATAAACAAATTCACACTTCAAAACACCTCTTTTCTTCATTATATCTGCATAAAATCTGGACATTTAGTGGTCAAATTAGGTTGAATTTGGGGGCTCCATGTTTCATTTTTGGTTCCAGGCCCACCAAAACCTGGTTATCTTCATCCTAATATTGTCATTCAAGGGAATAATCTTACTGATTCCATGGCCTCCAAAGCCCTTGTTAGTTAAACCATTTTATCCTAGACAGTGTTTTTCATAGCTTTGTACCTGCCAGAAAATATTTTGTCCCAACCCCGATACTCCCTCTCCAAAATACCCTACCAAAACCAAAAATGGCATTGTCTTTGAGTCAAAAAGAGAGAGAGAGGCTAAAGAGTAACTGATGGATGTCCAGGTAAAAAGCCAAATTATTGGATATTACCACACAATTCCACATTAAGTTGAACACCAGTTCTGCTGCTGTTTTCTCTAACATGCAAAGTAACTAGAATCCTCTTACTGCCTTCTAGGGATCCTTATACATTCAGGCACAGAACTTAATACACCATCAAATGATTCTAGAGGGTTTATTTGTCTGAGCAGCGGCAGGCACAGTGATGAACAAAACATCACAATGTCACAGCTGAAGTAGCAGTGCAGTCAGTCCTACATGTCTAGCAGCCACAGTGAGCCGTGGCCTGTCTTTTATCAATTTGTCTTAAATCATGCAATTAGACCTGTTTCTTTATCATATGTTAATCACTACCTTCCTGGCCCAATTATACCTGCTAGCTTTCAAGCACGTGGTTATATAAATGGGTTCACAGTAATTCAGATTTGGCAAATATACTGAACTTTTCCCATGTTCTTAATAGCTGGCTAAAGACTGAAATTGCAGCATTTATATTGCTCAAATCAGGTTTTTTTAATCTCTGTGCAGCCATATACTTCTTGCTATCTTGGGTTATTTTTCTTGATATGCCTTAGACCTCCCACAGGGAAGAAAGTACAGCTGATCAACACCAAGTGCTTCATCTCCTGAGGTTTTCCCATGATAAGGTGAGTCACTTTGGCCCAGAGCTACGTTCAGGTTCCCTGTTGTTTTCTGATCATCTGACCTAGTGAGCCAGAAAGAAATTACTCTTTTTCTACTGGGAACAGTGAGAGAAGTGGTGAGGCTTCCTTCAGATGAAATGCAAGACTAAACCCGGGTCCTTCACTTCCAAATGAGCACAGCCGTTTCATTTCCAAAGTGCCTGTTTCTTTTTCATTCTTTTCTGGCAATTTCCATTTGTATTGACATCAGGGGCACTGCTAGCATTGGAGACCACTGCATGTTTAGTATGTCCACCTTCTGTAGGTACAACATTAGCAGCAGCAATGTGTTTGACTGCACAGAATTTTGGTGGTCTGGGCATCCAGAGAAATAGAGCTGCAGGAAACGGGAAACCTTATTGTGAAATGGTCCAGAGTCCACCCTCTTGTGTCAACCAGATGCCTTTGAAATTCAAAAGTGTGATTCTAAGCCTCTCAGGAAAGCAGCTGCTCAAAGCCTTTTGTGGGCCTTTAGACGAATCTAGATTTATGATTACATAAATTTTGGGGCTGTGGTAGAAGGGACTCTGTTCCACTGCAAAAGAACTGAAATAAAATGGCAGTAGACTTGGGCAGATCAATATCGCTCCTCTGTGCAATTTTTAAAAACCAAAGTTGCAGCAGAAAAACCAGTTATTGCAGTGATACTTAATTCATTTAACAATAGAGTGCATTGATTGATATTGTCATAAATAACAAACTGTTTCATCTGTGCCCCCTCACTGCCCTATCAGATTACACATACAAGCTAAGAAAAAAAAACAGCTACAGCCCTTCTGAGCCTCAGGCTAACAAGCCTTATTGATTGTACTTGTCGTGAGTAATCTATAGCTAAAAGATAGCAACCCATAAGATTTGTATATAAGCATCATAGGCCAGGTTTGAACTCACCCCATTTTCTGTGTGGGTAATGCCTGTAAAAGCTGTGCTGATGTCTAGGCAGCTGACATGTTTTACTGGAAACGACTGCAAACAGAACAGTCATGTTCTGAGCAGTGATTGGCAAAATCAATCTTAATTAGGCTGCAGATATTCAAGGACACTTCTAAACCTGAGCCTTTTTCTTTATCCCCTTTAATTATGTATTCAGATCAAAACGACACCCTGAGCTATTATCCTGCTTGTTAAACCCACTCAGTCACTTGTTGTCTGAGCAAATGCATCTACGTTTCACTAAGCCACATAAATGGTTGCCTCTGTCAGTCTCTGCACTATGGAAGCTGCATCTGTGTCCTTCAATGCTTTGGATTCTGGAGCTCACCACAAAACTTTGGAGCTACTTTGTGCAAGTTGACTTTGCACTCAGACCATCCTGAGCTGCCAGCTGGCCTTTTTCTCTGTGGGGCTTCAGAGGCAGCAGAAGATCAGAGCATTTTAGAAGTAGGTATAAGGGAATAAAAAGCATTTCTTTTGTTTGCTTGTTTGTTTTTATCTCAAATATGAGCTGCCACTGAGGAGACTACTCATTCCTTTGCACTTCCCAGGAAAAGGCAGAGAAGAGCGTGTTGGGGTGGGAGTGTAGTTGCTTGAGTTTACTAATTAGCAGGGCTGAGATTCGGGAGCAAGAGAGGAGCAAAGGCTGCCTAATCACTGTGCACTAAGGGGCTAATTCAGTGTTGTAGACATGACCTTTTCTTTAAAAATCTGCTGCAGACACAGATTTCTTGGGCCTCTGTGGCATGCCATGGTGTGAGATGGTCAGTGACACTGAACAAAATACTTGAGCTAGCATAAAATTCCCTCAACTTGCATTTGGGTGAGATAGCAGGTGGAACAGGAAGGTAACAATAAATCTGTTAAAAACATATTTATAATATATTGATTTATTTAAGAGAGATGAGCAGAATATTTTGAGGCAAGGTACTATGCTCCTGGGGTTGCTCATTCAGTAAATGGCTACACTATATATGAAAATGAAAGCTAGTAAATTTGCAAGTGCTAAAATAGGTGCTATTGGGGGACACAGTGAAGGTTATGCCAATGAAGGTGTTCACTTCACATGGAGATCAGCACATTTCAGTGTTTATTTAGATCAATGAGTCATCTTCTCTGCTTATAGAGACTGGTAGAGTTCCTTCTGTAGAACCCCTCCCTCTTTCTTTCATCTCTATTTTCTAGTGTACTTTTTTTCTCACACTCTTCAGTGTAGCCTTGCTGCTTCTATTATTTAGCCTTTCTTGCAGTTTTGCTGGATGTAATTTCCTTACTATGATTTGTTGCAGTGTTTTTATTAACTTTTATAGCAGAGGTTTTGTTGCTACTTAGCTACTGAACATTAATGTGGTGCATACAAAAAATATAGTTCGCTACTTTGATGAGTAGCAAAGGGAATACTTTGGTACCATTCCTGTAAGAAACACCATGAACTGAAGATTTCAGGAGTAAAAACCAAGAAAAAAGGTCTTGATTTTATCAAGCTTGGTTTTCTAAAAGTCACTCTATCCTAATTTTTCCAGAGGACATAGTCTGAGAGGAGTTTTTTTTCATTTTCCTTTTACCGTAGGATACAACTAAAAATTCCGGTCCACCACTGTTCTCAAAATGAAAGTAGTGAGTAGGGCTTTTATTTGTGTCTGTTGTATGTGACCTTGGGATTCATTCTGCCATCACAAGGGTCGTTTTCAGGGTTCATTAGTCCTTACACACTGCAATTTTCTAGCAATGTTTGAAGCAGTTCTGGACTTGCTACACAGTAAGCAAAACTTTAAAGGATCCTTTGGAAGAACGTACTAAATAATGCTATTAATGTGCTAATATGTTGCAGGTTAGTCTGTATTTGCTTTGGGTTTTGGTTGCTCCAATATCAGTTCTGAACACTGGTGACTTTGTCACTGTTATGAACCAGCACCAGTGTTGTTCGGTTTTTTAAACTGTTCTCAACCTGGAAACCATTAATACTGGAGTGAGATATACCTTGCAGTTTCTTCAGCAAGGTGCTGACAGGTATCCCTGCTAAGAGGTGCATTCAGTTGCAGGTCTCTGGGTGTGCAGCTGCAGTATGAGCTGCAGGTTGAGCTGTGGGTGGCAGGTCCCTGAGGAAAACTATGAACTGCTGACCCTTGGCATAAAAATAGGGCTCTGTGGCCTGGTCAGGTGAGGGGGCACTCAGGGACACAGAGGAGCCGATGACCCAGGGACTCTTATGCCTAGACTATGAGGGTGTAAAAGAACACAGTTTACTTTGTTCGGGGTTCCCCATTGGAGGCACCAGGTCGAGCTGTTATTTAGTTACTTAGTTACTACAAGGAGAATAGATTATTTTAAGGGATGGTAAGGAAACCTGATCTGACTATGGGGGGAGCAGCTGTGAAGGGGCCTCGGCTCCAGCTCAGGTTGTGCAAGAGTGACTGCCAGAGTGGCTCCTGAATGGTTGGACAGTGAAGTTAATTCCTTAACAGCCTGGCCAAAGAGGTAAGACTTGAATGAGGAAGGAAGTTGTACACTGGAAAATGCAATATTGGCTGATATTAATAGACAGCCCCAAAGGATCCTATTGTGTGCATGGATACTTATACGAACTTTAAAAGTCTATTGGATATTGGTATTAAGTTTTATTCTATTTAATTTTTTGAACAACAACAACAACAAAGCTTTCTTTAACTTTTTTTTTTAATAGATAATACATTTGTTTAGTAAGGTTTATGTTTTTGGGCTGAAAAACATTGCAGATGAGGAGGTTTTGTCTTTTTTAAAAAATTAAAATTGAAGGGAGACAAAAAAGGATTTGTTCAGCTGACAGAATATCAGGGCTACTTAACTGGGAGGATCTGAAATTATGTGCTGCCACTTACAATCATTACTATATTGATGAATATACCTAATCATCAATTTTCAACATGTAGTCCTGCGGTGCTATTAATAAATTATGAATCCAGAATTCCAAATAATTCTTTATTATTCACTTTAAAAAAATAAACACGGCAAGATTTACCTGGAGTAAAAATCTCTGTCTTTTCTTATCTTTTATTTGTGGCCCTTTTTTTAGTTGAGTTTGGTTTGGTTTGGGGTTTTTTTGTTTCCCTCCTTCCCCCTCCCCCCCCATTTTTTCTGGGCAAAATCATGACCTTCAGTTTTCCTGTATCACTGCTGGCTAATCACCAACTTTCAAATTAGTATTCTTCTATGTAAGTGATCACTGCAGCATGACTTCACAAAGTTTCCTTGAATTTTAGCCTGGATTTGTTTAAGTCTACATTTATAATGTATTCTTGCCAGGTGTCCAAGTGGGATGTTTCCTCCTCCTGAGGGTATCAGATACTCTCAAAACTCACATGAACATTAGCTGTAATTTTTTTCTTAGTCTTCACGATCCAAGTGGGCTGGAAGCATTAAGAGATATGTAATGATGCTCACGATCAGGGCTGGATCTGACCTTTTGGTATCCATGACAAAACAGAGAGTAAATAAATCCCTTCAGAAAGGACTTGACATTAATTCCACCTTATCTGCCCAAACCTGCCAAAGGTTACTACTCATCTGGGCCATTAAAATGCTAGTGTTTGCAGACTCAGAGAAAATTGCTGGCTTTTGGCAGAACACACGCCAGCAAGCCAGAACAACAGCCAGAAAGTATAGATTTTTTTCACTCACCATTAGAAATTTGTTTCTAAGGTCTTTCCTACCAGCTTTCTCCAGACTACATTTATGGAAGTCATGTTTTGCAGTGATAACTTGTTGGAACACTCTGTTAGAGATAATTAACTATTCTATCTTTGATATGCACTCTAATACAGGCTTTCCATCTACACTATGCTCAATTACATGCAGTAACCCCAATACTTTTGTTCTAAACTAACAAGGGTTAGTTTAATAAGGGTTGTTATTGTAAAGCTCTTCATGGTGTTACCGTGAAGTTCAGTATGTTGTTACTGTTGCTACCCAGTAAAGGATAGGCAGGGACCAAATTTGGACAAACTGGAGCACAAACGGAAAAAAGACTTGCATGAAGACTCACAGAAAGCTGAAATCAAATACAAGAACACAACTCAATGTTTCTTTGTGGAGTATTTTACTCATTGGGTTCCACTCCATGTCTACAGTTTGGCTGGATGGGTGCATGAGGCCTAATTCTGTTTTCTCTTGGCTTTTTAAGCTAAGGGAGTAAAGGAAAACTCCCATGAGTGTTCTTAAAAGTAGCTTAGACCTTTATGATGAAAGAAACTGATGTATTTGATTTTTTTTTTAAGAGTGACATAGACTAAGAAATGTCCCAAGGTTCTTCAGCCACCCTAAATGCAGGACTTAGGAAAAACTGCAAAGCGCATTCACCCATGCACTGTGACCTTGCCTACCCTGAATACCAGCATAAGCCACATCATCCTTTTCTCTGACATCTTCCATGGCATGCATTGGCCAGGAAGGGCACGGACACTTCAAAAAATTCCCCTATTTGTGGGCACAAATGGAGGGCCAGGGCAGTGGGGCTGCCTCTGAGGCTCATTTGTTCTGCAGTTCTGGTAGAGCATCTGCATTTGCATTTACAGACTCCAGTGGGGATTTCTGTAAAAAGAGTCTATTAGCAGTCATGCTTGGTAGCTTTAAAGATGCCCTTTCCTTATTGCAGGCTGACGTGTGTGTGGCAAACTATAAAGTCATGCATAACATTTACAGCAGTGAAATACACCACTGACATACTATAAGATTTTGATTTGCTTCAGGAACCAGCTCTTGTCTCTCATCAGCATTTTATGTAAATAGGATGATTTGTTTTCTCCCACAGACTGTAAAAGTAAGAATGCGGTTAATGTCCTTGATAAAATATATTAAAAAAATTCCACAAATATTTTTTTTTTATCCCTGGGGAGGGCAGTTAGAGATGGCAGAATAAGGTGTTGCAAAAAAATTGTCCTATGAAACTGAGGTTTTTTCCAGTTACTTCCTTAAGTTAAATCTATACAGGACAAACTGTAATGTTGACCCCATATTGCTGAGGTACGTGTGTAATTCAAACACATAAAACTGCTGAGCAAAATCAGTGTGTTGGTGATACATTTGACATCAGAAGAAATGAAGTATTAAATCGGGTGGCCTGCCTAAGCACAGCTTGGCTGTGTGTCTCCTTTATACTTTCTCTTCTGGTTGTAGCTATTCCTGAGAAATGTGCAGCTTTGGTGTTTTCTCTCCCACAAAATGCTCCACTCAGCAGATTTTTTTTTTTTTTTTTTCATTAGGAAGCATTTGGAGGTTTGAATTGCTTGACATATGAGCATAAAATTTCCATCCAAGTTTAAATGACCTGGAGGTATGTCCTTGCCCAGCACTGGGGCATCTTCTTCAGAGCAAGTGTAGACTGGCATTTCCTCTATAGAAATGTCAGTGGTAATATCTCTGGTGTTGTCACAACACTGCATTAAGCAGTTTTGCAGTTTGATTATTGTGATACATCTTCTCTGTTTTCAGCTCCTGTTCTCCATACCTCAGTTTATAATGGCAATTCTGTTCCTTCAACCCATTCTATTCACTCCATATTTCCTGCCATACATGTCTCTGATGAAATAATGTCAAAGGCAACTCACAGAAGAGTATTGTGGGATCTTGTGTAGGCAGAATATTAGAGGGCCTAAATCCCAGCTAGAACTTAATCTGGCTACTGCTGTAAAAAAACCCAAAAAACCAAACAAAAACCAAACCCCACCACCACAACAACAACAACAAAACAAAACAAACCAAAACCAAAAAAATGTGATTCTCTAAACACATTGGCAACCAAAGGAGGTCTAAGGAGAATCTCCATTCTTTGCTGGATGCAGGGGGAAACACAGTGGCAAAGGATGAGGTACGTAAGGCCTTCTTTGCCTCACTCTTTAACAGTAAGACCAGTTATTCTCCAGGTTCCCAGCCCCCTGAGCTGGAAGACAGGGACAGGAGACAGAATGAAGCACCCATAACGCAAGGGCAAATGGTCTGCAACCCACTACACCACTTAGGCATGCACAAGTCTATGGAGCCAGATGGAATTCACCCAAGGGCACGAAGGGAGCTGTAGAAATGCTTGCTGAGCCACTTCCCATCATTACCAGCAGCCCTGGCTAAATGGGGAGGTCCCAGGTGACTGGAAGTCAGCAAATGTGACACCCATCTACAAGAAGGGTCGGAAGGATGATAGAGGGAACCACAGGCCTGTCAGCCTGACCTCAGTGCTGGGGGAGACTATGGAGCATTATGAGTGCCACCAAATAGCACATGCAGGACAACCAGGGGATTAGGCCCAGCCATGGGTTTGTGAAAGGCAGATCCTGCTTGACCAACCTGATCTCCTTCCATGACAAGGTGAGCCTCTGAGGGGGTGTGATGGACCTGTTGAGGCTGTGGATCTTGACATCAGTAAAGTCTTTGGCATCGTCTACCACAGAATTTTCCTGGAGAAGCTTGCAGCCCATGGCTTAGACAGGTACGGTCTTTGCTGGGTAAAAACCTGCCTGGCTGGATGGCTGGGCCCAGAGAATGGTGGTGAATGATGCCACATCCACTTGTGTAAAAAGCTTCCTATAGGTTTCGGTGCTGTTTCTATTTGAATTTTATGTATAGTTCAGGACTGTACTGTTAATTCTGTAATTAACATGTGATAAATTGACTCACCAGAATAGGGAACATTCAGCTGTGCATATCACAAACTCACAAATCTATTAATGATTACATTCATATACACAGCTATGTGCAAATATCAATAGCAAGGCTACAAAGCCAAGCAGAAAGTTAGGAAGTTAGGAAATACTAGAACTAGTTTCCTGGGCAACCTTAGTCTGCCAACCACCCACCTCTGCACAACCAAACAAAAGAAACAGTGTGAAAACAGGGGCAAAAGCAAAAAAAACCTAGGAAAACTGTACTGCTCACAAGGAGTTATAGTATTAAACTGCCCACTTTACATCATCCAGTCAAGCTCAGTCTTAACTGCAGAGGTAGTACTAGCTCCAATCTCTTTGTTCCCCACCACTGTTGCCTCCTGCACTGTGTGGAGATTAGGAGGAAATTTGTTCTTAAAGAGACAGTCTTTCAACACAGTGTTGGCAAAAAGGGAATAAAATACAAAAAAAAAAAAACCTCCTCTTGTGACTAGGACGTATGCATGGGGGATGCCTAAAGGGGAAAAGAATAGCTAAAATTTTACTAACTCTCGAAGTTTGATATAACTCTAACAAGGGGCTCTTGCAGAACTCCTATAATAACCTTTATCTTTGTTGCGTAGATAGAAGGAAAGGTCAAGATCTGTTCAACTAGTATCTTTGTGTGGCAGACTTAGTGTTAGCTCCCTGCTTTATATACATAATGTGTCCTCAGAGATTGCGAGGAAAGCAAACAGACCTCATCAATTTCTCTAATGATTCCTCTGAAAGATACTTTTTTTTCCTTGGTTTGTATTTTTAGCTCACTTTAACAACACCTCTATTACCAGGCTGTCAGAGACCTCGTACATAGAATTTATGTTGGCTTTCATAAAGAAAAATTAGATGCTATCTCAAGGACAGGCTCTACTTTTAATGTCATTAAAGCTAAATGAGTTATTGTTGATATTCACTGAGGAACAGCAAGTAGAATTAGATGGAGAAAAATCTTAGTGATAAGATGATGTTGTGGCTCTAACTGTCCACTGCAGAGAAGAGGTAATTTATAAGCATTACTTTCTGTAATATATACGTAACCTGTACTTTATGCTGTGTGGTTGGTTCTATTAATCCTAGGGGAGGAATGTAGGCTACAGAGAAGAGGTGTAGATATTTGTTATAATACTCTGTTTCTTGAGTAACACTGAGTGCATGGCTGGGCAATTCGGCCCCAGGCATTCTCAGCGCATCCAAATGTCGCAGAGGAAAAGGCACCTGGTCTGGGCCCATTGGCTGCTGGTCCCTGTGCCCTGTTGGAGTGTCTGGAGGAAATCAGAGCTCATGGAAAGAGGGAAGATTTTAAGTGGGTACTGAAAGATGATGTTCATCAGCACAAGACTAAGTGCTACCTCTGTTTTGAGCTCTGTATCATGTTTCATAGACTCACAGAATGGGTCAGGTTGGAAGGGATCCCAGTGAGTAATTGGTCCATGTTCAAGCAAGGTCATCCTAGAGCACATTGCATAGAATTGTGTCCAGACAGTGCTGAAATATCTCCAGTGAGGGAGACAATGTCTGTGAGCAATCTGTTGCAGTGCTCAGTCACCTGCATAATCAAAAAGTTCTTCCTCATTTTCAGGTGGAACTTCCTGTGCATCAGTTTCTGCCCATGAAGTTCCACCTGATTGTTTCTTGGGGTACAACTGGTTATGACTGAATGCTTTTCAAGTCTGAATATGAAAAGCTTCCCTCTTTATGAACATAAAGAAGCAAAGATGGGGCAGGAGTGTTTCAAAGAGTAGAGGATTTCTGCATCTGCCCACTTAACACCATGCTTTTGCTTTAAACTGGTTCGGTAAAAGAGGGAGGAAAGAAGAAAAATGGGGTTGAATATTTCCTTGTTCTTACCTGGCTTGCCCAGGCTCATAGAAAAAGCTGAGAGCTCTGTAGACAAGAGATAATTTTGTAGAAGTCTGGGAAATAGCTGTTTTCTATGGTAATACCAGCTATCTGTGGATCTGTGGTACAGATGTCATCAACTTTGTTTCTTGTGTAATAGAGAGCACTTTAGTGGTTATCTGCAAAGCTGGAGTGAAACTGAATATGGCGATCCCAAACATATTCTAAGGGCTCAAAATGTCTGTGGAGAGAAAAAAAAAATGAGGTATTGAATTTCCTAGTAGGCAAGAAAGTGCTACATATTTCATTTTATGTCTGTGGTATAAAGGCTAAAAAATTCTCTTAAGAAAGATCAGAAGCAGATGCATTCATATGTAACATTTTAATGTATAACTGTTTTGTTGAGGTATGGCACAGAACTACCGCAAATGAAAAAGAACATTATTAAACTGTGAAGTTAGAAACCTGAAGGATAAAAAATGTCATTGCAAACTTAATTAGACCCCCTAATGTGTATGCACTAGGAAGGGCTTTAATTACCTGATCACAAACTATTTTTTGCACAGCATCCTCCGCTCCTTTCAGCATAGAAACTGGATAGTCTTTAATTAATGAGCAACTATTCAATATTTTGTTTTCTCCTCAACATGCTGTCTTAAGTTTTACTCACTGCGTGCTCTTCAAACCCAGCTCCAAACCCATAATTATTCATTTCTTGATGGGAAATTCTTATGAAGTGTACTTCACAAGAAAATTTATTTTACAAATATTTGTTTATTTTCACGTAATCCAAAAGGTGTGATGGGTTATTATGATTTTCTGGAAAGTTAATTGTGTCACAAAGAGAAATCATACATTAATTTGGAATCTTAAAGCCAATAAAACTGTCTTTCAGTGGCTTCTATGCATTTGAAAAAAAAAAAAAAATAGTTTATTTCATTGTACGTGCTACCTGGTGAAGAAAATCAGATCACACCATTTTAAAAAGATTTTTATCCCCCCACCCCAGCAAAGGTTGAAAACAAGACTTTGACCTGTTTAAAGAAAAAAAAAAACAAAAAAAAACAAGTGAGAGCAAGAACATGCCTTGTGCCAGAGAGAGATGTTGCCTCCCTAGCTGTGTCATTACGGCACTGAGCCGCTCTCTGTGAGATGGTAGAAAGCCTCATTTAAAATTGCTGCTGTGAATCAGAAAGGCCAACCCTGGTGATAGTGAGAGGTAGCTATCAGAATAAAAATACCTTCTCTATTCGCAGGAATGGATACCTGCTCTGCATTTAAAAATCGCTGGCTGGTGTACAAGCATATTCCTGGCAGCTGGGGCCTGAACCTTGTGTTGATGGAGCAGAGTCATGCTTGTTTCTTCCTCTTGGCTTTTCTATCTGCGTGGTTTTCCTCATACCCTTTCCACAAGGTACCCTCACCCAAATAATTCAAGGCAAGGTAGTATAAGTAGTTGCCTGAGAGGCAGGAGAAGTGACCTGTCACTGGGAACACTGAGACCACGTCTCTCACTTCCAGCTGAATTTCTCAATAAGAGAATTAACATTTAAAGCAAGGGGATAGAAGCACCAGCACTAAATGAAGTGAGTCAGCATTCTATCCACTCAGGCACACTTCAAAACAAGCTTCCAGATGTCCATTTAAATGCCCATGTTCCAGGTGTGGATGAGGGTCGATAGGGATTTGAGACTAAAGTTCCAAAATTGTTCTTGAAAGCCTTAAAATATCAGTTATTCTGACTTATTATCATAGACTATAGGAACTCTTCCCATAAATCACCATTTTTGTATGAAATGTAAACAGTATTATAGAACAAACCTTTGTCTTTTCAGTTTGTTTCCATAAAACTGATACCTCATAATTGGTAGTTCCACCTCTGAGGTGCAGGTGGGTTTAAAGTGTATTCGCCCAGGCCTTTTGAATGAAATGGTTACTTTTTTCTGGCTTCCTTTCCTCTTGTGCATTTACTGTTGGCCCCAAAAGTTAGGAAAAGATGAAGGTATTAAGACGCAACACCTGCTTTCCTGAGGAAATGCACCTAACAGTAGAGACTTCTAGGAACATCCTTCACTGCTGATTGAAGCCAAGGTCCTGTGGAAATAATAAATGACCATATAACAGAGAGGAGGGGAGGAGTCCAAGGTAGGTTCTGTGGCAGTGATTGCTGGTGCTTCCCAGCTTTTTAATCTGCTTGGAAGCCTTAATATTTTTGCCAAAGGATGATAGATGGATGGGTGTGCATGTGTTGGTATGAAAGCATGTGGATATCTGTATGTCTATGCCTTAAAAAAAAAAAAAAAAAAAGAAAGAGAACAAAAACCTGAGGAAAAAAAAAAGAGTGGAATGAACAATCCTGATTGTGTAGTTTTATTGATCCTTTCATACATAACTCAAAACAAGAGTAAGAGGTCCATATCTGCTGCTATTAAATGTATCTGCAACAGGCAGAAGCACCTTGTTTTTCCTTGCCTGACCATTGGTAAAAAGCCCTGAAAAAGTATATCAGAATTTTTTCACAAAGGCCACTGAAACAAGGTGATCAATTTTAAATAAAAACAACCAGAGTAAAATGATATTGTTTCTTCCGGTCAATTGTATGAACTCTCCAGTCTTTTGGGTTGGATAAACCATTTGAATAATGGGAAAGGTCTAGGAGAAAAAATCCAGAGGGGAATGTGATCTCTGGAGGTGGTCTCACTTATCCTCCCTAGGATGCCTCCTTACTAACGTAAATTCTGTTTGTTGGAGAAGAAAAAGATGGATCCATGATGAAGAATTTAAGATGCTAATTGCTATCAATTCTGCCTTCAATCAAAAGTGCACAGAGCAACTAGAATTTAGAATAATTACACTTAGATCCCCTAAAATGCAACACTCCAGCTTGTGTCAGTAATTTCAACTTCTAGACAGGAAAGCAGCATATTTATCTTGTCAAAGAAGCAAGAGTTACTCCTGGCTTAAACAAGCCATTTGAATCCAGCATATTTGTTTTGTTTAGCCCTACCAAAAATAGTTGAAGTCTCTCTTTTACAGTAAGTAAACATTGTGTATCTTTTAGGTGATATGCTGGACTCTGAGTTTGTTTATTTGATTCTTCTAACTCCTGGGATCATCACTGTGTATTCACTTCATTTTCGGGTGAGAGACTCCTCGTAAGATGTCCTCCATGAAAATATTATGCAGCATCCAAGCAGGTTCTAAAAGTAGAGATATTTCTTTCTTTTTTTTTTTTGGGGGGGGGGGCAAAGGGGGATGAGGAGGAGAGGATATGAAAAGCCATTAATTTCCTCTCACACGCCGTTTATAAAGTTTAGTAACTTCACAACACTTCTGTCCGTTTTTTTTCATCCACTGTTTAGCCATTGCAGTTTCTGTATACCTTAAAAACCATTTGTACATTGACCTATGGATTTTTTTTTTTTTCCAATTTTTAGCTCTTTTAAGTGATCTCAAGTTTCTTGACACCTACAATTAGTGGTAATAGCTTGGTGAACTCTGGATAATGGTTTTCTAGCAAGAGAGAGAGGGATAATACGTTTCTACATTATTATTACTTTATAGGATTTTTACAGAAGTATATAACGATTTCTCAGCTAAGATCAGAGCTGTGTGCTGCCATGTACCACAAACATCCATCAAGTGAGATGATTTCTCCTTAAGAGAAGCTGTAAGTAGGTGAAAAAGACTGACAAGATATTATTTACCCCAATTTGAAAGATGAGAAGCCAGGACCCTGGAGCTGTCTGGATTAAGTGGAAAAAAATAATAAATGACTTTTTGAGTCCTGGTGTCCTGTTGTTGTTCAATTCACAGACTTAGATCTGGAGCACATGAGAAATTTCTTATGGTTTATGCAGTTAATTTTGGTTGTCGTGGGATGCAGAAACAGGAAAGATGGATAAGCAGTCAGTATAGCATTTTGAGACAAGGCCAAGTTATCCAAATAAAGTAATGAGCTCAGTGAGTGTGCTTCTGATATCACCAGAGAGACTGTGCCCATTCTGTGAGCAACCCAGGTATGTTAAACTACAGACTGGTGAACTTTCTTCCTAGTCCTGGTATTTAAACTGCTAAATAGCTGTAGTGGCTAATTCTGAGATATTTCTGTTGTTGTGTTGCACCTTCCCTGACAAATGTCAAAGTCAGTCATAGGTGGAATCTATTATAAAATGCTTTTTTCTCACTGTCAATAAAAATCACACTGGGATTTTTTTTATGGAAAAAGGGAAACCAAAATGTTATTTGATAAGAATAACATAATGCTTTCTGGAGAAAGACACACAATTTTTTCAGTTCAGTCAACACTGGAGGTTCATGTGCTTTTCCTCACTTTAGTGGGATCACAATTCAAATTTGCTAGAGATGCAACAGCTACACATATCATTTTGTGGCATTCATTTGGAAGTAGACTACACAGGAATGCTGAATTAGCCCCCCTGCCATGCAACCTGAGGTGAGACGGAGCTGAGCGATTGTAGTGTCAGAATGAGAAGCAGTTCAATGGCATATAAGGGATATAATTTCTGTGGGTACCTCAGGATGTGTACGGAATGAGCTGGGCTGTTAGTGGAGATCACTTGTGAGAGGAAATATGATTTCCTGACTGTCTCTAATAATATTAAATCTAATTCGTGTTTTCATAGTCATTGCTGAATATTATGCAGACTTGGCAAGTCATTAAGGGCAAAACAGAGTTACTGTAAGATACATAAGCACTGAAACACAAGAAATTGAGACTGCAGATTTAAAACCATAGGTACCAGAGTCACAAGCAGGACGTTTGTGGGATAGGTGAAATGAGAACACTGCCGTCTTAGAAATTTTTGTGCCAGATTGTAACCTCAAAGGGCTTTTCTACTTGAGCTGCTTTTCAGTGTAAAGTGTCATATTACTGCAATAAATTACATAAACTTTCCTGTACACTATTTCAAGGGACAATGCGGGATAAAACAGCTGTGGAAAAAACTCACACTATTGTCTGCATTTCTGCACATTACAGAGCTTAAGCTGTCTCATTTTTTTAAATGTTTGCTGTCCATCTCCTCGACCTGCCTGAGTGCCTTTTAATACAACTGCTCACCGCTAAAGGCAGTTTCAGCAGTACTACTGCTTTTCTAAAAATAGACTGCAAAAGCATCTTTGTTGTCTGTAGTGTGAATTGTTTAATAGGAAGCTACTTGGATACAGTATCATTTCTTAAATTACATGTTACTTTAACAACCACATCTATGCAAAACATAACGATTGTTACTGAAGAAATACAATTCTGAATCAGAAAGTGTAAGGCACAACAGTTTAGGTGCGAGTGAGACCGGTTTTCATTTTGCATATGTATACACAAGAATAGTGATTACAGCATATGCAGTGTCTTCTGTTTGCAGCAATGCCAGGCCCAGATCAGGCTGGATGGAGCTCTGAGTAACCTGGACTAGTGGAAGATGTCCCTGTCAATGGCAGGAGAGTTAGAAGTAGAAAATCCTTAAGGTTCATTCCAACCCAAACCATTCTATGAAACCAAAATTCAAGTGTAGATTAAATTATATCCCAGTGAAATGAGCAGAATTTCAGTGATGAAAGAATGTATTGCTGAGAATCATTTCAGTGATATTCTTCAATCACGTTCTCAGGAGGTGATACATATTTCAGCAGCTGTAGTGTTTGGTCTGTGAGTATTGTTGTCCAGAACAGCATGAACCTTGACAGGTGAGCCAGCTTTGTACATTCATTGCAGTGTGTTAACCACTGCTTTTTACTTTGGTCCTTCTCAACCCATTTTACCTTGCAAATCCAAGCTGGTTGCAAAAGTCTTCTGCAGCAAACAGGCCAAAGGCGGAGGACTGTGATCGAGACAAGTCAGTGGTACAATAGATGCATAAAAAAAACCTTGGCTGCAAACACATGTGAAAGTTTTCCCCTAAGCTTTCCTCTTGCTGTAATCCTGTGTTTGAATTCTAAGTGAAATAAAATTTACTGGCAACCCAACTGGTACACTGTTGTAAAGAGACGTTACTTGTTAGATTTCACTGGCCAATCCTTACTTTTGGAGGTGAAGAGCCTGATCAGAGATATTATCTATACTTTCTCAGCTTCCAAAGTGTCAGTTTTGAATTTTGGTCCTCAAGGACCAAGGACATTTAAAAATATGCTTTGTTTTTGATTTTTATTTTAATAAGAAGGTTGTGATTTGAGCTAAAGGATTGATTTTTGCATCCAGATACAGGTTCCTGTCATCATCTTGGGCAAGTTTCTTTGTAGTTTAATACCCTTTATAACAAGAGACATGAGAATTATCTGCAGTCAAACTTTCATCTTGTTCATGTAGATTTGGGAGCATTTTGTGGGGAACCATTGTTTCTTGAAATTCCTGGCAGAATGCAATCAGACTTCTGGTTTAGGGTTTCTGTATTCTGGTGAAATACTTTTCAGTGTGCTGTCATGTCATCTGGGATAAATGGTTGAATAGCTAGAAATTTGATGTTCTTTTTTTAACATCGTTTCCCTCTTTATTTTTTTTTCTTGTTTAATTTGTTTCCTTCATTCAGTATTTAAAACTAACAAGCACAAGCAAATGCGGAAAAACTTGAAAGGCTAAAAATCAAATCAAAGAACCTTCCCACTTATACGATTCAATTAAACACATTCTTCCCATGATGCATTGAGGAAATATATTATTACAGACACAAATCACTTTGTAGTGTTGTATTATTAACTCCTTCTGGGGCCAGATGATTTTTCTGCCAGATTAGAAGGAAGGAGCAATAGGATGTAATGTCAATTAACCTAATTGCTATGGGTCTTTCAATGCTACAGCTGATGTGCATTCCTAGAGAGGAGATACCAATATGTGTACATTTAGGATTTCTAGATCATTGGAGAGAGTCTAAAATACCCTGGACATCTCCCTGGTGATAACAGTGTGCTCATCTGCCTGAGTATTAAAAATAGGCTATTTTTATGTAATTGGATGGTGGAAAGATAGAGATTTCTCACATCACTCTGATGGCAGATTTAAGATTTTACATATGTCAAAACAGTGCCATCTGGATTTGTTTATATTGCAGTTAGCCTTTTGCAGGAGTCCAAGTGGCTATTTGAAAGCCACTATAGCATCAACATAACAAGTAAACACAGGTCACGCCACAGCCCTTTCTGTTTTCTTAGGCCAGTGCGGGGAACTCTTTGCTTACCCAACTGCAGGATGAGTGTGTGTTAGCCAAAAAAAGTTGTGGAAATGAAGACAGCATCATGAAAAACTCTATCTGTATGTATGAAATCATATGAGTTAAAAGACTGAGTCCCAGTTTTAAAAATTCCCATTGCCTTTTCTTTTTACTTTGATTCTTTCACCTCTCAACCCCCTGCATTATGTGAGCATAAATTTTATTTTTTGCCTTTACAAATACAAGATTTATCCAACAGAAGATTGAGTTTTTTAGGGTGTTTCACGTAAATAAAACATTTTCCTTCCCAGTTTAAAAACAAACAAGAACAAGCATTCCTGCTTCAAATAACAGAAATCTGTTTTAATTGATTGAAGGCAATTAACATGATTGGTTGCTCAAGCCCCCTCCCATCTAGTTGGGAATGATACATTGTGTGAGTGAAAAATTTGGATCTTTGGCAAAATTCCTGGTAGATCTTTGATTTGAGATTATCATTTTGTAACAAATCACAACAGAGCAAAGCTAACAGATGGTACTGTCTGTCCTTTAAAGAGACCTCCAGCTCTGCTGGCAAAACTTACAGTAATTCTTTTTGTCTAGGAGGCCAGCAATCTCCTAATTTTATGGTAGTTCAAGACAGGAATGGCTTAGCAAAGCTCACTGAAAGAGAAATTAATACATAAATCCATAAATAATACATAATTAATGGGATCTCTTGGGCACAGGTTAGGTTAGTTTGTCACATTGGTAGTCAATGGGTTCCAAAATCCCATTTTTCTTTAGTTTTCTTTAATAGACAGAGCTCACAGGTAGGTTTTCCTGTCTCTGTGCTGTTATTTCCTTTGTCTAGATTGAGGCACATATAGGCTCACACATTGTCCTAAGCACCAGGTGTGGAACTTGACATATGCAACATCTGAAGATGCTTGAAGAAGTTTGTATTTGGTGACCTGGTTGATTGTGCCTTGGGTGGTTATGATAAAGAAAGGAATAGTTTGTGATATTTTACCTAATTATGGTGAAAACTAATGCTTAGGATGGCCTTAGAAATAGACCACATCTTTTCTATGTACATTTATGGTATCAAAAAAAAAAAAAAAAAAAA
>VXAY01007076.1:110351-182716 GCA_013399855.1 Oxyruncus cristatus
AGAGGAAAGAGTTCATCTGCTTAAAATGTTCAGTTCTGTTTTTATTTAATAGATAATGGCAGCTCTCAGGAATGTTAGGAACGTGTCCTGACCCTCCTGATTTCTATCAGCTGCACTCCACTGGGTGAGGGAAGGCTGGTAGTGTAGCTGTCAGACCTGGAGACCCAGTGCTCCCCACTTGGTCCCACTCCATCTGTTTGGATTTGGTACTGGAAATACTGTTTGGATTGAGGACCTTGGAGAAAGTCAGCACTGAGCAGCAAATTCCCGAGAGCTGTCAAGTGTGGTGCTTCCTGTGGCAGTGATAAAGCCCTGTGGTTTGGAGGCAGAGGGGAGGATAAATAAGTGATTGTCCTCACTGGAATGCAGATGAGCTTGTCTAAGGCATGGCAGAACAATGGCATAAATTAGATATATTAAAGAAAGGTGCTGCTGCTCTAGCGTTAATTTAGTCAAAATGTGATGAAGGATATTTGGGTCCTATGACGTCCTCCTTTCCCCACACGCACCCTCTCTCTTTTTACTGTCTCTGGGGGCCAGTGTGGTTTGTCCTAAGAGAAGAACGGCAGGAGGGTATTGCAGGAAGGACTGTCTGGACAATTGCATAATTAAAGTCTTCCAGAGACAGGGGAACTGACATGTCTGCAGTTGACTTTGGTGCACATTGACAGGCATAAGGGTATAAAATGCTGCTGGAAACTGGGCCAACTGGGCAAACTGGTCTGAGGTTACAGGCAGCTTTCCAGCGGATTCCCCCCACCCTCACCCCAAACAGGGACACCTGCAGGGTACATCCAACCCAAAGACAATTTTTTTGTAAGAGGTGTGTGAAAATATTCAAGTAATATTCTTTTGCTCAGTTCTTTAACTGAGGATGAATTTGAGGCAGAAATGCTCGCTTAAAGTAGTGAATATATTCAGAGAAATCAGGATGTCCTTAAAATGATACAAAATGTTTTCTTAAATTAAGTGGATGTCCATGTAGCTACTGATGCTCCTAAGGGTGATAGAGTTTGTAAGGATGGACAGCTACGAGGGCAGGGAAGGAAACTAATGGACCACATGGCCAGGTCTGTGTTTGATTTCCAAATAAATTTGCAGTTATGATCCCTGGTTCTGACTAGTCAATTTATGGATAAATTTTCCCTTTGAAAAATGGCATGTGTCAGTACTGGGATTTTTTTATTCAAGGAAAAGAAACATTTTTGTTGACATTTTTCAAGGAGAAACTTTGAAATCAAATTAAATTTTTATTGTTTTTCAGATTTTTCCTGTTCATATAGTTGTTGGAAAATGAGCCAATGAATAAATAGTCCACAAATAAAATTAGTTGGTGTTTTGTTGTGGGTTTTGTTTGCTTCTTCTTATTCACAATTTCCTATGAAATGTCAGAAGCTTGAAATAAAAAATTTTCTTAATATGTTTCACTGGGGAAAAGAAATAGTTATTTTTCAACTCTTCTGTCAGCATATGCTCTGAGACACTGAATAATTATGAATCTCAATATACTCCTTTATCTAAGACATATATGTTTTACTAGTTTTGTGGTTTCTGAGGTTTTGTTTTTTCTTTAGAGGGTTGATGAAGAGATCAGCACAATTTAGCAGTAGATTTGACATTTTGTAGAGACAGACCTGAAAATCTGACTAGAAAACACATGTCCAGAAATCCCTAGTAAAACAAAAGCTGCTGGGTCCACAAGTATTCTGAAAATGATGTTGGTTGTTTAGCCTTCATGTCCTAGTAAACATGAAAAATACTTCCCCAATCTCCTGCTATGTCTGTTATTCATTATTTTATAGCTCTGTGTTGTATTCTACTTCAGACATCATTTTTTTGAGGCTAAAAAATCCCAGTCTGTTTAATCTTTCCACATTCCAAAAAAGGTTTTATACCATTGACCTACCTTGTGGCTATTTTCTATATTTTTTCCCAATTCAACTACATATTTTTCAGATGTGAGACAAAAGCTTCATGGTTTTTAAGTTGTAATCACATAACTGTTAATACATAATGTTATTTTGATGCTTTCTGGATGACTGATTCTCTAAGTTTTCTTGCAATTTTGAATAACCTCTTTGGAGTTTTGACCATTTTTGAGCCCAGAACTGATGCTGGCATTCAACAGTTACAGACCTTCAGGGTTCCTGAATGACAGTAGTGGATTTTCAACCTATTTCAAGGGGGTGTGTGATGAGAATGATTTTGTCTGTATGCTGTATTACATTTGCTGATCCTGTTTATTTTCCATTTTACTGCCTGATCACTCAGTTTCATCAGATTCGTGTGCAGCTTTCAGTCAGCCTTTATTTTCACAAGCCAACAAGTTTCATGTTGTCATAAAATTGTGTTAGTGCTGTCCTCCAGGTTTTCCCTTGTACGACGCTTAGGAAGAGAGAAACAGCATAGACCAGACTAGATCCCCATAAAGGCACATTCCCTTTTGTCATGTATCAGCTTGGTTTGGGTTGTTTTTTTCTTTTAGTGGTTTTCAACAAAAACTTGATAGAAGTACAAGTGCATAGTATCAATTGTATAATTATCAATCCATAAACTGATTCCTTTGAAAACTAATCATAAATTTGTGAGGTCTGTATTCCCTCGAGATGTCTTTAGACGTTACATAATGATCTGCTTGTTTGTTTTTTCTGATTTTTTAGAATAATTTTTACTGATTTATAGATTTATTTGAATGTGGGTACCATGGTCTGTCTTAAAGCCCCTTAAAACATGCTCCTGTATTTGTCACCTTCTGTTTTTGTGGTAATGAATTTCCTTGATAGGATAGATGAGCAATTCTATATTGTGGAAAAAATTACCTGACCTTAGTGGAATTCCTCTGTTCATCTGATATGTTAATTTAATACTTCGATTTAAAATACTTTTCTCACCCATACCTCAAAAAGAGCTTAGAGTTGGAAATACCCTAAGCTGTATCCTACTCTGCTCTGATGCAAAGAATTAATTCACCATCTGAGCTATGGTCTTGTCTTTTTCAAGGCTGTCTTGCAGAGCTTTTATCAGGTTTTGGGTTTTTTTTGTTTTGTTTTTTTCTAAAAGTTGTTTAGTACTAGTTTTTATGCTTTATATGGAATGACTTACAATTTTTTAAAGTTCTACATTCTGTTGGTATTTCCATTTTCATCCTTTAATTGTGACTTCTTTAGAAGGAAGTCTTCCTACTTCAAAAAGCTTCTTTTAGTCCCTGATTTTATCAGATGGTTTTTACTTCTTTCCCTTTAAAGAAATACATTTTCAGAATAAGTGGTTTTGATTTATTTTAAATCTCTGATATGATGATTTTAAAATACTTATATCATTCTTAAAATAGTTTATCCCATTGTTACTTTTAACTTCTGACTAGCAAATCTTAGGGTTTTTTGTATTTTCTCTTTTTGAAATTAATCTCTGCTTTAAAAGAATAGTTTTTGTGTTTAGCTGTTTGTGTGTTTAGCTCTGCACTTGTGTGTTGAATGCCACCTGGCCAGTGTTGCAGAGTAGCTCCTCAATAGCAGTGTTTTTATCCTGAATGCTGTGTAACTCTGAAGCACACGTTGTATCTGTGTGTTGGGTACCTTGCCTACCAACCCCAGCAATGATGCGTATTTTTTTTCTAAAATTTAGACTGTAAGATGACATGACAATTACATTCCCTATTCAAAGGTGACAAAGGCTTCTCTGTTTTCTCTAGTCTTGATTTTCTTAATGCCTTATCTACCATTGTGTGAAAGAACATCACGTGCTCATGTTTTTGGTAACCCAGATCCAACACTAATGTGGAAGAATTTCAATCCATATAGATATTGGGATGATCAATAGTAACTCATTATCCCTATTGGCTTCTAACTTTTCTTTTAAACCTAGCACCTTTCTTTTACCAGTGTTTCCCACTCCATCCATACAAACTTTGTGCCCTGCAACTGCACTGCCTCCTTGATGTGGCTGTTTTCCACTAGTGTGTCTGCTGGGATGTATTTTCAAACACACAATGCATAACCCAGGTTAGTTAGACTTCCAGAATTAGCACATGTACATTTGACATAACCCTAGAGACCAGTGTTGGACACACTGCCTACATTTCCTGAGACCATGCTTTACTGGTTAAAATGCATGCATTTTTGTCTGTTTCTGTCCTGTTCTGTAATCAACAGTAAGGACTTTGGCAAAATTCATTCCTCAGTAAGTCATATGAACACCGTCATAGAGAGAAATTGGACTCTCTAGAAATGCTAATCTGACACTATCCAAGGATATCATACAATAGAAGGTCTGTGAGCCTGCAGAATTGCTGCATATTCTTTTAGTCATTCTGTGTTGATTTAATGCTGTTTTAAGGAACTGCTGGTTTAACTTTGTGTGTTCTCCACATGGGTGCTGGTTCAGGTGGCTGTTAATGTGACACTGCAGAAACCTGGTGGGTTCAAATGTGCACAAAGCTGTATTATTGCTGCAGATGCACTTGAGAGCTTATCAGTGTCCTTCTTTATGAAAAGGTAAATTTGTGTATTTTCACAGTTCTCCTCTGTTTGCCAGAGAACAAGCTCATCTTTGAAGACTGAACTGTGAAGATATATCCTAACCTAGCTTATTATGCAGGCCTCACTGCATGCAGAAGGTTTGAAAGGAAATCTAGTAATAGGTTAATTTTCCTCTCTGTGGGTTGCATTGTCTAAAAACACTTACATCTTTCTTCCCTTCTTTGTTACTTTTCAAGGTGTAGCTACTCATGCTGCTTTCAGGATAAAAAAGGAAAACATCTTAAACAAGATGCCTTCATCTTAATATTTGCAAAAAACGTTAGGTGTTCTTATTTCTTGTTCTAAAAGCAAGCTCTTTCATGGATCCTATTCATGGATCTTTTCTTTCACCTATGATCAGGAGATAAGAAAGAATAAAAGAGCCCCATGTGCTAGATTTCACAAATCAAGGAGAAGAGCTTATTAGGCACCAATTGATTTCCTCCCTCCTCAACCTCCCTCTCTTTTTCTTACTTAAATGGGAAATACTGGTACCATCAGAGACAACTCTAAGATTTCTAGTTTTTAAGTGTTTGCCAAGCTATGATTTAGGGAAAAACTATATGGAAGGGAAAGGAGAAAGGGCAGCTTACAAGAAGTGTGGCAAAAGAGGACTCTGAAAAAGTGAACTGTCCAATTTATAGAGTCATAGAATTACAGAATATGCTGAGTTAGAAGGGACCTGAGTTAGAAGGGGCCCATCAGGACCATTGAGTCCAACTCCTGACCCTGCACAGGACACTCCAAAAATCACACCATGAGCCTGAGGGCATTGCTCAAATGCTGCTTGAATTCTGTCAGGCTTGGTGCTGTGACCACTTCCCTGGGAAACCTGTTCCAGTATCCAACCCCCCTCTGGGTGAAAAACTTTTTCCTTATATCCAACCTAAACCTCCCCTGTCTCAGCTTCATACCATTCCCTCGAGTCCTGTCACTGGTCACCACAGAGAAGAGATCAGTGTCTGTCCCTCCTCTTCCCCTCACGAGGAAGTTGTAACTGCATTCAGGTTTCCCCTCAGTCTCCTCTTCTCCAGGCTGAACAGACCAAGTGACCTCAGCTGCTCCTCATATGTTTTCCCCTCCAGATCCTTCACCATCCTCTTGGCCCTCCTTTGGATTCTCTAATAGCTTGATATCTTTTTCATATTGTGATGTCCAAAACTGCCCATAGAACTTGAGGTGAGGCCACACCAGTGCAGAGTAGAGCAACCTCTTAATTTGTATCGAGGCATTATATTGAAATTATTGATGTGGTGTTTTAAAATATAATTCTACTTTTCCCTTAATTTAAACTATTTCCTTTCACTTAAGCTATAAGTCTGATTTGATTTCTTTACAAGTATCCATTAAAGTAAATGATGGCTGCAGGTCTGTACAAAAATAAATTAATTTTCTTAATATACTTATATTACTAATATAGCAAGTGAGGCTTCTGAACTTAGTGGCATGGCATGCAAGGTTTAGGAATATTTCCACGCCTCATTTTTTGTTATTCCCTTTTTAAAGGGAGGTGTACAGCAGAGGATGACAACTATCAGTCTTCCTACAGGAGATCTATTGCAACTGCTTAAAAAATGGTGATCTTACTGTGTAAATCAGCATCACCTATTTTGCTGTAAGAGGATGCGAAGACACAGTTTCCCTTGGATAATCCTCCTGGGGTAAAGGAAAAGAATGAAACTCTTATTGAAGGTCCTAGGGGCAGTCCAGCATAATGCAACCCAGTTTGCACATTTACAGAAACCTCTGTTGCAGTTGCAGAGAAGCTACTCTTGTTGCAAGGAACTATTTCCACGTTCCTCTCCTTGTGTTTATCCACACAGTGGTTATGCTAATTTTGAAATATGTTTTTTACAAGCCCTGAAATTTCCAACTCACTGAGAAGTTCCCATCCTCTTTTAATTTATAAAAGAAAAGTTATAGAGCACCTTTTATTTATGACTTACTGTGATCATGGACCTGCCAAATGTATCATGACTCCATATGTCCTACTATAACAACAGTTGCAGATGTTCTGTGTATGCATGCAAAATCTACACTTCAGAGTCAGAAATTCAGGCCACCTCCTTCTTGGATCACTAACAGAAAGTTATTTTTTCTGTGTGCTGTAATTTAAAGAACACAATCTTCAGGGCCTACTGCTGAGTATTGTTTGGTGTGGTCGGAGTAATGAAATGTGTGGTTGAAACTTAATGGTCAGACATGCATTTGGAAGACATTGCAGATATTGCAAAGGCTCATCTGACTGTATTGCAGGAGGAAGAGAAGTGGTTTCTTTAAGTTGCTTTAGTGTCCTCAAGATTAATTTAATGTGGTTCAATGATGGACCTCAACGTGAAAGTGGGATGACAAGACTCAAACGTAGGATGCTACAAACATTACAGTAGTGGTTTTGTAGGAGGAAGATATGTCAATTAAATTTAGCCCTCTTGTGGTAAGAGACAATTCTATGTAACTCACTAGGCCAGGACTATGGCTGATGTACACGAGCATGGTTTCACTGCTCTGAAGGGTGCAGTAATGATTTATACCAATACAGGGTGGATTAACACAGCAGAATTTGCAGTTTAACATGGCATGGTTGAAAAAAGTCTTGAGAAATATGCGGGAAAAAAAAGTTGTATTATTTTCCAATTTGCAATTATATGGTGTTTTTGTAAGCAGAGCATATCAAACCTTAGAACCAATCACTGTTATTTCTAACCTCATATTTGTGTACTTTATGATGATGGCAGTCCTGAGAGAAGATCTTGAGTAAGGTTAACAGCACAGCAAGATCAGTCTATGGTGCATTTTTGTAATGATGACTGTTATCTTGGTTAGTATATGAACATTCTCCTATTCAAAGGAGAAAAAGGAAATACAGAATCATTGAATAGTTTGGGTTGGAAGGGACCTTCCTATCCTCCATCTAATCCAACCCCCCTACAATGAATAGGAACATCTTCAAGTAGATCATGCTGCTCAGGGCCTCCTCCAACCTGACCTTGAAAATTTCCAGGAGTGGGGCATCTATCACCTCTCTGTGCAGCCTGTTTCAGTGTCTTACTACACCTTATAGTGCAAAATTTCTTTTCTATATCTGGTTTAAACTTATTTCCTTTTAGTTTAAAATTATTACCCCTTGTCCTCTTGCAACATATCGTGCTAAAAAATTTGTACTCATCTTAAAAGCCTCCTTTACATACTGGAAGGTGCTACAAGGTCTCCCAGGTGCCTTTTCTTCTCCAGGCTGGACAACCTTGTCTCTCTCAAGTCTGTCTTCGTAGGGCAGATGTTCCAGCCCTCTGGGTGTTATTATTCCTTCCTGCTTCAAGTCTAATTTAGAGCTCTGTCAGTGAGTCCCACTTGCTTTTGTCAAAGACCCTTTTCCCCCTTTGAGATAGATGAATCTTGTTTGATGCCAGCAAGTCTAGTGCCATACAGGCCATGTTATTATTGAAAACCCCAAGCTGTGGTGATGTCACCAGCCATGGGGCCATGTCTTAATAGGCTGGGCCTATCTGATTTTTCCATTGTCACTTCCCACAACTGGAATGAGAGAGGAAAAAGTAACTTGTGCTTCAGATTCCTTCACCAACTGTCCCAAGACCCTCAAGTGTCTTTTGATCACCCTCAAATTACAAATTGTGGCTTCGTCACCACCACATGGAAGAGCAGTAATGGGTAATAAATAGTCTGAGGGCCATACCAGGCTAGAAATTTTCCTGGTGATGTCTTTAACCCATGCTTCAGGGAGGCAGCAGACTTCCTGAAGAAGAGCATCTGTCCATGGTATTGGACCCTTTGTTCCCCTCAGAAGGCAGTTGCCTACAACTACAACCTGTGTTTTCTTCCTTGTGGAGATTACCATGGGGCGGGGGGCATTGAGTATACTAAAAAATATCTGTGTATGCTTGTGTATTTCAGTGCATTATGGAACACTGGAGAAAATTAAGCCTTCCTGTTTTTCTTCCTACACAGGATATTACTTTACTGATCCAAATGAAAATGCTGTCCAACTTTATAACAAGGAAATAACATAAGATAATAAAGCACAATATTCATCTGAGGTCACTGTTGCATGGAAGAACTAACACCTCTCTGGTGTCATCTTGCTGGATCCGTCTGGCAAATTATAACCACAGAGATACCAAGTGTACAGCACTAGCTGTTTAAATGTACTTTGATGAAGCTAAATACAGGGAAGGCTCCCAGAGTTCCCCAACACTGCCAGACATAAACACATTCACTGCATTGTTAATCTCACTAATTTAATGTAAAGCATGAAGGTCTCCATGAGATTTATGCAGAAGAACAGCTGAAATCTATGATTAGTGTTGGCAGTGGAAGAGCAGTTTCAGTCTGTTGGCTAAGGTTAATCTAGTCAGGGTACTGGGGAAATATTTATCCTTGCTGTGATATAGTTTAAAATATTATCTATATGTAGGATTGCCTTTAAGATAAAGTGGAGGAGGCTGAACAGAAACAGGAATTAGCTGCCGACTTTTAGCTTAGACTTGTAATTTACAGGTTTAATTTTGCTGCTTCTTGCTTCTATTATTATTAATTTATGTAGCACTGATACTATTAACAGCGATAACAGCTTCATCTTCAGGTACTCCAAAGAGAGAGCTGATTCTAAAAACTAAAGATAGGGATCAATTCTCCATCAGTGAAATGCAATCATGCAAGATGCAACTTCCTATATGTATGCAAAGAGTGTCTCAGTAGAGTACGGAAATTGCACCTTGTTCATTGCTGGGAAGAAGAAGGGCAACCTGCCCAACTACAGATTGGATCAGGCACTTAGGCTACTTCTCTATGAGTAAATAGTAGAAGACAGAGACCATTATTTCATCCTGAGGTCAAGTGATGTAGCTCATATACTATCCATTCGGTAAATTCTCTTTTCTTCAAAAGAGATCACCGTGCACAAGCTGCCTATTGGGAAAGGTCTCTGGTGGCTACAATACCTCAGACTTTGCCAAGATGCAGCCTGATAGACTCTGGAAACAGATTGACACTAATTAAAATTGTTTGAAGATCAAATTGTCCACTGGAAAGTGGAAAGGAAAGGTGCTGCTGAACAAAGCAAGAAAATAAATTAGAATTTTCTAAGGGTGAATCAGAACAGTGGAAAAAAAAAAGGCATAAAGAATTAAACAGTTCTCTAATATTTTCTTTCATTTTCTTCGGGCTAAATAGAAATTTTTCATTGTCCTTAAGGGACCCAAGAAACTTCATGTTTTTAATGTCACCATCATTAAACATTTTTTTTTGTTTGATACAGACCTGTTTAAAACAAAATATTACATAGATTGTCTTAATGGATATTCTTTAAAAAATTTAAAATGTTTTTGCTCGCAAAGGATTTTGATGATGCAAAAATTATGTGTTTTATAGGAATAGCTCTCAATAGTTCTGCTAACTGTCAACAGAAGGATAATAAGCAACATCCTTAATATAACTGTGGTTTACACTGGGCAGCCATCTATCTGAGGTTAATGATGTTGTTAACAGCATTTGTTCCTGTATTTGGAAAGTAACTAACCAGAGAGAAAGGTATGCATGCAGTGTAATGGGGTAGATTAGCGGCAAATAACTTCTCACTTGAGCAGATTATTCAAGGAAGTGATGAATGAGTATGGACTCTGCCACATTACTGCATCTTCTCCCCCCTGGACTACGCTGCAGCCTACAGAAAGTGGCAGTAGCTCAGAGGTGACTAACTAATGCTCAGGTGGATGTTGCCTTGCTGGAGCACAGCAGTCAGTCCTCAATAAGTAACAAAGGTAATGCAGTCCCAGTAGGACTCCTGCTTGATCACCCATATGGCAGCCATTTACTGTAATCCTTCTTGTATAGGGAAGGTAAACTACCTCTTTTTAGACCAATTTTTACTTTTTTTTGTTTGTTTGTTTGTTTTTGTTTTTTTTTTTTCCATTTGGGGGTGGAGGGATGAGATGGAAAGGTGTCACTCAGATAGTATGTTATGGGAGGATAATTTTGACAGGTGCCTCTTGTATTCCTTTCCCCTCTGCTCCTCCCTAATAGCAGCTCTGACAATGCACCAGGGGATATTGTTTCTGAGGTTCTTGTCAAGGATGGATGGTTCAGAAAGAAAAATGTAGCTGTGGATAGGAAAGAAGAAACATAAGCAGAATGGAGGCCTCTATTTATGAGGGTAGGATAGACTTCAGACTAGTTGGAGTCATAGTATTCAACCTGGAAGCTAAAACACGAGTCTGGAAACAAGCAACTCAGCTCAGAAAGCTGTTAACCAGAAATGACTGGTTACCTTTTGTCATCTAGGCCGTGGTGCGTTAATAGGAAAGAAACATGAAGTAGAAAGAGATGCTCAGAAGTGACTGATGTGCTAAGAGGACACAACCTGCCCTCCAGCTTTTGGTCCCTGGACCAGGCTGACAGCTGTTTCCTCTTGGGCTCAGAGTGAAACCTGCTTGAATTAGTAGAAAAGGCCCCAATGGACTCTCCTAAACAAGCAAGTTTCTTGAAGTAAAAAATGCACTTAATTTTTAGATATTGATTGAAAGAACACTGAAATAAAATATAACTTGTCCTTTGAGAAAGGGAGGTGGGAAAACAGAATCCATGTGCCAAGTGTAGCTGCACAGTATTGAAAACAGAGCTCTAAACTGCAACTCTTTAAGGAGCTGAGCAGTCCTCCTTGTCATCCTTTCCTTCTCCCCATGGTCTGACCTCCCCCCTAGCAGCAAAAGGATTTTTTAAAGGCCAGATGCTGAAAGAGAGCAAATCCCAGGGGCCAGGTCCTGTCATGAACCCCTGTGCTTGGATAGCTGCTTTTAACTCACCCTCCAAATGAGGTGGAGCTTTTAGCAGCTCCCGGTCTGGGCACAGAGCTATTGAGATGACAGCAAAACCATTTCACAGTGTTTCTTCATGACAAGATATTAACAGCTCTGGCTTGATGTATTGGGCAGGACTTTTTCCATTACATAAGCAAAGCAGAATTTTTCACTGTTGGCATGCACAAGGTGGAGGCGTGGTGAAGTTTTTTTAAAAAAAATACATTTAGACTTTGAAGTTATATTTTTGTTTTTACATCTTTTTGTATTTTAGAGCTGGGCTGAGGCAGAGCTGGGATGTTTCTAGAGCTGTCTGAACTGACAGCTAGTTTCATTTTGCAGCAGAATCTAAATGTATTTTTAAATTTTCATTGTTACAGAAAGTCACCACACACCTGTCCACACCTAAAGTGTTGCAAGCAGGCACTGATCCTGTGTAATTGTTCCATGAAAAGAAAACCTGTAGCATCTCCGTAAAATCAGAGACTGCTGAGTTTCCAAATGGTGCATTTGTGGCTGTATTGCGGCCTTGTCATGGTAGCATCCAATCTCTTCCCACACATACAAGCCGAGATGTAGGACCCCTACCATAACTTGGTTTCAGATTTCCATGTTGTTTCTTCATTGAAAATTCATGCTTTCTTTATAGTGCATGTACACTCAAATACTTGAGGAGGTCCTGGGAGGTGTTCACCAGGAAGCATATTCTGTATCACAGCTCAAACTCCTGGTTCCTGATCTTTCTCATACTGTTAAAGAAGTTTAAAGGGGAGAATGACATTGTTTTACTTTAAGTACTGCAGTTTTGGAATTTACAACAGGCTTAGCTGCTTTTTATCTCACTTTGGTTCCCTCACTAAGCTCTGGATAGCTTGAATTAAGTGTGCTCCCGTCCTTTTTCTGCAGGCGCTGGAGGCAGCATACTGTGATGTCACAGGTGAGATTTGAAGGTGGAGTGCTCTTTCCTGTGCTTGTATTTCTTTTAGTGAAGGTTGAAATGTTGTAAATTGCTAACATCTGTGTTATATGCCCTCTGCACATTTATAATCAGATTATTTTTTTCCCTCGACTCAGTTCATCTGAGCTACTTGGGCAGAAATGAGAGTTTTCAATATGTCTTAAAATATCTCCCCTAGAAGACAGTTAACCTTAGGTCTGCCTGCTCACCGTTCAGGGCTGATGATTGTGCCGATGTTGCTACTTGCATACTCATTTTGAACCCATCCCATTACCTGCCTAACAAAGTGGGAGAGCAAAAATTATTCAGCAGAGCCATTATGGGAACCACGTTCTGCAGCTCTGTAAATAAGTTGCCGTTCGGTGTGCAGAGAGTTCGTGCAAGGGAGACTGAGATAAAGTCCCGCCCCTGATCCTGTCCTTTGAATTGATTAGGCTTTCATGAGTAGATATTTTACTTGCACCCAATTTTCACTTGTCCCCTGAAGGTGGGGACCAATCTACTAGTTAGGCCAAAGGGCAATCTAAAGCACATCAGATCTCACTGATATGATCTGGCATAGCTCTGAATTAATGCATGAGGTAAAGAAATAAATGTGTGTCTGCAGGGTTATCAAACAACTGTCATATTTCACCGCAGTTGCGTGACATTTTCCTGAGCTGCTCTTGAAAAGCTTTTGGGATCCCTTTGAATGGGAGAGTTGTAAAAATAGGCCATTTATTTGAATTGTTGTTTTTCCTGAGGGAGTCGTGCAATGCAAATTCCAGGTAAGAACTGTTGTTTTGAGATTTAAACTTCTTTTGAAAGTTTTCTTTTTCATTTAAACTGGAATTCTATTTCGTTCCACTTCACTGTAATCCATGAGCTAGGTGAGTTGAGCACTGGGAAAAGCCTTGCACATGCTTGTCTCATTCTCATTCTTCCCTACATGCCAACAGCTGCTGCCGAAGAGTCAGCACTGAGCTATTAGGACCCTATTCCAAACCACTGCAGCTGCTCTTACCTCACCTCTTCGTGCCAGTGGGACCTGCCTTTGCTGGCTCATAAAAAAAGCCTCATAAAATATTTCTGTGGTGCCATGGTCTGTGTCACAGCAGAGCACCGTGCAGCCAGGCATTGTGAAACAAGCTGGGTCTGAGAGGCAGCCCTGCCCATGGCAAGCTGTTAACCTTGCAGCCACTGGCACTGGGGAAAAGCTTTTGCCTTCAAGAAACTGGTGGCAATATTTGGCACTAATGGAGGTTTTTTTGATTTATAAGCCCCATAGAATGCCAGAAGCAGAATTTCCCAGGTAAATCATCAGACTGTTGTGTATGCAGGGCTTGTTAAAAGACACAGATTTCAGTGTTATGCTCCCTCCCAGAACAACTGTGTTGCATGGGAAATGGTGCACAGGTTCTTTGTTTTCTGCAACAGAACTTTTTTGGTTTTTTGTTCCTGGGAATTAATCCTTTTATCAACAACAAGTTGTAATAGAGACTGTTTCTCAAGAGGACATATTTCTGCCATTCTCACCAATAACTTTACTGTTAATCAATATTTGAATCTCCAGGGCTACGAAATCTGGTACTGCATCCTAGTATCATCTTCTTTAATGGATGGATTATTTCTGTGTCAGCTGTGGATCTAAGCTTTCAAGTAACCATCTGTGATAATTGGTGTTATTCACTTGATGGTCTTCAACCCACAGGTGGTCCATAAAGCATGAGAAGGTGATCTGTAT
This sequence comes from Oxyruncus cristatus, assembly GCA_013399855.1. Lineage (NCBI taxonomy): Eukaryota > Metazoa > Chordata > Aves > Passeriformes > Cotingidae > Oxyruncus > Oxyruncus cristatus. The sequence continues at coordinate 124,359 of VXAY01007076.1, forward strand.
AGCAGTGGGAGTTGGAAGTGAAAATCAAAGCAACTCCAGAAGCATACACAGTGACGCCCAGGAGTTAGCAGCAAGAAGGGCTGTGCCAGCTGCACACAGAACCATCTCATAGGTGCAGATCAATGCACACAGCATTGCCTGTGGATTTCTTTCCCCAAAAAGTGTCATTAGCTTTTTGGTTATTAGAGAAGCTTGAGAAAAAGTGCTGTAAGGGATGTATTGGACTCCTGAATAGTTTATTTTTACCAATGTGACTGTTTCAATGTCAGAAGGATGTTTTTACATATTTGCATATCAGGTTTGTAGTGAACTGATCTGGAGGCTGAACGTGGGTAATTCTGCCTCTTCCTTGACGTATTGAGGGAAAATACCTAGCATAGATGCCTGCAGGTAGGCAGCTTGCAAATGGTGGGGTACAGCTGAGTCAGTTTTACCTGGCAAAACCACAGCCTCCTTTGGTGGCACAGGCAGTCCCTAAAGTGTGCTGGACACCCCGTTTGCCTGGAGGCAGGGACAGCCTCTGTGTCTGCAAACGGCGGTGATGCTCCCATGCCTTATGCTTGAGTGTGCAGTTTGCGCAAGCTTTGCAAAAAATGTCTTTACAGCTGGTTTGCCGAACCAGAGAGGTGTCAAGTCTGCCCTTACCAGCAGCTACAGGTAGTTGTGAACTGCCTCTACAGTCTTCCAGAACCCACGAGGGGCCACTGATCCCCGCATCCTACTATGTGCTGTCAAGGACTGCTATTCCTATCTGCCTTTCAAGCAGGAATTTGTGGGCTGTTAGGCACACAATGGTATTTGCAAATCCCTTTACTTTGTGTCTGCAAGGAGATACATCTGGCGATAATGTGCTTTTCAACTTGCTTTTCTCCCAGAATGTTTTGGGGTTTACATAAACCAAAAAGTTATTACCTTGTGGGCTTGTCATGCAATGTGCAGTATTGACAGCCTTGTGTATGAGAGGATTATGAGAAAAAAAAACAAAACAGACCCTTGTTTCAAAGAATTGTTGTCTTATATATGTATATGTGGGATAATGTTCTAATAAAACAATTGAATGCTAGCTTTATTAAAAAAGGAATAACTGAATTTGAAGTCTTACACCCTCAGTAATAACATTTGGAAAAAAAACTTGGAATGCTTGCATTTGAGTAAAAATTTAACCAGTTGTGACACTGATAAATGCTTTATTTCTGTGTGGAGGTGAAACCCTTAAGCTCTTTAACTCATCCTACAGCCATCAGAAATGAATTCTATGTCTGCTTTAATGGGCTTATTCCAATTTTTGGTTACAGTTGCATTATGTAAGTGAATGGTACCAGTTTTTGAACTGCAGAAGCATTTAAAACTGGCACAACTTTTTGTGATGAAATTTTATACTTACAAAGCAAAGGACCTCTTTTACAAATATGCCTCTCCTGTGAGACTATTTTTTTTGTGAGGTCTGTCTTTGGTTTTTATGTTTTGCAAAACTGTTAGCTTCAAATTTCAGTCCTGAGTTACTCAAATATTCTGAAGATTTCAGGAAGTCTATGATGTTCCTGGGCCAATATTACAGAGTAAGAGTGTAAAGATGAACTGAAAATTATTCAAGCAGGAATACAGCTTGGATGCTTGTCTTAGGTTTGTCTTTGCAATCCCTTGATCATTCTTCATCCATGAGAGAATTTGCTCTTGTTAAGTGATAATTCTAAATAGGGTCATTAATTTTGGCTTGCAGTTGCAGGCAACTAATCAAATAGGTAAGTAAAAAAGTTAAATGACTATTGTTGGAAGCTTTAACTCTCTCGGGTACAAACACAGTCAAATGCTGATTCTCCTGTGTACTGACTCAGGCTTTCATTTCTTCCAGTGTCTTTCTTGAGTTTTCTGTTGAATATCTGTATGTACACAGTTCTGTCCATCTTCCCAGGCTCTGGACAACCTCAGTGACTTGTTACCATCATTTGCTATGCATGAAGGCTAAATCTGGCCCTGTCCTTCAGTGTGCTGAAGGGACTCTGGGTATTTTAGGGGTCGATGAAGTATTATGTACAGGGATATCTTGGGCTGGGAGAAATTGTGCATCATCTTCTGTAGCATCCCCATCTACAACCTGCTTTTTAACTCCCTGTATACATCCCCCTACTGTGCTGAGGTGCTCTGTGTGCCGCTGTCTCCCTCATTGCCGTCCATAAGAGATGCAGCAATTAGAAGAAAACTTGACAATCAGTTTAAATAATTTTGAGTAATTAGTGAGACTGAGAATTAAGAAGAGGATTGGCAGCTCACAGCCTTCATTCAGGGTGCTGCACTCTCTTCTCATTCCTAAATGTCTCACCACGGCTCTCTGTCCTTCCAGGTTTTCACAGGGAACAGCAACGCTGACAGTGTGGTTCACCACAAGCTGCTGCACTCCATGAAAGCTCGCTTCCTGCGCTTCGTCCCTCTGAAGTGGAATGTCGGTGGGCGGATAGGGCTGAGAGTTGAGGCATTCGGCTGCTCCTATAGTAAGTGGCTACATCTTAACCCACATTTTCTCAAAGAGCTTTTTGTTGATGCTGGCAGTGCTGTTGAAAGAGTGCAGTACAATTTTTATGAGCTAGAACGTAATGTGAAATGCATTTACCATCATTAATTTTTTCGGTAGCTGTTCTTGCCTTTCTACTCAAGGATATGCCAGCCCATCAAGCTCTGCTTCTGAGGCTTTCTCAGAGCTGAGCCCACCACAGATCAATTTGCTGCTTCCTGCAAGTGCAAGGCAGTCAGATGCTGCAAAACCTCCCACCCCACTGGAGGACACAAAGCTAATTGGGATCTTTGTAGGGCTATATTTGTTTAAACAGTTCATTTTTGGTTTTAAGCCACGTTAACTAGTTGTTGAGTGAAGCGCTGTGGATTGTGCAGCTAGTACTTGAATTTGAGGCTGATGATTTTATAGCTCCAGAGTGCAGAGAACTCTTCTGCTGCTTCAACTGCCTTTGCATGAGTGCTTTCTTTGGCCACCACCTGGTGACGATTCTCTAAGACATGGTCTGTAGTGCTTTGTCACATGGGCTATGGAGCAGCCTATAAATGTTTCTGCCATGGGACATTTTGGCAACATGTCTTGGTGTAGTGCTTCAGATGTATGACCTGTCACCATGGAACAGTGTGAATGTAAAGCAAAAGTAAGCAAAACAGAAGTTCACACATGAGGAAACACAAGTCCAGTCGGTATTTGTTTCTCAGGTGACTCTGGTTTTATTCGTGAAATGGGCAAATGTGACAGACACTGCTGGAGACAGGTGAGATTTTGCTGGGGAGAGTTCAGAGAATTAACAGCATTTTACCAGTAATTTCAACATGGTGTGGCACAAGTCACCATCATGTGACACTATTGTGCTTGTAGATCTCCTCATTTACCTTAAGTCCTTGTCTGTTCCTCCCAGGTGTAGAAAAGAGGTTGTAAGAAAGTAAGCATAAACATAGTTGGGAGACAAATTCATCTGAGCAGAATCAAAGAGAAAAGTTGTTAAACTTTTTGATTCACATGATCCCACTGAAGAGAGACACAGCTCCAGGACTCTTAGTGGCCTCATCACTGCACTCAGATCTTGGGACTGATTAACATGGTTTCACAGGAAGATCCTTGTTATGGTCTGTGTGTAGGTCTATAAGATCGATTCAGCTTCTTTTAAGTGCTGCTTCGCCACCTACTTGGATGCTCAGGCACTGGGGACTATCATTTACATACAGTCCTGAAACAATCTGGTCTAGATGCTTTGTCATTAGGGCAAGAGACTTTTTCCAGGTGAACCAGTGAATGCATAAACTGAAACCTATAATTCAAAATCAACTGCCCTTGATGACAATTTCAAAGCTGCCATCTAATCTGTTTTCAAGAGCTTTCATCTGTTAATGATGCCCAAATCTCTGCAGTGAAGAGTATAGTCCAAACAGATGAGGAACAAATAGAACTTGAACTGAAGGTTGAAACTTTCGTGGCTGAATTAGTTCTGGTGCTAGTCCATGTGATATACTACAGCAGCGCTACTTTCATGTCACATTAGTTGTATTTTATATGATACAAAGTAGATTTCAGAGTCACTCACAGGCTGAATTACCATGTGCTATCATCTAAGTCTTTATCTTTCTCCTGTACCCTGCAGTTACAGGAAATAAAAGTGTTTGTGCAGAATTAAGGTATGAGATTAAAGAAAAGAAATATAGGGCTTCATAAAAGTTTTACAAAGTGTTGAAATATTCATTCCATTTATATAAGCGTGCCATTCAGGTTTCTCGCTGGCACATTGCATAGGCCAAGCAATGTTTGTCTTGGCTATTTGTAACCCAGACACTACTGAACTGTACAAAAGATGTTCAGTCATTTACAAAATGTCAACTTTAGTGTTATAATGACAGAATATCTGCTCCTGAGCTGCACCTACGTAACTGCATTTTGTAATGTAATGTTGATAGCACACAGATTCATCCACCATGTTCAATTCTATCACAAGAAATATGTTAATAATCTGATAAAATAAATTTAAAAAAAAAATTTTAAAAATTACAAAACTCAAATTACTAGAGACAGGCTGTTGAACAAGCCAGGAAGGAAACTGAACCTGAAGAACAAGTACTTTGAATGTGCACCAACTTCATGCAAGTGTCTGTTTGTATATGAAAGAAGGTACACCTGTAAGAGCTAAATTCCCAGTTATGTCCAATTCTCTTTGAGCTGTTGGAATGACTTAAAGGCTTCTATAGGTAAACAAACCCTGAGTATTTGACTGTAAGTCCACTGAAACCGAAGGAAGGATTTGCCCCAGCATTTTAGTTTTGGATGCAGTCTTAAAGTGTGAGATAAAAAGGAGAATATGTTCATGGAGAACATATGTGAATAAAATTTTTCACAAACGTACATGTGTGACTGTGGGGTCATTTCTGCCTCTAAACCTGGTTGTAGAAGCAAAGTGAAATTCAGATGATGCTGGACTACTGGCTGCCCATTCCACCTTACATGCAGAAATTACCTCTGAAGCACATCACCTGATCTGAAAACAAAGATGCTTTATATTGATATCTTGGGCAGTAAACTGCAGAAATAGTTTTCATTTACAGACGAGCTGAAAATCATTTTTGTGTGAGTGGCAACATTCACTGGTTGGCTGAAACAGAAGTCTGGGGACATGGGCAGTTTAGACCATGTGAGTTTCATGTGCTGCTGCACATCCGTTAAAACCCTGGAACTACCTCCAAACCTGCAGCTGAGCACCTGGCTGTGATACACAAGGATGTGCAGAATAGTATGTGGTTCCTTGGGTGGTCTCTGCTCACATCAGCTCCTTTTTAACCTTGCATATTTGAGTAGAAGCTGACAGCTGTAGGAGAGTTTTGTGGCTTCACTGCTGCTTTTAAGGTGAATGTGACAGTCTTGTGGCATCCAAAGGCTCTGTTATCTGTGTTTTCTGTGTATTACTGTCCTCTGCTTGAGAAAACCCAGGAACACAGTCCTGTGCTAATTTTTGCAAATGCAGCTCTCAGTGATAACTGTTTTGTAGGGGGCATGTGGAAGGCATCAGATCTTGTAAGTCACCAAACGTTCTGCCAGGACACAGCAACAAAATAAACTGAGGAATTGTGTTATGTACATAAGATGTCAAAGTGGGTAACTTCACACGTGATGGCACGATGAATGGCAATTGCCATTGTTTATTACTCTTGCTAGAAATAATTTACTATGAATTTATTCCCAAAACCTCCTTGTAAAACAACAAGATTTTTTGCCTTTTTTTTTTTTTTAACTTCTTTTTCCCTTTTCCTTTTCACTCTCTAATTGGGTGCCAGTTGATATTGTTTCTTTGGACTATAAAACATGTTTTTAATAGTAAAGTTACTTCAGTCTGTGATTGTGCCTGATCCTATCCTATACAGATCAAAGTTCCTGTGAGTAAAGCCTTCCAACACCATCAAATAAGCTGGAATTCACAGATAATATGTACTAATTGTTGTATACTTTCTTACAGAGAAAGCATGCATTTAAATGAACGTTAACCACATTTATTTGAAATTTCTGTAAAGATTCCGTCTTGCATCCTCAAAGTAGGTACTGAAATAGGAAGATGATCTTGGTCTGAAAACATACACTGATGTTTCTTGTTCAGAAAAGGATTTATGATGAGTTGAATGGAAAGTTCCATGCAGAACTGTGTGTAAGCTGTCCCTTTGCAGCAGTTGGTTCAGCAGTGTGATTGTTACAGATAAGCAGAGCTGCAGCAGAGGATGTGCTCAGACAAATGGCAAAGCAATTGCTTTTGATGCTGGAGGTGGCGAGGGGCTACCAGTATAACTTTATACTTGGGAAAAGTCTTGTTAGCTTAGCAGGGGAAAAAAAATCTGCTGACACAATTACTTTTATAGGATAAGATGTATAGCTGCATTGAAGATGCTGATCATATTCTATAACTGGTTAACAGCATCAGCAGAATTGGGTCTATGTGCAGTTAATAGGCTGGGATACTACATGAGAAACAGTGGTAGGCTGTGAGACAGGGTGTCTTTTGCTTTTGAGAGCAAAGTTCTTCATTTGCCATTCAGGACTTTGATTTCTCATATTTTGCTGTCATTGTTTTAGTGAATATGATCTGATATTGTGCTTTTTGATTAAATGACATTTTTACTGGATTTTTTTTTTTCCCACCTTCCTCCATTCTCTCCCTTGTCTTCCTATGAGATAGAAAAGAACTCACTGCAGAGAACTTCTTAACACATCATGGTCATTGACCAGTAGTGTTTGTAATCAAATGCATAGGGTAAATACCCAAACAATTGCTTATCAAGAAGCATAGATCTGTGATAGGGATAAAGCTGCACAGCAGAGCAGTCACCTCTGAAGTGCTCCTTCCATGTTCATCCCTTGGGTTGCATGTCTGAGAGAGGTTTTGGGAGGGAGGTAGAGATTTCTTTAGGGTCACTCAAGCCAGCAAGCCATGACTGGCCAGGGGAGACATCTGTTCAGACCGTTTTCCCTTCTACCAGGAGTTAAAGCTTCTGATCAGTGGTGCAAGTGCAAGACCAAAAATTTCTCTCTCACGTGGCAAAAGTTATTCCTGTTGTAGAATATCTTTGCTACCAAAGTCTTCACTTTTTCCAAAATCACTAGGAGGACTTTCTTTTTAGTATGAATGTATATCCTCTCTGCTGCTGGGAGCAGATTGCTGCACAAGTAAACTCTATGCTCTCATATTACTCCCAAGCTGTCAACAGCCTTGTTGATGAGGACAGTGTAGAAAAGACCCAGACTGAGTAAAATCTGTCTTCAGGGAGCTTAAGTAAACCAGCAGGCAGTGCAGAATGAAATCACGTGTTGTGTTTTAGTTTGTTATTACTACAGTTTTTATGAAAAATGAAACACTTCTGATCCTCATTCTCTTGCTGCAAGTGGATTTGTTGTCATGCAAAATTGCCACTAACACTTTTCGATGCAGGGTTAGCATTTATCTGGCATCTTCCCGTTTTGTTCAGGGCTATTTATTGGCCGGGGTGCTCAAAACTGATAATTAGTGGAGGAGAACTTTTCAGAAGCAGGTTTTCTTTTATGTTATGCTCTGTAAATGTCAGTAGTAGAGCTCTTCAAGAAATCATGTTATTCTGTGGCTTAGTGGAGAGTTAAGAACACGGACTGTAGTGTGAATTGAGACTGGTTGTAAGTCTTGGATCTGAAGAAGAAGAAGAAAAAAGGGCTGTTCTTAGGGCAACATTGAATCAGTGCACCCTTACTCTTACAGTATCTTCGTTTTTGAGAGATAGGAAGAAAATCAACCTTTAACTGCAAAATGCTCTGGAAATCAAAGACTGTAAATTCTTTATAAGCTACTTCCTAATTCCTGCCTGTGTTAAGATAGAACCATTTTTATAGTACACTTGTGATTTACTTTAAACAAATTGAAGCATTTAATGTAGTTAGGGGAAATTCATAAAAACTAAACTAAAAATTTAATTACCGTTATAGAAATTGGCATTCAAGGTGCCAGTAGAGAGAAATCAGAAATTCTGAAGGAGCTGTTTCTGAACACCTAATTCAGAAGTTAAAAACAATAAAAGCAGATGGCATGAATATTCATGATACTTCCTAAACTAGCAACTGTTCCACAAATTATGCTAAACAGCATGTTACAATTCTGCCATCACAGATAAGAAGTTGGTCTTAGTTTATTTTGTAGTGAATTTTCTACAGGATTTAGTTTCTCTGTAGTTTTATTCTCATAAAAAGTAATCAGTTGCCTTCTGATTTGGAATGAATTCAGTTTTGGAGTTACAGAATTTTGTATCAAATTTAAATGTTGAGCTCCCTGCAAGTTTGTAAGTATACCAACAAACTTCCGTACAAACCGTCATACTGACAGGCAGAAGGTTTTGATGGTAGTTTCCATGGTAACAAAATCATTAACAGGTGTTTTATTTTTTGAGCTTATAATAGTTTTTAATTGCAAACCTCTTTACAGAGGTCCAGTTAAAAGGAAAAAAAGGGGAAAAAAAGGTTGACCTCCCCCAGTTCCTATTATTTCTGTTTTTTAAAGAGGAGCAGATGAAACTACTGTTAATACCTAAAAGGATAGAAGAACTCTCAAGGGAGCTTAGGTGACTTAAATCACTGACTTTAATCACAATACAGTTGCTGACTGGAATCCTTGATTGTATGGACCTTTCAGTTATTTTTCAGAAGCAAGTGGAAAACTGATAGTTTTGGGTTATCATTAAAACGTGGTTTGCAAACAAAGATAGTCTATGCTCTTCCTTCTTGGATACTTGGAAGGTATTATTTGTCCTTTTGCGTGTAACTCAGCAGTTATGTGGCTTAGTAAACCTCTGGTCAAATTTTTCATTGTCTGGCATTCTTAATTTTTAATATCTTTCTCAACAACAGGAAATACCAATTGACAAAGTTATCATTTACAAGTAGATATTTTATGCATAAATTGTGTCAAACTGCAGTTGGATGGAAATTGGAATTGAATTTATGTATGTCAGATGTTTACATACAACATATTAGTTAAAAGTATTTAAAGCTACCTAAAATATTCTGGTTATATATACACACATATATTTTAGAAATATTTTAAAAAATACATTTTGCTTAAAAGACCACTTTATAAAGTGAAGAGAGTACTTCAGGCTGCTACTACCAAAAAAAATATTAATTGCAATTGAGGAACTGAAGGTTTGTTTCCTACTACAGTGATTGGGTTTTTAGAGGCTGGCTGAAGGGGAAAATATGTTTCTAATACGATTTTCAAAGGTGTATAATCAGTTTAGATGCCCAGTTCCCATTAAATCCTTTCAAAAGCTTTTTGAATTGATATTTGACTATTCCTGCCAGCCTGCTCAATTTGCATGCAGAAACATGGTTGATAAATGCCCATCACAAGCAAGCAGCCAACGCTCAGAGGCTAAGATAATGCTTATTTGAATGCAGAGGTGGGTGCAGTCATGGCTGACATGCAGGAACAGCTCAACAGACACTTGTGAAGCTACAAAAGTGGAGTGAGTACTGAAGTGCTTAAACTAATGAATAACATCCTGAATGTAGTTGAGATGAACAGCAAATGTGGCAAGGGATACTCTGGAGATCTGAATATGATGGAAGGCACCTGTGTTGTGTTCCAGAAAGTTAAATGAGACAGAAGTCTTGCATGAGGAAGGAAGCACAGAGAATTTCTAGTTTTATCCTGGTGTTCCTTTTCCCCAGAGAGAGGGAGAGGACTGGAAATGGGTGACATGTAGTTGCCCAAATGACTCGCATGTCCTGTGGATGTATGCTTATGACAATGCCTGGCTCCAAAGCATCTTTGAAAAGATCCTGAAAAAAAATACAGTCCCTCTCCTGGTGCTGCCCCTCCTCGTAATTTTATCGTTTTCTTTCTTCCAGAGTCAGATATTGCAGACTTTGATGGCAGAAGTTCACTTCTCTACAGGTTCAATCAGAAGCTTATGAGCACTTTCAAAGATGTGGTTTCCTTGAAGTTCAAGAGCATGCAGGGGGATGGAGTCTTATTCCATGGAGAAGGACAGCGTGGAGACTACATTACCTTGGAACTCCAAAAAGGGAAGCTCTCCTTACACATCAACCTGGGTAAGGGTGATTAGGGTTATTGGTTCACATGTTACTTCGTTTGTTTTTATAAATCTATTGTTTCTATCAGACAGTATCTGGAAGCTCTAGCTGATATCAACATAACATGCTGTGTGCCTCAGACAGCTCACAGCTAAAATAACGCTTGGAAAAGTTAAAGAGGAAGCAAAAGAGAATAGATTTATGTCATACAGGACATGGTAGCTGAACCAGGAAGATACCTTGGCTCTTCTGACTAGTGCTGACCAAGGCTGAACTGCTCAATGACTACTTTTGACCTTTACTTGCTGATGTTTTCGAGCAGTGATTTAAAAAAAAAAACAAAAAAAAACAACAAACCAACAAACATATAAAGTTCTGATTCTTTCCCTACTTCCTTTTTTGGTTGTTGTTGTTTTATTTGTTTGTTGGGGGAGAGGGGGGCTGTATAATTTTTAAGAATAGCATTCCCAGGAAGTTTGCTTTGGAGTACAGAAGTTTTATTTTTGGTTTGTGTCTAACTTTTTTCCATTCACTCATTGATTCAGAACTGAGCTGAAAATACAGAATTTTAATGAAAACCTTCTGGTCAAAAGATTGTGTACACTGTTATAACTTTCATTCCTGAAATCTGTGAATATCTGTAAGGCCATCACTGTATGATCATGTTGGATCAGAGTGACAGAGGAAAGACTGGCTTAATTTCTCCCTGTAAAAGGATACTTGTTTTTTTTCCTGATTAATACATTAAAGCACTTTGATAATGGCAGGAGCTACTGTAGTAGGAATTATCATACCCCCTCTCCCAGCCTTCTTGCAGAATCTTCACAGGCTTCATCTGTGGGTGACCCATGGTACTGGCCTCAGCAGTCTCTAGTGACTCCTGTTTCTTGTAGTGAGGGGTTTGAGTTGGACACTTTTCCCCTTGTGCTTAATTATGTTTGTTTTAAAATCAGTAATGATTTTCCACCGCTGTTGGATTTTATTTATACATAAGCTCATTAATTGTTTAGTCTNAAAAAAAAAACAACAAACCAACAAACATATAAAGTTCTGATTCTTTCCCTACTTCCTTTTTTGGTTGTTGTTGTTTTATTTGTTTGTTGGGGGAGAGGGGGGCTGTATAATTTTTAAGAATAGCATTCCCAGGAAGTTTGCTTTGGAGTACAAAAGTTTTATTTTTGGTTTGTGTCTAACTTTTTTCCATTCACTCATTGATTCAGAACTGAGCTGAAAATACAGAATTTTAATGAAAACCTTCTGGTCAAAAGATTGTGTACACTGTTATAACTTTCATTCCTGAAATCTGTGAATATCTGTAAGGCCATCACTGTATGATCATGTTGGATCAGAGTGACAGAGGAAAGACTGGCTTAATTTCTCCCTGTAAAAGGATACTTGTTTTTTTTCCTGATTAATACATTAAAGCACTTTGATAATGGCAGGAGCTACTGTAGTAGGAATTATCATACCCCCTCTCCCAGCCTTCTTGCAGAATCTTCACAGGCTTCATCTGTGGGTGACCCATGGTACTGGCCTCAGCAGTCTCTAGTGACTCCTGTTTCTTGTAGTGAGGGGTTTGAGTTGGACACTTTTCCCCTTGTGCTTAATTATGTTTGTTTTAAAATCAGTAATGATTTTCCACCGCTGTTGGATTTTATTTATACATAAGCTCATTAATTGTTTAGTCTCCAACTTGTGTTTTCTTTCTTTTTTTTTCATCGAAGAGTAGAAATGATGCTGCAGCATTTTTTTGATTTGGAATTTGGATGTTATGTGGACCAAGTAGCTGCATCCTGAACCTCTGAACGTGGGAATCTTTGAGTCTATTGATTTGTCCTCCTCTAACAAATGTTTCATATTAGGATAAGAATGCGGTACTTTTAATTATATTATGTAACTTCTTCCAGAGGAGATACTGTTGTGAATACATATTCTGAGTTGTTTTTTTTCTTCAGCTGTATCCCCAAATATACAGCTTTTAGGCATTTTAAGTTCTCTGTGTGCATTCATATGTCATGGGCAAGGGTTTTGATATCTACTCTTGAATCTGCTTGCATCTTGCCTGGCAGTGTTGGAGCATGTGTTCTCTCCATTCTGCTGGAATATAAAAAAGGATACATACTCCCTTTTCAATGAGAGGCTCTGAAGTGTTAAGATGTGTAGCCAGCCAGAAAACACAAGAGTCCTTGAAATTATTGAGTTAAGGCTTAAATATTTTTATGATTCTTGATCTATACTTTTGGAGATCTGGGCCAGGTTTAAGAATGTTTTTGAACTGAACAAAACACTTTGCACTCTTTTTACTTCACTGACTTGTGCCTTTCTTTTTTTCTGTGAAAATGGACAGGTGCAATTTTCTTGTTAAAATACAGAAAGCACATAGTTGACACTCAAGTGTCAGGAGTGGTCTGTTAATGTGACTAGACGGGAGATTTTGATGCTACCTGAAGGAACCTCTTAAAGCACGGGGGCCTCAAACGCTTGGCAGAACCAAGAGTACAGGCAGAGCAGTTATCCTGTGTGCACCAATGTGTGGGTGCGGCATCAGTACCACCTCCTGGTTCATCACAAGGATTTCACGGCAAAAAAATGTGTGCCTGTAGGCATACACGCATATATGTGAATAAGAGGCCTAAAGAATCTAAGGCAATCTTTGGAAAGGGCTGTTTACAATGGGCAGAGCTCAAGTTTGCATCTGGGAGCTCTGCTCTGTGCTCCCCTTGCATTCCCAGGCTTCAGTTAAAGGGCCTGGAGGTAACTCTGGTCTCTTCTGCCTGTCTGTGCCACTCCAGGGGACTCCAACCTGCACTTCAGTAACAGCCACACATCTGTCACCCTGGGCAGCCTCCTGGATGATCAGCACTGGCACTCAGTTCTCATAGAACGCTTCAACAAGCAAGTGAACTTCACGGTGGACAAGCACACCCAACATTTCCGAACGAAGGGGGATTCAGATCACTTGGATATTGATTATGAGGTGTGTGAAGCCCTTTAGGTTATAACCTGGGAAATGAGGTATGAATTTTGGCATAAAATGAATATGATGGAAAGCAAGCACCCTGTGAGCTGTGTCTTTCCAGCAAAATCTTTATTTAATACTTCCTTTCTAGAGAGAGTTCTTTCATACTTAACAAGCACCAACTATGTCAGTGCAACTCTACATATGACAGTCTCAGAAAATGGCCAGTCTCTATGCAAATATGCATTGGATTATGCTTACACTTCAAAGTACAGCAGACTTTGAACTAAATGAAAAATTACAGTCCAGGTTCTAGTCAAATCCTCAGGGAGCAGCTGCCCTTATCTGTAGGGAGAGGTGCTGTGTCATCGACTCCAATGCCATTTTATTTGCACATTATGTGCCATTCCTGCATTTGATTGACATGACCATGGGGATACCAGCCCTGAGTTGTCCCTCTATCCAACCACCACTTGGCTTGGATTACAGTGCTCCAAATAGAGATGAGCAGGTAAAAACTGTTGTCTTCCCACTAGGAATGGAAGACCCTCAGAATGAAAGGACGTTGTAGCTAGGAGGCAGTTGGTCTCTTCTCCCTGGTGACAAGTGACAGGATGAGAGGAAATGGCCTCAGTTGTACCAGGGTGGTTTAAATTCAATAGTAGGAAAAACTTGCTTTCTGAAAGGTGGTCAGACATTGGAATAGGCTGCCCAGGGAAGTGGTGTAATCGTCACCACTGGAAGTGTTCCAAAGGTATGTGGATGTGGCACTTTGGATATGGTTAATCATGGACACAGTGGCACTGGGTTGGACTTGATCACAGAAGTTTTTTCCAGCCTTAGTGATTCTGATTCTGTGACTTTCACAACAACTAGCTCTGACCCAGGTCCCTTCACATCTGGGGATGTGATACAGAGCATCCTGATCTAGGGAGCCAGAGCAGCTCAGCCAAGGAAGGGCAGAGCAGAGGAAACATCCTGTCTGCCCACAAACCCCAAGGTTTCTGTGCTCCCCTTTGATGAGACTGAGGTGTGGCAGAGTGCAGTTTATATCACTCCAGCAGTTCAGTGCTTATGGCTGACAGTTGTTAAAAAAAAAAACACCTTAAAAAAACTTACATGTCACCATATCTATATGAAAGGCAATTCCTCTTCTGTTCCCCCCACCAATGCACACTTGCACGCAAATTACTCATGTTCATTTTTGTCCCACTGTGCTTGTCTGCCAAGTCTTCATCACCCACAAAGCACAGGGTTTTGCTGGCACAGTCAGAGCCACCACCCTGTCCAGATGTGTCGAGCTGGCATGGTTCATGTCTAAAGAGATGATAAGTTTCCCCTCTCCACTTTGAATTCATTTCTCTGGGAAGGATCATTTCCCAGCACACCAAAGGGTTAAAAGCAGACAGCTCAGCAGTGGCAGGTGCCTGCTCTCTCCTTTCATCTTCCAGCTGAAATTCCCTTCTTTGCATTTCACAAAGCAGGATGGAGAGAGTGGTACCTGTCCCATGGCACTGCTGTACCAAATGATGAGCACATTTAGCAGGGACAGCACATTTGAGCAGTGGGATTCTGCAACAGCTTCAGGCTGAACCATCAGGGGCAAAAGCTGTAACTGCTTTTAAGATGGGGTTGAGAAAAGCCAAATGATTGATTCGTCAGCTTTCCTAATTTTAAAGTAATAAAATTCCTTGCTTCCTGCTTGATGTTGATTAGGGGAAACTCAAGCTCCAATTTAATTTGTAGAATATTTTTCCACGTGTTCCAGAATAGGGAGCGTGATAGAAAAGTTCTTCAGCTGGTGTTAATCAGCATCACCACTGACCTCTAGCACTCAGACCTGGTCCCTGGTGCTCAGTTTTTCACAGTGTTTTTTCTCCATTTGCACTGAGACAATCTTTCAGTCAAACATTACAGCAATACAGTCTACTGAAAGTTTATCTCAGCACACTTCAGGGATTAAAGGTCTTGCTGAGGGTAGTAAAACCATTACTTTTGTAATTAAAATTATTACCAATCACAAAGGAAACTGTTTTCTTAATAATGCAGTGGTGTAATTGATATTGATTTTTCTTCTGGTTTTGAAACTCCAGTACAAAGTCCCTAAGCAGGAAACTTTAAGAATAGAACATGAAAGAAGGAAAGTCTGCTGTTTTTGGAGGAAGTAATGATTCTCACTGGAAAAAAAATTGTTAACACATAAGCCCTCATGCCACTAACAAACCTGCAAGTACCAGTCTGTTCAGTCTTTAGTTCTCTGAAGTAATCAATTAATAAAACTGAGGTACAAGTTCATTAAGGACTTGTTTTCAAATAAGTGCTTTCAGTGTTACCCAGCGAGGTTTCATTTGCTTATGTATCCCAGCTTGTTACATAGAGCGGGAGGAAAAATAACACCCAAATTTCTCTTTATTTTTGTAATAATGAACTGAAGTAAGGTGTTAGGAGTTATGACAGAGGAATAAGGTTGACCAGGTTCCAGCAGCTGTCAGCATGTAAGCTGTGCCACACAGTGCCTGCCCTTGCTGCAGTGGATGCAGCAGGACTGCAGCACGTCTTCCGTGAAGTGCAGTGGCTGTAGGATCCTCACCTGCATTATCACACCTACAGTGCTGCTGGCTGTGATGGGAAAAATGAATAAAACCCCAGTGGTACCACCAGTGAGGCTTTGCCAGAAAGGTCGGTAGACTTAATTAGAAATGATTATTAACGTTTGGAAAATGAGGGTAGGATGATCAGAAGGTTTTTGGGTTGTGGGGTTTGAGAGTTGTTTTTATTTTTTTTCTTTTCTTTCTTTTCTTTGAAATCAAGACAATTCTGCTGGATTTTGGAAGCTTTATTTTCTTAGGCTCTTTGCCCTCACAGTGCTTTCAGCCCTCCAGTTGAGTGATGAGTCATAGCCTGCACAGTACTAACATCTGCCAGTACTTAGACAGCAGCACAGCAGAACTTTTGTGTAAATGTGTAACCTGCAGAGCTTCTTCATGACACTGCTCAGTCCCAAATGCCACATGTGACTATTGTGAAGGCCAAAGCACAATGAAATTCAGGGGAAATGAATGCAAGCTACAAATGGGATATTTTGTGTTTGTGATACTACCCTCCACTGGATGAAACTGGAATTGTTCTGATACATGCCAGGTAGAAAGGGGTGACCCCAGCTCCCAGGCCAATGCAGTGCTCTGTGGGCAGGGAGAGTTTATTCCCCCATTGCTCAGCAGTTCCTGGACACCGTGCACTGCAGCTGGGTGTCATCTTCAGGACAGTGGGGCTGTGATTTGGACACTGTGTGAACATTTCCTTGGGCATTGTGTGTTCCTGAGTGGGCAGGTTGGTGCGTCAAGGCACTTCAGAGCTGTTCAAACTGGTGAGCTGTCTGCTGCAGAGGCATTTCTCCAGCAGCTGTAATGCTATGGGGGCTGTGATTCCCTCTGTGGGGTGGCCAGGCCCTGCTTCATGCTCCCAAGTGCCTCTGTTGATGTGAATTGATTCTTAGATAATATCCCACCTGGATACATGGAATGGGGCTCTGCTGTCTTGGTTTTGGGATGATAATATAATATATGTATAAGTATACATATTATAATGTTATAAATAATACTGTTCTTATTCTTTCCAAAAGCTCAGTTTTGGAGGTATTCCTGTACCAGGAAAACCAGGAACCTTTCAGAGGAAAAATTTCCACGGGTGCATTGAGAACCTTTATTACAACGGAGTAAATATAATTGACCTGGCAAAAAGGCGTAAACCTCAGATCTATACTGTGGTAAGAGGCAGTACTGCATGCTTTACTTCTTTGCCTCCACGTTGTTGGTGCTCTCTTGCTGCTGCTGGCTGCACTGAATGACCAGAGTTCGGATTTAGATAGCTGTGGGCATAATTAGCTTGTTAAAATGAGGATAACACCAGCCAGTGCTGACTCCTGTGGTGAGAGTTATTGAAAGACACATGTGGAAATTAATGCATTTCTCTGACTTTCCAGGTGTATTAGAATTTGCTTGGAGAAACTTTTTAATTAATTTTCCCAGATTAAAATGTATATTTTTGATGGCATGATAGAAATCATAGAGATATGTTTTTTTCTGGTTAACTCAGATTAAATCTAATTTTCTGGATCATTCTCTATCACTGTTGAGTAGCACAGTTGTAGCAAAATTTTACTCTGATACTTTAGTTCACATTATAGAGAAGAATAAATGTTTCTTTTCTTATTGGAAATAGTTTCCTTTGTGCTGTTCCTTATGGTCAGTATATTGACAGTTCTGAGAACCATTGGTCTGGTACTAGTGTCTCTAAATGTGGGAGGTAAAACTAGAGGAACTATTGTTTCATCCACCTTGCTAACATAAAACACAAATGCAACTTCACACCTAATAATGTCCAAAATTACAAATATATTTAAATGTATCATGAGCAAGACAAGGAGCATTTTACTTTGCAAGAAGAGGGAACAGTACGCTCCCATGCAGCCTTGACAAATTGTAAATAATTCAGCTCTCTGTTTAACTTGTGCCTCACTCCTGCACCATGCTTTGATATGTGCCTTTTGGCCAATACTGTGTCTTTGGAGAACGTGGAGCTGAAACTTCTTCTGGCTCTCATGGCATCTTCTAGTTTGTAATAGTGTGTATGAGCACGCTGAACCTAAAACAAAGCAAGCCAGAAGACCAAAGAAATTCTTTCTGCACTTTCCCTGCCTAGGGCAAGGCTGAATACACAGAGAACTGGAAAAGGTGATGAGTGAGAAATCCCGCATTGTGTTGCTGACAGTCAAGACTGCCTCTAGGATGCTCCCCTGAGACTGAGAGACTTTGCTTTAATAATCTAGAGTTTGATGTTCTGACTGAGGACTCAAAGGCTCAAGTCTTATGAACTGTGTTAAATTGCTCTTCCCTACAGCTTACTTTCTAAGGGGGGAGCAAAGTGCCCTGGTCTGCTTCTTAGGTCATTAAACAGCTGCTTGTTTTGCTGGCTGGGTAATGGGAAGGCCTTTCTAAGGGGAAAGAGAAGAACTTTGCAATGCACTTTTTCTCTGAAGGGCATTGTTTGGGTATAAATGGCCCCAAGCAATGAAACTCTGTTATCGCAATACCTGGCTCGGACAATGTTAGATGAAAGGTCTCAGAATCCAGCTTCTTTCTTCAATTTAAGGCAGTGGTGATGTGCCTCCATTTTTCAGTCTCTTTAACGTAACGCCATAGGTTTCAAAGCCTGGCTGCTGTACTGCATTTTTCAAGGTTTACGAGGTTCTGTGTGTGGTTTTTGTGACACTTGTATAGGCAAAGTGCATGGAAAGGTTGCCACATTCACGATGCCTCATAATCTCAGATGAACGCCCTTCTATGAGAAATGGTCCCCGTAAATCTGTCCTTCAACCTTCTTTGCATCACAGCTATTACTCTCTAGCAATGCTCATGTTCTTAGAGGTTACACAGACTGATCTTCACCACTCCTTAGCAATTAACTTACTCAAACTAAAATAACTTGTTCTTGCTAAATGTAGTCCTTTGCCTGCCAGAGTTACTCCGCACTAAATGTTTTTACTCAAAGTGCATTGAGGTTGTCATGCCACCAGCCATATCCCCAGGGAACTGCAAGTTTCTCTGCTTCACGTCTTGGTAGTTGCTAAGGTTGTCTGGAGTGAAAATGTGATGAACGAAATGGCACAGAAGAAGAATTAAAAGTAGCAGGGACTTGGAATCGTTTCTTCCAAAAATGTGTTGTATACTTTTGTTCTCTCCCCAACTTTGGTGATCATCAGAGACAGTTCTGCATTTGTTAGTCCCCAAAATACCTTTGTCTCCCAGCAAAATTGAGAACAAACTGGTTGGTGTGGGATTAGAGAGCCATTAATGCTCAGAAATGCCAGCTTTTTCCTCCTAAGGCAGGCAGAATTCAACACTTACTCTCTGCTTCACTCTATGCCTTTGTGAATGTTGACGCAGTCAGTGAGTCAGACTTGTGGGTTTTCATACCCATCAGCTTTGTTTGTGGTTTTTTGATTGTTTGTTTGTTTGTTTTGGGTTTGGGTTTTTGTTTGTTTGTTTTTTGTTTTGTTTTTTGGGTTTTTTTGTTTGTTTTTGTTGTTGGTTTGTTTGGGGTTTTTGGTTTTTTTTTTTTTTTTGTTTGGTTTGGTTTGGGGTTTTTTTGGTTTTGGTTGGTTTGTTTTTTTTTTTTTTTTGAAATCTTTTCCCCAACNTGGTTTGTTTTTTTTTTACTGTTGACATCTTTCACACAAGCAGCAGAATGATACATTAGCTTTGAAAATATAGATTTCCTCTTATGATGTGGTTCCTCACCCATATAAATAATGGTCCCAAATCAGTTGCATTTAGAGTTAAGAGGAAGAAACTACAGGTTGTCAATAACAGATTACTGCAGTATGTATTGTACTCTTGGGTGGTGGCTGTGATTATCATTCTGCCTGTTCCTTTCTGTAACTCATTTGCAGTTGTCAGAGTTGCAATAAAACCCCTTGAGAAAGCATTTCAAGACAATGAGGCGGCGCATCTCTTTGAACTGAAACTTGCTTCCAGAATTTCATTTTTATATTGGCTGATACTTAACCTCTACATGGCCCTGTCTGTTTGGACAGGATATCCATCTACTCTCTGGGGTTTCTTCTGTCCCTGATGGCATGTTGTGGGCTTTTTTTTTTGGGGGGAGAGGGTGTTGGAAGGAGGCAGAATAGGGTCAGGGGCAGTGTTTTTTGTTTGGGTTTTCTTTATTTTCTGTGTGTGTTTCAGTTTTTTTTTTTTGTTTGTTTGTTTGGGGGTTTTGTTTGGTTTGGTTTTTCCTTCCCCTAAGTCAATGAGTGTAGAGGAATAATAGGAGATCTCTTATGTGCTTTCCAAAGTGATTAATGGTTCTAATTGCAAGTGGTCAAATTTCTGCAATTACCACTGTCGTGGCTTACAGCAGTCACTTGTGCTTCTTGGGCAATTCATTAGCAGCAGGAAAATATGCATGTAAGAGCCACATTTACAGGAAGCAGAAGGGAATTGTTCTTCACAGAAGGAAACTTGGCCTGTTGATATCTGGGATGGAGAAGTCCTCATTGAAGGACTTTTTGCTTAAGAGTGTGTGTAGATGTAGGAGGAGATGAGACAAGGTCTAGGAAGAGAAATCCATTGAGAATTGCTAAGTACATCTGGTTGATGGAGTAGGTGAGAGAAAAGGTGCCTCTAAAACCCTGAAAATAGCTATAGGATCCTGGTGCCTAATGCTAGTTTTGGGTTGCACCTTTTGAAACCACTCAAATGTGGCCTGTGGCCAGCGTCTTAAGTCTTTTTGTGCTTCACTGATTTGTGATGCCAAAATAGGAAGTTGTCTAGCCGATGAAAATAAATTAAGAGCTCATGAAAAGCTGTTGTGTTTTATCTTCAGTGTTCCAGTCTACTTACTGAAATTGAGAAAAACACAATCTCCCTTTCTCTTCCATTACCTCTGGCTAATAGAAATTGAAGCTGTGTTTTTATTTAGCAGAGCAAACCCTGTGCTGACTTGAGAAGTGTGCAGGATATTTGTAAGGCAGAAGTTGTCAGCCCTCAGAGATGCTTGCATTTCTACGCTGGCCTGCCATGTTGAATCTGGGAGTGACAGTTCAGCACAGCAAGGGATGTGGTGACATGTGAATGTATCACTGTACTGCCTTGGGGAAATAACCAATTGCCAGCATCAAAGAGCAAGGAAAGATACTTAGTGACAGAGGAATGTAAACTAATAATTCATTCCCTTTATAGAGAATCCAAACATGCTATTTTATTAAGCTGATTTGAGATACCTTCATCTTGAGAAGTATTTACTTGTCTATGCCTGTCTTGTTCTACCAAAGTGCTATTGCAAGTGTTGATCTATCTTTGAATATCAGGCTGGTGATTTGTGAAGGCCCCTACTAGGATTTGGAGAATCGGGAGTTAGATTTTTTTTCTTAGTTTTTGCACTGCAGTCAGACTATGGGAATCATAAATAAAAAATGTTGGAAATGCTCAGTGACATTTTTCACAACTTCCTAACGACAAAATTGAAGTTCTAAAAAAAAAAAAAAAAAAAAAAAAAAAAAAAAAAAAAAAAAAAGTTTTATTCAATTATTTAATGAAAGTGTTGAGTCACACAATTAGAAAGAGAACTAAATTTACTGGGGTTTAGGTAAGGCAGGTGAACTCAGATTCCAGAAATATTTTGTTCCTGTAAAAAATAGCTTTTTATATTTTCTTATGTCTTCCTTTCTGCTCTCTGGATTTCAGATGAGTCTCCTTCACATTCTAGCTGTAGTATGGAGTAGCAAGAAAGTCTATATAAATAGCAGTCATTTTAAGGTCCCATTTTATTGTTGCTGAATGGTATAACAGGATTATTTTGAAAGAAATTGTGTCACCTCAATCAAGATCTTGAAATAAAGTCTGTTTAAATGACATTTTCCCCATTGATTTCAGTTGGCTTTGTCTGCAATTCTAGAGTTTCAGAGTGCGAATATATAATCCAGGACGTAGCTGCAATAATAAACTCTCTTTGATATAGAAGTTTTTTCGTGTTAGGATTTTGATAGTTGTGATGACAAGTGAAGCAAGTCTTTTGGGGGGAGAGACCATATTTTTTAAAAAGACTAGTTGATATGCAGAAAAACACCCGACATGTTTCTGAGCAAACAAGGCCTTTTTGAGAGTCATCAGCCTTCAGCAAATTACAGGTTAGAAACAATTGTTCAGGGCTTTATTTATTACATTATCTGGATAGTCAAATTGAATGAACAGGGCAGTTAGTACCTGCTGAGTGGAGCAGGATGTTTCAAGGTGGGACATGATAAGGCAGTTAGTCCCTGTAGGAGAGGAAGAGAGATGGATAATTATTGTCAGAAGAGTTAGCAGGGAAAAAGGAAAATGGGATGGACTGTAATTTGCTGCAAAGCCAAGGCTTTAATGTATTTTGTAAGGTCTTATTCAATTGGTAAGGCCTTGGGAACTACTTGGTGCTTGGCTGCTGACACAATAGAAAGGGGCAAGCTGACCCCATCACAGGCAAGAGCCTGGATTGTGTGCAGTTCACACCAGCCATTTAGGATTGTGTTATGCTGTGATAAACAGATAATTGGAATTTAAAAGAGGAAGATCTATTAAAGGAAACTAATACAAAAAAAAAAAAAAAAAAGCCCTAATGAGAATTGCTTTCTGTACATTTTTCTATTTTAAGGTAGATGTGATTCTGTTTTCATAATAATAATTAAAAAATTCTGCTGCTGTGTTTTGTTCCAGGCAATAAAACGTAATAAGCTGTAGATCAATTTACCTTGAGCTGGAACAAAAATTGGACTTGGATTTTAATAATCTACCAGTTTAATCTAAGACATCTATCTTATTCACTTCTGGCAAGGTGAATTTGAAAGGCTGGCTTGATTCCTACTTGTTGTTCAAAGAAGGATGTCTGGCTGAGACAGAGTTAATTCTCCACAGCAGATCCCAGAGCGCTGTGCTTTGTGTCGGTAGCTAGAAAGGTGTTGGTAACACACCAGTGTTTTGGCTACTGCTGAGCAGTGCTGGCACAGCATCAAGGCCACCTCTCTGATATTCCTCCTGCACCAGGGGCCTGGGGATGGGTGAGATCCTGGGAGGTGACACAGCCATGACAGCTGACCCAAACTGACCTAAGGGATGTTCCATACAATATAAGTCTGCTCAACAATAAAAGCCAAGAAAAACAAGGAGGAGAGGGATAGCATTTATTGTCGTGGTGTTTGTCTTCTGAAGCAACTACTACTTTTGCTGAAAGCCTGCTTCTTGGTTTCCTTTTTGGTTTCCTCTGCTTTTGTGTATGACCTTTGCTTTTGCTTTATGAAACTGCCTTTATCTTGACCCAAGAGGGTTTTTTTTCCATCTTTATTTTCTCCTCCTGCTCCATGAGGAGGGGAGTGATAGAATGGCTTGGTGGGCACCAGCATCCAGACAAGGTCAATCCACCACAAAGGGAAAATATTAAGTGGTCACTCTTTTTTTTTGTGCTTCCTGTGGTCTTTTTTCTTTTTCCCGTCTCTTCGAGAGAATCGATGTGACTTTTTCCAATTATCTCTATATTTACTCACATCTTTTGTCAGCAACTCTTAACTATTTTGCCATGTAATGAAACAATAACGTACAGTTACTATGGGCATAAAAATAGTAAAATGCTCTGGCCAGTGACACAGTCAGCTTAGGACTCTGAGACAGAGAACATCCACAAATGTCTAGCCAAGTATCTAATTCATGATTCTCTCAAAGTCACGATGTTTCAGTTTCTTTGAAGTTGCCTGTTTTTTTCTTTTCTTTTCTTTGTTAAGTGCTACTTTTTCCACATTAGGAACATTATCTCAGTGTAAACAACTTAAAGCAATGTGATAAACAATTAGAATTTTATTGACATTTCTGATACCTACAGTAAGTGGAGATAGGGCAATTCTCTATCATGATTATTACAGGGCTATATTAGTTTAAATGAAACTTGGATCAGGAAAGCTTTCAGATTTTCATAATTAAGTTTTGCTAAAAGAGGAACCCACTTCAGTGTGGGAACTTCTCTAAAAGTATGGCCACCTGCTCTTAGAATGGACTAGTTGCTCACTCAGTGGACTACTCCTAACTCAAGAAACACTGTGCACCTTAGTGCTCCCATATCCTGTTTGAAGACAGTTTGCAACAGTATTTCAGAAGGCTTGAGATTTCACTTTGATTTGCTTTTCATTCAGTGCTTATCAAGGTCTTGAAATGTATTTGAAATCTATGTTTCAAGGGTTTCCTGACATCTGTTTTCCTTGAGATAGTTAATTTAAAACCAGGATTTGAAGGGACCTCCCTCATTCTCAAAATCCAGTTGCTCAGAGTCAAATGACAGTCTTTCATCTTATCCTTTAAAACTGCATCAGAGGTCACCTTTTTCCTCTGTCACCTTGCTTGCAAATTCATTCTGCAAACTCAGTCTCTTCACAGCTAGAAATACTCCTCCAATTTCTAAGCTGGAGATATTCTTGCCAGTTTACCGTATTTGTATCTCAGCCAGGCCTGGGATTTTAGTCCCCTTACCTGTCATATGAAATCTTCCTTTCCAATCTTCTGCAGAAAGCAAGATATCCTTTTTATTGGACAGTATCCATAGAGTGATTAATGACAAAAGTTAAGTGCCCATTTGATGCTCTAACCCACAGGTAGAATAAGAGCTCAGAAATACTCATTTATTGTTCTTTCTTTTCAAGCTGTGATCTTGGCCTGGATCCTCTGGTAGGCTAAGTGCTGAGGATTCCAATGCAGCTGTCAGTTTGAATAATTTCCCAAGTGCATCTTATTTTTGATTAGTATTCTGTGAGAGCAAGAAGGATGTATAAGAAACTTGATACCAATTGCCCTGACTATGGTGTTGTGTTCTCTCTTCATTGAACAGTACATAATACTACATGAAGAAAGGCCAGAAAAGACAGAAATGATTCATTAAAGTTATACAGGTTTTATTGAAGTCCCACAGAAGTCACTGGAAAGGCTCCAGTCAGTTTTGGATGAGGTTTATGACTCAGAGGATCTTCTAATGCAATCCCCTTTTATCCTCATCACTTAGCAACTGTGTTCTTCCATTCTCTTTTAGTAGGAAAGGCTCTGATTCTTCCTTAAAATGCTGTAACATGATGTTGCCTATTGATTCAACACCTTAGTAGAACAAGAACCATCTCTAAAACTGTACCTTGCCTGCAGAAATCTTGGGTGGTTCCACTCTTTTTTTGAGAAAAGTACCGTGGCAGCCAGTGAAAAAATTGTAAATAACTCCATTGCATTTCTAAGTTCAGAAGTTTTCTCTTGTAAGAACAATAAGAACTCTTTTGGAAAGATTTTGCTGCTTGTTAGAGGAGTCATTAATCAGTCTGAGGATGGACTCAATGGAATTCTCGAATGCCACATGATAGCTAGAGTTTCCAGCAGCTGAGTAGAGCTGAGCATCTCCTTTATTGTCTCTAGGGATTAGACTGTTCTTATCCCATTTCCTAGCCAATGAGCTTTAACTTTTCAGTTAAACTGGGTTCAATTATAAAATCAAGTGTCTGCCAGAAATCTGGCATATACCCTGGAGAGTTCTAGAACTGCTGCCAATTAAAGCAAAATGCTCATGATCAGGTGCAGGTTTAAAGGAGCTGTTTACTTTTCTGACCTAGGCCTGCTGGAATAATTTGTTTGAGAATAAAATTCAGAGCAAATTTAACAGTTTTTGTAAAGGGAACCTATCCCACTTCAGTGGACAAATGTTTTTCAAATCAACAGTTGCGTATTTCTTAATTGGATTTTCATGTTATTGTCTCTAGGAAGGTGGACAGCATTGGTCAGTGTAAGGATGGCAGAAGCTATCATTGGTGTATATTAACTACGTCATCTGATTTTGCTCTAGAATGCTGCTTTTAGAAGGTGTTTCCCTCCTAAATGAGTCAGTACAACTGATTTAAGTTTCCATGGCATCAATGGCTTTATTTAACCTTTTTTTTTTTTTTCCTCCCCACAAACACTGGCTAGTTTTTAACTCTGACTGCAATTAGTTAAGGCCTTTACATCACGGAGATCTCAATTTTTGAATAAGAGTAACAAAAGTACCTTCTGAAAAGAGCTCCCCCAAAAGGCAGACACACACCAGTTGTCTACCCCAAAAATGTGCCTTTCATCCCACGTGCACAGAATATTGCAGCACCACCTTTATGCATTTCCACCTGCTTGTTCTTGTGGCAGTTCTTGTGGCAGTTCTCTTCTTCAGTTTAGTTAATGGAGAGGCTGCAGAGCTTGAAGTCTCAGCAGGTTAAGCCAGGAAAGGAATGTGTAGCTTCTGTCTATATACCCCAGCACTGGCCATGGAGTCAACACTCTTTGCTGATCATGTCTCAGGACAGGACTTTTGTGCATATCCCAGGCTGCAAGAATTGCTAGATACTGCGAATGACTAGAGTGTCGCTGAGTTTTTCGAAGTGTGAAGGCAACCCATGAATTTTGGACTGGTTGCATGTGTTCAGAATCTCATGTCAAATGCAGACAGAAAGATTACCTTATATTTAGGCATATACCTGTGCATCAGGGATACTTTGCTATGGTGCTGCTGCAAACAACTGGAAGTGTATTAACTACGCAGAGTCTTTACTGGCTTGTTTTAAGGTCATCTGAAAGTTTGTTGAGCAATGTAAAATGTTTTTTCATCTTACCATTTGCCTTCTTTGGCACAGTTAAGTCAGCCTAGGCATGGCTTTTTCTGCAGGTAGGTAAGAATCTGGAAAGTGCTTTGAGTCAAAAATTGTATCTGAATTCTTTACTGTGAGGGTGATGAGATACTGGAAAAGTTTTCACAGAGGATTTGTGGATACCCATTCCTGGAAGTGTTCAAGGCCAGGTTGGATGGGGCTTTGAGCAACCTAGTCTAGTGGAAGGGGAATTGGAATGAGATGAACTTTAAGGTCCCTTCAAACCCAAACCATTCTATGATCAATAAATGTCTCAGAACTTTGTGTAAAGTACTGAAATCACTGTAAAGGTCTAAAATTCCAAAGGAAAATAGTCATTGCCATTTTAAGTATCTAAACTTAAAAAAGCTCTAGAGAAAGTCAACTATTTATTTATAATGCTGCAATTGACTGTCTTTGTTTTCTGTAATTTGGCATGAATTTGATAGAAAATTGAGGTGGAGATGCAACTACAGCAATAGCAAAAAAAAGCTTGTGGCAACTCTTATGCAGACAAAACCCATGAGGTAGTAGAAACGTAAAGGCTGAGAACAAATTTCTGTCCTACTTCCCAGCTAACTGATGTTCAGTGGAGTTTGGATAAGCTTTGCATTATATCTCAAAACTCATTCTAATATAATATACCCATGGATTCCTTTTGACATTGTTAAATCTGGTATGTAGCATTCTGAACCTCACAGGGCAGGTAATATGTAAATAATTCTATATAGATAAATATCCATCAAGGGCTGTTTCATCCAGTGATAACTTTGTCTATTTCTCACACTTTATTTTTAATTTTAAAATACAACAATGAAAGACATTTGAAAGTGATAGGGAACAGTTCCATCAGCTGTCTGAGATTGCAGAGAGGATTTCCCCAAGCACTGTGCAACTTCCTGTGCATCCATCAAGTGTTGTTCGTTATAATTGTCCTGCTAGAGTGAGGTACGAGCTCTGATGAGAAGCATTATCATGCAGAAAACCTTACACTCCAATGTTTTTGTCAGATTACAGTTACTATTTTACAAAGCAGCCTAGTTCAAAGCAAGGTGGTTGCAACAATCTCCTGGAGTGGTTTTGAAAGACATAGCTCCTTAAATGCATCCTGGCTTTATATGTTGTTAAGGTTTTATTACATGTCTTGAATGACCTGATTGGGTAATCTACAGTGGCTGAGCAAAATGAAGTTGTTTCTTCTGCAAACTGCAGTGATACATGCTGGTAAAGATTCTACTGACTGCTTTGAGTAAAGATGCTGCTCTTCTGGGCAAATAGCACCATTGATTTCAGGGCTGGATGACTGACGTAATCAACTAAGGCATGGTGTTGATAAGGGACATTTAGACACATTTAGATCCTTCTAAGAACTAAGGTTTTGATTTTTTGATCTTCCCATTTGGTATGAAAGTAAAATTTTTAAGTTAGATGTGTTTTCCCAGCATGGACGGTTGCATTTCCTGATGTTTTCCAAGATTTGTGTCTGAATAACAATACCTATTTCAGCCTCGAGGGCTGCTAGAAATCCAGTGAGCTATAAATAAAGATGCTTTGGGATGACTGGAAAAAAAAAGTCATGCTGATTTATGTTTGATTTTTGTTGTTTGCAGGGGAACGTGACCTTTTCTTGCTCAGAACCACAAATTGTTCCCATCACCTTTGTGAGCACCAGTCGAAGCTACTTGCTACTACCTGGCACTCCTCAAATTGATGGTTTGTCAGTCAGCTTCCAGTTTCGAACATGGAATAAAGATGGCTTACTTCTGTTCACCAAATTGTCTGAAAATTCAGGACCTCTCTTGGTTTACCTCCATGGTGGGAGATTGACATTACTTATTCAGAAAGAGACTGAGAACCCAGTGGAAATCAGTGAAGGTGCTTCTTTTTTGTTTACTTTCACTTGTCTGCCTCTAAAACACAAAGTTTCAGCTCCACAGGATGAAAGGATCAAGAAATAAGGAAGCACCAAATCTTCCTTTCTTTTTTAAATTTTCTTTTGATTTCCAGTGGTAGACCCACCCTGTACAGCTTGATCTAAGCATGGAAAATTGGCATTCTGAGATCTCTAGACTCAATCTGTCTTCAGTAGTCAGCTGGGAGGCCGCTCAGCCACTGCACCTTTCTCCAGCACAAGTTAAGGAAACCTCAAAGCTGCTTTTCTTCCTCTGACTGTAGCTTTACATTCTCTCTTTACACTCAGAAGAGAGACTGAGCATGGGCTTCTCCTCCTTACACTCCCTCATTGGCTTCCTTAGCCACTTTGCTAGTTGGTTTTTGCAATGCAGCTGGTGGAATGAAAGAGGGACAAATAGGCTTGCCTCTTTAATTTATAATTGTGGAGACACTGCTTGTAAACTCTTACCAGAACACCTTTGCATTGGATTACAGAGGCATCAGGGAAACAATGGCAGATGTTCAACAAAGGCAGGACCAGAGTGGCCCAGCTGCCATGCCAGTGTGACTTACATAAGCCATGCTGGCATCCCAAACAGAAATATTCCTAGTCCAGGGCCTCTGCATATCCCCTTGCATGCTGGGAGGGAGACTGGGAAATTAATTTTTTGCATTGCTTGAATACCAGTTGCCAAAGGTGGACTAATTGAACTCAGATGAAACATCATCATCACCATTATCATCATCATTTATATTATTAACTGTATACAGCAATATAATTATGATAATAATAACTGTTATTAGATAGAGAGCAGATGTTTAAAAACATTTAATATTAAAATATCCCCCGTAAAGACTAAATGAGAATAGATGTATCTATTAAAAGAAGCAGAGATAAAAACTGACAGAGTTGTCAAAGCAGAGCTGTTCTATATGCGTGTTTTGTTCCTCTTCATGATAGAAAATGAGGCAGCCCTGCATCTATTCTTATTCATGTAGCTTACCACAGCCATAGCTTGCTGCAATTGGACACTAAAAACTGAGGTTTCAGCCTTTATTGCAGTCCTAATTAAATTGTTTACAAAGCTGAGACAATGTCAATATTTGTTTGGGTGTGAGTGTTTTTATGTAATTCTGAAATCATAAACCTGAGCCCAGCCTTTGATTCTATCCAAAATATGGCTAAACTGCCTACTTACACATGGAAAATATGCAGAAAGTGCAAATGCCATGTTCTGCAGATGTCAGGTACTCACAATAAACTCACACTTGCTCAAGAATGAACCTATTTTTGCCCCAAATGGGACCTATTTTGTTTTGTCATAATTTCAAACTTCAGCAACATATTTCACTTCAAAATGGACTCGTTCTAGTTGAAAAATCATGCATTTTTGATGTAAAACCAGCCTTAATTCTATGGCAATTATGCATGTGTTAACAGCCATTACTGAGGAAATAGTCTCATTTTTGAATTCATAATGAAATGGCTTTTCATACAAATAACACCCACATTTTTTTTTATTGTGTTTTGAACTGTTCCCACACCTCTTTGTGCTACTAAGTGCTCGTTTGTTTTCTCTGAAAGCTACATTAACAAAAATATTCTGTTAGGGAGGGGAGTAAATACAAGTTGTCTGTACCTGATCTCAGTGACTCCAGCCTGACAGTAGCATATTTTGAACTGTGATTAGGTTACTTTTGATCTGCACCACTGTGTGTGAGCTCAGAAGCTTGCCCACTGATTTTTATGGCTGTCAGAGTAGTGGACGTGGAGTTTCTCTGTAGCTTTGTGGTGCTGTTTCAAGAGCCACATGGTGCAACAATGATCTTCAGAATAAGGAAATATCCCACTTTACACAAGTGTGTAGAAGAGAAAAAGGCTGCCCTGTGTTGTTATCTCTCTTTTACCTTTTCCTGGTCAGAGAAACAATCCCAGCTGTCAGAAGGTCCATGTTGTAATGCAATGTAGAAAGGTTCTCTACATCCATTAATAGTATTGTGTGCTGCATGGGTGCTGAAGGGTTTTAAGAAACAGAAATCCTGCTGATACCTACTGGAGACTGTCAGGTTTCATATGGAGCCTGAGAACAGGGTATGACTGTCTCACTGAATCTAATCCTCTGTGACCTCAAGCATGTGTTTGGTACCAGAAGCTCTGTAGAGATCTCTGCCCGCTCCTGGGACCTATAAACATTTACCAACAGAGTGAAGGTAGACATCAACTCTCACAAAATGATACTAATGTGCTATCACAAAGCTGAAGGATCTGGCTAGCTTGATGAGTCCCTGTAGCACCAGGTTAGATTAAAATGGAGATGACCTACTTAAATACTCTCAAAAGCTTTCCCTTTCTTTGGCCCTTCTATGCCAGTTTGTTTCCAGAGTTAATGAGTTCTTTTCAGCTTACAGTTCTCCCTCTTTTTGGATCAACTGCATATTTGTGGTCATCAATTGAAAGCAAAAGGAGATTTGAAGACCACAGTTGTCTCCTGCACCTCTTTTTTCACTCTTTGTACTTGTTTCTTTCCAGGCACCAATCTCCATGATGGGCTTTGGCATTCTGTTAACATCAATGCCAGAAGACATCGCATTACCCTGACACTGGATAACAATGCTGCCACCGCCAGCCATGCAACCACTGTCTCAAGGATCTACTCTGGGAACAGCTACTATTTTGGAGGTAGGTTGTTTTAGACAGGTTTTTGTGATGCAGATCCTCAGGTGCTCTCCATTGAGTTCTCCCCAGGTGAAGGGAGAACTCTGCAGCTAAGAGCAAAGGGAATGACTGATTTTGGACAGCCTATTGAGCTGCAATGTATACAGCACTGTGGGCAGATTGAAGGCTGTTGGTTAAGCCTGACAGAGAGAGAGAACAAGCAGAACTGCTAATACAGCTGTAAAAGTAGATAACTTTTAGTGGTAGCCAATGGATACCCATATCTAGCTGGCAAAATATGCAAAATCTACAAAATATTAACCACAAGTGGGATTTTTTTGGGTTTTGTTTTTGGTGTTTTCTTCTTGCTAAAAGGCCCTAGAACTATTAGTGTTATCAATATTCCTGTAGATATCACAGTTCTGATCAGGCTCAGTGACTCTAGATTTCAGAGCTTAGATGACATATGGCTCAGATCTAGAGGTATTTAGGTACGATGCTCTCGTGGAAATGAATGTAGGTTTAGTTCAATTTTTGAGATGGAAAGAACAGCCTTGAAAAATACTATCTTCTCCTTTTTGGAGTGCAAGCATTAATTTAGATAACAGTAGTGTCATTAACTGTCTTATTATATAATACATTTCTGTGCGGTGCTTACTGTAGTTAGGGTCTGATCTCTGGATACAGCACTAAGTGAGGATGCACAGGAGGCTTTGGATCTCAGAGTTGTCTAAATATTGAGGAAGCTCAGATACAAATGATTTTCTTGCTGCCCATGGGATTTCATCCTTTTACTGTGTGCGTTGCTTCAGTAACAGAATTCACCTCATAATGATTTTACATTTTGTACAACTTTTTCCATGTGAGTTAGTTACTATCTTCTGTGGAGTTTAAAGATGAAAAAAAAAATCACATTTTGAGTTTGCTTAACATTTGTGAAAGCTTCATTCTCTGATATTTCCAGTAGCTGGCTGCTCTTGATTTTTTGTTTCCCCTAACTGGATTTATAACACAGGAGGTTGCATAGCACAAGGAATAAAAACATTTGGAATAATAACCCTATGAGTTCTTGCATTATGAAATCCCAGCAGAAATAGTTGAACATTCCAATATTCTTCTCTGCCTCTTCTCTTTTTCCCACAGGGTGCCCTGACAATTTCACTGATTCCCAGTGTTTAAATCCCATTACTGCTTTTCAAGGCTGTATGAGGCTCATCTTTATTGATAACCAGCCCAAGGACCTCATTTTAGTTCAGCAAGGCTCCCTGGGGAATTTTAGTGATTTACACATTGATCTGTGTGGCATCAAAGACAGGTAATTATTATTTCCTCTTTCTTATATTTGTTCTTTTTTCATCCTAGTGGTTTATAAATACAGGTTGCATTAAGTGAAAATTCTAATCTGCCAACATTACGGATATTAGGCATAATAGAGCTACTAATAGAAAATACCACAACAAAGATAGGAGGACTGGAGGGGAAATGGTTTCAATTACAGGAGGCTCTCTTCACATTGACTTGTAGGAAATAGAGTATGCAAATTCAATCAAACTGCAGATTGGTGAAAGGATTAAATTTTATGCATAAACAACATTAGATTGCTTTGAAGTTTTAGAGGAAATGAAAGGAAGGAAAAATGACTTGATTTATCAGAACATGTCATCCCCTTAATATATTAGTTGGTTTTGCTTAAGTGAATAATTTATAATTTTTCTTGTTAGCCATTACAGCACATTCATGATGAAGATATGGTACACCTCATGTGCAATACTGCCCTTTCAGTGAGACAATATAATGATGAAATGTCTGTATCTGCCAGAGACACCTTTGAGTTTAAGTAGTAATCCAAATCCCTGCTAAGTTGAAACTGACAGGAACCACAGATTTTCTCATAAAAGTAGAGAGAAAATGAGCAACCAATTTTTTTTTAAAGTACTTTATAATTTCTCTTTTGTTTCTTAAGGATTTTTAGCATCTAAATATTTCTGAATTATTTCTGCAAATGTATGCTTTGAAGTTAGTATGTGGAATAATAGGTTCTGGTTTTGTTTTTTTTTTGTTTTTTTTTTTTTTTTAATCTAGCTCAGTTCTGAAAAATGGAAATGGAACTGCTACTGGAAATTTCTTGTGCTTCGTATAGTTAAGGGAGTAGTAAGGATATTTCGGAAATGCATTAGGACCTTAAGCATTTAATGTATTTTTTTTCAGATATGTTGCTTAGAGAGTTGGAGCTGAAGGCCAGACTCCATTATTCCTTACTGTAGGAGGGAACAGCCTGCTGGAGCTGTAGTTTTTTGATAAGTGGGCAAAACCTCTGTGATCTGAGACCTTTATGCTCATTTTTGTATGTTCATGTTTGTTAATTTGTATGAAGAAAGTACTCAGTTTGCTGATCAAACCTCTTTTCACGTTTAATGGTTACTGAATTCAGGGGGACATGAATTTCACACTTGGTGTGCCTGAAATGGCGGATGAAATTCATAAAAATGTCATTTTTCCTGAGACTTAAGAGAAAGAGTTTTGTTGTTTTCTTGGAAAAACAGATTTTTTAAAATGAAGCATACCATTCAAAACCAATTTGTGTGTTTGTGTGTTGAAACCAAAGAGAACTCCTCCGGTATGCTACAGAGGTGCTGTGGGATGTCTTCAGTACTTTCATTGTCACCAAGTGCAGGCTACGGTGTAACTCTGTGGTTCTACTGAAATTATCTTCCTTATCTCTGATGTACCAAGGATGACAAGCATCAATCTCTGATCATGCCATAAAATTATTTAGGGCAAAAATCCAAACATAATAAGAATGGTGGTGTTTTACCTTAACACCACCATTCTTATGGAATATATCACACACACACACAAAAAAGTTATATGTAATCTAGTGAAGATTTAAACACTCCATTCAAATGCTGTTCTCTAGACAGCCTTAAATTTATGTGTCCATACCATATGACCCAGATAGATCTATACTAGACATGATCTCTAGTAGTTATGATCATATAGTAAATATGATATACTAGCTCATAGAGTAAGTATGATCACAAAACCAAGGTAGATTTTAAAAAAAAGAAAAAAAAATTGATTTACAATTGGCCAAAAGGATTGTCTTATAGATGGATTTGGTGTATCAGTGGATGTGCCCTGAAGGGGAAGAGAGAAGCCTGTGGTGTGGGAAAGCGTTGGATTGAACTTCAGAAATACTCCTCATCATGGAAAGGCGTGAGCCTCACTGGCGCTGTGGAGATTGAAAATTTCTCACTCAGTGAAATGGCCAGTGCTCCCTCCTTGTCTGAAAACTCCATTAACTGTGCTTTTGCTGGGAAGAAGAAAGGATATATGTTTGGGGTTTTTGTGGTCCAAATCATATTACACTTTTTGTGCATCTGGGAAACAATCTTGAGAGAAGTTAAATTTACAGAATTGGTTTCATGAAGTTAAGTTGTTCAATTCAAAGAAAATAAATAAGGAAATTGATCCTAAGCCAGTGGATGAGCTGGGGAAAGACTGAACAAAAAAGTATTTGTGGAGTGTGTTCCTCCTAGTCATTTTTGAAAATTGTAGGTTCTGCAAGCTTATATTATGGCATAATCAGTTATGACAAAGTAAAGGTGCAAAGTTTGAGATAATAGAATATTTGAATGCAATTGTGCCAGGTCCTCCACTCAGGTCACAACAACCCCATGCAATACTGCAGGCTTGGGGCAGAGTGGCTGGAAAGCTGACCAGCAGAAAAAGGACCTGGGGGTGCTGGTTGACAGTGGCTGAACAGAAGCCAGTGTGTTCCCAGGTGGCCATAAAGGCCAAAGGCATCCTGGCCTGTGTCAGAAATAGTGTGTCCAGAAGGACTAGGGAGGTGATTCTTCCCCTGTACTCGGCACTGGCGAGGCTACACTGTCAAATCCTGTGTTCTTTTGGGCCCCTTGCTGTAAAAACAACAGTGAGGTGCTGGAGCACATCCAGTGAAGGGCAGTGGAACTGGAGAAGGGGCTGTACAGCGAATCATATGAGCAGTGGCTGTGAAAAATGTCTTCCCTGAAAGGGCTGTCAAGCATTGGAATAGACTCTTCAGGAAATTGGTGGAATCACCATCCCTGGAATGGTTCAAAAGACATGTGGATGTGACACTTTAGTGGTGAACATGGTAGGGCTGGGTTAACAGTTGGACTCAATGATCTTGGAGGTGTTTTCCAACCTTAAGAATTCTATGATTCTATCTAAAGACTCCACTGATGTCTAGTCTGTAGTCTAGATGGTGTACCCTTGAGTAGTTTTCAAATATTCTTCACATTGGTTCAATGCACAAAATGTCTGACACTTTCAGTAACTGTAATTCAACTGGTCACAGTAGCTAAACTGGTGCTCTGCATTACAGAGGCTTTGGACTATAGGAAAGCTGGGGTCTGGCTCCAGCTGTGTAGGATCCAGCTGCTTGTTCTCTCTGTATAAGGAGTATTAAAAATCTGTAAAATACTCTTTTCCAAGAAATGTGATCTTGCCTTTCTTAATTATAAGATTTATTGCTGTGTGCACTGTAAAGCACAAGTTTTTGTAATTTTAGTGCACGTGGGAATCGTGTCACTTAATTACCATGTAAATGGGACATTTGTCTTAGTTATCTAAGCAAAAAACCTCTTTTGAGGAATATCCTCTATTTAGAAAGCAGTTTATTTATTACAGTCTTTTAGGCCAAGCTCATTCAGACTTGGGCTCTGAAAGCAGTGGTTAGGCAGCTCACTGCAGTTTGTGCCTGCTCTTAAAAAGAGAATTAATGACTTTATTTTGAAAGATGACAAACTGGGATGACTATTGATGCCAGCAGTATGTTTTGGAGAGAGAATCTACTTGTGCAAGCATATTATACACACACCACACATACACACCCTGGAACTCTCTGTATAAAGTGATGAACCTTCATCTGAAGGACTGAGCCTTAAAGTCTCACTATCACCCATCTCTAGTATGTGAACAATATGTGTGGTCAAGTGAACTTGATGTTAATACCTTCTGTCTCCCTGTATTTTTTATTTCTATTCTTCAGTAACTATTTTTTTGGAAATAAATGCCCTGGCACTATGTGGAATATCAGAGTACACTCAAAAAATAGGGCTGTCCATAAAAATATACCGAGTTTAGCCTTCTTTCCATTCGGTGACGGGGGAGACAGTGCCAAGTGAAGATGCTTTTGGAGATACCATCTTGCTGAACCTGCTTTAAGCAGGCAGCTTTTGCTAGAGACATCGAGAGGCTTCCTACAGCCTTAGCAATCCTGTGAATGACTCCACCCTGTAGCTGCTCTGGTCCTGGTTGAATGGGCACTTCAGGATGTATCTGTGAGAGCTGAGATCAGCAGATAACACAGAAAACCTCACATGTATTCTGTGCTTTCAGTAGGACATTAAGATGTTGCAAGGTCTTGAGTTGAACACAGCAATATGGGCTGTCCAGATGATGGAAGAAGGCCCATTAGCACCATCTCCTATTAAGAGATTGCTTTTCTAGCCCTCGCTTCAGTGCCAGCATCACTAATGTCTCCACTGTTGCACATCAAGTTGTCTCTGACTTGCAATCTTCTTGTATGGTACCTAGACACTGTCCTTAGGTGACACATCCTGTTCAAGGAGAGACATCCCCAATCTATTCAAGTCAGAGCTGTGTCTGCTTCACAATCCCTGCAAAGTATTCCGTTCTTCACCTCCTTCAAGACAAAGCTGCTCCTGCAAAACCAATGTTCCCAATGCCTTATGGAACAGAAACTAGAATCTGGAGAAGGAAGCAATTTTTCTTGTAGCATTGTGCATGTGGGACTTTTGGAAGGCAGGCACTGCCTGCCTACTACTAATCCTGTTAACTAGATTTTTTTTTTTTTATTTTCTTCTTAATATGTATATTTGTGTGACTGTGCAAATACAACCAAGTGCAGAGTGCTCAGTCTTTTCTGAGGATATTGAAAAGTGTGATGCTTACACTGCTCCTGTTATGAAGTGTTAGGGGTCATAGCTGGCTGTGGTGCATTTATCCCCGTTCCAGTGAGAGGTGAAGAAAAATTGAGACAATATTGTGCTAAGCTACGAAGGTCTGCTCCATCTTTAAGAGGAAATAGATTTCATTTTATCCATCTCTTTTTTTGCCTTTTCCAGGGTTTCTGCTTTGTTAGGAGGGCGGGTGCACATCAGGGCTTGTTTCCTTCACACTGAATTAAAAAGTCACAATGCTGGCATTTCCCTTCTAAGGCGTGGTACAGAGCAGAAAGTAACAAGGCAGAGATTCCTGGAAGTGAAGGTGCCGTGAAGTCCTTGAACTCAGAGACCTTTTGTTGGGGAAGAAAGGAGGTATCTTTCGGTGTTGATGCAGTCTTTTTGACCATCTCTGACCAAAAGCCATCTCATATCAGCCTAAAAAAAAAAATGCAGACTCTCTTCAAATTTATTTTCAGTTCAGAGTGATGTAGATTTAAGTTCATGGCTACAGGGACCATTCATCCCTCACTCCTCGTGTTTTGAACTGTTAGTGCTTTTTGGGAAGTGAGGCATCTTCTGGGAGAGACATATTAAACCTAAAAGCTTCTAGGAGAAAATCTGAGCAATAAGAATGTCTAATAAGAATGGAATAATGTTTTCGGTCTTTGGCCCTTAATACCTTAAAGAGCAGATGTCAGTATCAAGGGATGGGGAGGTGGTAAGCAGCATAAAAAGTTCATTTGCTTCTCATAGATGCAGTAAGTCAGAAAGGAATCACTCCATTCTCTTGATCTCCACTAAGTCTCTAGCTTTAAGTGTATGGCCAGGCTCTCTGTCCTTCACCTGCAGGTTGTGTGTTAGGTCTTTACAAATACAAGATGGAAAGACTTTTCTAAGTACTTCTGGTTTAGAGAAGAAAAGAACAAAACAACATACAGCAGAATGTCTTTTTCCTAATGGAAAAATGCATTTCCCTCTTCAGTATTTTATGGTGTTTGCAAGGATTTCTTGACCCCATCAAGCAACCTCCTGAAAATGGGTTAGGGATATGGTTACAGAAACTTCTCACTCAGCAGGGTAAGAAATCACAGCTGTATCTAGTGCAGCAGCCGGCTGCAGTCTGTCTGGCACAGATCTCTTCTTTCAATCGTTCCAACACTGATGAAAGGCACAAGGCTGCTGT
Source organism: Oxyruncus cristatus (assembly GCA_013399855.1). Taxonomy (NCBI): domain Eukaryota; kingdom Metazoa; phylum Chordata; class Aves; order Passeriformes; family Cotingidae; genus Oxyruncus; species Oxyruncus cristatus. The sequence continues at coordinate 162,283 of VXAY01007076.1, forward strand.
CCCTGGAGATACCAGTGCTTCCCTTCTATGGCTGGTGTGTTTGCATGGGGCAGAGTGAAGAGTTGAGTCTTCTTGTGCCTTCTCAAACTGACAAGTTCGCACCTGTTTCTTCAGGGGAATGATAAGAAAAGTCTTAGCTTCTCTAGTGCTAATAATAATTCTCTGACCTGAGGTTTATTCAGTGCTGTGATAGGCCAGAAACTCAGACCATTTGCTATTTTCTTCATGAGGTGTTTTATCCTGTTGGCTTTGAGGAAAACATGCTTGATTTCATTCCCCTGATCTAAGCATTGATACCAAAATACTAGGCTCTTACTATCTACAGCCTTCATTTTGAACTTTGACATAACTGGCAGCTTGACAAATTTTGAAACAGAAAGCAGCTGGTAAAAAAACCAGGTGTGCTAATGTGTCCAAGTGAGGAGCAGCAGGGAGACAACAAACACTGTAAAGTAAACATTAGCCAGGGCTTCCACTTGGCATTTAGCTGTCCTTGGTTATCAGTCATGCTTCTAAATTTCTGTTCTCTATAAAGATATACAGAACCCAAATTGTTTCTTGAATGGCCCACTCTAGTTAAAAAAAAAAAGACAAAAACCAAAACCAAAAAAAAATCAACAAAAAAAACAAACAAACAACAAAAAAAAAAAAAAAACCAAACCAACAAACAAAACAAAACAAAACCAAAANAAACAAAACAAAAAAAAACAAAAAAAAAAAACACAAAAAAAAACAACAAAAAAACAAACCACAAAAGCATGCCTGGAAAACATGCCTCACAAAGGCAGATTGATTAAATTCTTTAACCATGTCACCAAAAACCAGGAAATAAAACAACCAGTTTGTTAGGTTAGAAAGCTGACACTATTTTATTCAGTGCTGGGTGCATGGGGGCCACTCCACCTGATGTACACACCCAGCAACCTAACAGACCAGGTTATATCCATGAAACTAATACACATTCACTACATTTCTATTACATATTCATTACATTTCTTGAATGTATACATATATGCTAATTATTGCTATGGACTTATTTGGATATAGTTCCAGATCTTCTAATTAATCTTTTCTCCTTGAGAGTATCTCAAATATGTCGTCAGGTCCTAATGTACTTCTCTTATCATTCTTTGCTCAGACACACAATCCTTGTTCTCAAAACTAAGGCATCTGGTAGCACATATTAATCACTGATAGAGGTAAATAAGGAAGCAATAGCTGACTGTTAGGGAGTTAACACAAAGCCACATTAATCTCTGGCATTTGTACTAAGCACTGGATGGTACAAAACTAAGCATTTACCATGGATATAGGGATCAAATACTGTTGTGCTAAAGTTAAAAGCATTTTCCACTGTCTTCCCCCAATGCTGCATAGACTCCTTTTTGAAGAAATATAATTTGTTTGGTAACAACCAGAAGAGATTGGTGAGGGGAGGCAGAATAATGGTCTTCAGGTGCTCAAAGGCTGCTGCAGCACTGAAGGGAATAATCATCTTTTCTGTCCAAGATGTGTAGGAAAGCAGCCGGGACACAGATTGCCTGAGGAGACTGTCAAGTTTCTGTCACTGGAAGGCTTTACAAAAGTTGGATGAGTCTGTGAGAAATAATGAACATGGGTATGGGTGATTCTACCTTGGGGTGTGAGCATGGACTGAGTGATCTTCCAAGTTCCCTCCAGCTCTGTGCAATTCTGTTGCATTTGCTCAGGCTTCTCCAGCAGCTGAAACAGCTGTGTCTCGTTCTTGCTTTGGGGGTTCTGAAGTGTCAACAACCATAATACTGCTCAAGAAAAAAAAAAAAAAAAAAACAAACCAAAACCCCCGGAAAATGAAACAACCAACCCCCCAAAAAAGTGGAAAATGTCTTTCAGGAATTCAGCTCAGGATATCTTACACCTGTGAGAAAGCTCATTTAGTATGTATCTCTGAGACACTCTAAGGCAGTGAGTGCTGCACTGGGGAGTAGGGACCGCGTAGCCCATGGTATAGTTTGCTGGGTTTTTTTATACCCTGATATATATGTATATGAAATGGGGGAAAGAAGCAACACTTCCTACCAATATGTCACTTCCCTGACTTGCTTGATTCATTTTTACAACTGCAGGATGAAGCTATGTGATTGCAGAATTTATTGCCCTGGGGTTTTTTTGGGTTATCTTCTTTGCAAATTCCATGATGTTTAGAATAATGGTTAAGCTCAAGCAGGGATTTTTCTCTGATGAAAAGTAACTTGATTCCCTTCTACTTGGCTCTATGTTTTCATGAAATCCTGTGACTTCTTAGAGTTGAGTTGTCTGCCTCTGTTCCAGATGTAGTGAAAATGAGGGTGAGAAGTTTGTAAGCTGTTTGGAGAAGGCAGGGACCAAGGCAATTGATAACTATAGAAACATCTCCTTAGTTAATCAAGCCAACAGCTGTGTGTTGATCCCTTCACAACTTCTATTTCAGTTGCTCAAAGATGAAATTGAAATCCAGTTGGATGTATTCACTGACCTCAGCCTTGGCCTGAACAGCCCTTTCCAAGAAATGCATCCTCTCTGGGCCACTCAGAGGAGGTGCTGTGTGCAGCTCTGGCTACACAGTCTTTAAGTCTGTCTTTCAGGCCTCATGGCTGTTTCTAAAACTGACACTCTATTCTTTTGAGTGCCACAAACTGTTCTCTACAAGGAATGATTAAATAGGCTGAGACTCTTCAGCCTGGAGAAGAAAGAGTCAGGCAGAGTTTTGCGATGAGGAGCAGCATGAAGGAGGTCAATAATAAACAAGAATTTGCCATTTCTCACAAATTCAAATCTCACACTACATCAAATTGGATGTTGTTAGATGCTGTAGAGGTCAAATGTAAAGGAAAAAGCCAGTAAGGCATACATGAATCCATAAGCCACAGATGGCTGGAAGCTGGCAAAGTGTTCAGTGGGATGCTCTTGAACTTATTTCATCAGCATTTTTGCTGTGACCCTGTCAGAGTAAGGAAATTGAAAGAGGGGCACTGTCGATCTGAAGCAAGTCTGGAGGGAGGTGATAAACTTAGGACTACAAAGTCCAAGTTCTTCACTGTTTTTTAAAACATCATTTTCGTTGTGCCCAGCTCCTTGTACCTCTGTTGCTCAAAACCAAAATACATTACATCATAGCTGTGCTAATCTCAAAATGCATTAGAATCTGACTGTGAATTTTGCTAAGTACTGATACTTTCTGCACTATGTTTTCTCTTTCTACGTGTCAGTGTAATAGTGAGCGTGTGGGCCTGACTGTGTGTGGGCAAACAATGGAAGGCATAGCCTGGGGAAAACGCAGTCAGTCACTCATTTAAAAATAAATGAAATGGGTAGGAAAACAAATATACAGATGCTGAGAATTTGGCCACTCTGTTGAGAAGCTCTGGGACTTCCCATGCAGCAATTGGCTCAAATGACAGATTTTGTGACTAGAAATACTAGCTCCAGTCCTGAAGCTGAGTTGGTTGTTTGCTGTGGCTGGCATCCTGTTCAGAGAATAGATGCAGGAATGTGGGCTCAAGAGATATTGCAGCTCAAGAGTTGCCATGGATATTAGGAAAATGTGCCAGAAAATCATTATACCTCGGTTCAGAAACACTGGATTTCCAGCCCTTCATCATACAGCACAGATGCTCCCTTTGGGCTGAGCAAGGCCTGCTGCTCTTACTGCAGATGCACCCGTTGGAATCACAGCAGCAAGGGCTGCAATGTTGCCTGCAGCCTGAAGGCGTGGGTTGATTGATCTCATGCACTTCTTACATGCAGCAGGACAAACTGCTTTACAGTGTTAGTCACAGAGAAGAAAATTCCATTTCCAGGAGTTCTTGCACTCTGTATGTACACAAGTAAGGTCTGGTGTGGTTCCCTCTACCAGCTCCTCTGAAGTCTATAAAGAGAAGTGCTTAGAAGCAGCAATGCTTCTGCTTGAAGTGCAACTGCACTGCAACTCAAGTGCTTCTTGAGTTGCAGTTCAGTTAAGATAACTTGTGCCAAAGACCAGAGTTTACCTGTAAGTAGAAAACTGGTCTCTTTTACCCCGAATTGTTATGTCTCATGGAACTCCTTTGCCCCTTAAGGCAGTGCTTGACAAATGTTTTCTTCCACAAGGCTTTTGGGGCAAATGTTCTTGGCACACAACCATAGCGATGACATTGGTTCCATTAATGCTTTTGAACTCGTGAGCCCCCATTACAAAGGATGAAGTATTAGAATTGCACTGTGACAGAGAAAACTCTGTTTAAGAGTCTGAAATTTTTTATGATTCTGCTGTTCCTGCCAGGACTGAAATGGCTTGAAGCAGTTAACTTTTTGTTGGCAGTTCAGCTGGACAGAGGTGGAGCTGAGGCAGATGCAAAAGCACACTGTTGTACACCCACTGTTATATTGTCACAAATTCTATACGTGATTTGTGCTTGAGTATATAACATTAGGTAGTCTTTGGATTGGGAAGGCCTTTAATGTGTTGAACTATTGTTATTCATAAATGAACTGTGAGGGTAGTTAGATCCTGCTTTTCTTTAGGCTCAGGTTTGCATGAATGCATAGATAAACGCATGTGCTGCTCTCCCCATCTATAACTGCTGAGGTTCTTTAGTCTGACTGCTGCAGTTTATGTTGATTTTGTGCTGATGAAGCTTTGACAGGGTTGTCCTGTCTTCCCTTGGCTGGCACCTTGCCCTTGCCATAGCAATTACTGACAGTACTTGTCAAGGACAACACTGGGAACTTCAGTTCCATGAAGTGACCTGGGGAAGGGAGGGGAGGTAAAAAAATATTCGCATTGAATCCACCTCAGCAGATGGACGGATGGTGCATCTTGTAGGACATCCTGGGAATTCCAGCGATCTGCCATGAGGAACACAAAATCTGACCTCAGGTATTTTCTTACGAATCCTGGCAGTGTTTCACCTCTGTAGCATCAGTGGGCAGACACAAGCACACACTGATGTTATCATCCTTATTAAACCAAGATTCATACGCATATTCCAATTCTCCTAGCAAACACAAATGGAGAGAGCAGCATGTGGTATACTCGATAATCACTGCGGTGGGATTGGTGTTAGCAGTTTACCTCATTAGGGAGAAGTGTATCGAGTTGATTCATGAGTTGGCTCCCTGGTACTGCTTGAGTTGCAGAGCACAAATATTGCTCTTAGTCCTACCCTTTTATCCCTAGCCATGTTTTATCTGTGAAAGTCCTTCATCATATTTTCTAAATAAATTATCTTAAAGTGTTCTTTTTCCTTGCTAAATAGAGCTGACCTTTTAAATCCTTCTTTATTCCTGTTTCCTTTGTAGATTCTATTAGATTTTATTATCAATTTTTACTTACAAGAAATAGGATTTTTTTTTACTTTTTTTTTTTCCTTTTAGTACTGAACTTAACATTGCTTCATGTGTTGTACTGTCAAAATGGGCTTTTGGGAAATTAATTACTATTTCAGGTGAAGGGTGTTAGGATAAATCCAATGAAAGCTCAGTGGGTTTTTTTATATTTCCCAAATCTCATCTAAGATGTAACATATTCCCTGCAGCAGAAGTCAAACTTTATATGGTCCTTCTATCCCCCCTAATTTGGCCATGCAAATGAGAAAATACCCTGACTAATTATGTCCAGTGAGTTTTAATTTTATTTGTTAGAGTCCCAGGCTGGGATTGAAAAAGCAGACACTTAATATTGCATTCAACTCCACCTAAATACCTGCAGTGTGTTGCAGAAGGAATAATTAAAAAAAAAAACTCAAACAACACACAATTTGGCATCCATTCTTGTCATTCTCTATAGTTTTTCTATTTCCAGTATTTAGTGTCTTCTCTGCAGAATTAACAATTATTTTATAGTTCAGATTATTTTCTCTCTGCTTATGTTTTATAGCAACGAGTCAAATATTTTAGATTACTCTCCTTGAGTTGGGATGATGACCAAAGCTGGGATGATTTGAAGACATAAGAGGGGGTGTCATATGTCCTTTTTTAAAACATTTCTGATTTTGGTTAAATCCCAGAATTGGTTTGAATATTGCCCACTTATATCTCCATCCTCAGACAAAACAAAGCATTTGTATTGCATGCCTTCAGATGTTGAAATTCCTGGATCTAGGGTTTTTCCATTAAATGCTACCTACATACAGGAGAGGTTGCCTTGCCTCATTATAAGGATCTGACAGTCCAGGTTAACAGTTCTTCTGATCTTTTGTGTAATCTTAAAAATCTTAAAAAGATCACTTCAGTCCTGTGAGTGACTATTTTCCCCCTCACCTTTTGTCTCCCTTGCTTGTTTTAGGAGTCAATTAACATGTTTACAAATAACTCAGGGTGTAATAAAGCTTCATGTCTTCTTCCAGTTTATATATTGATTAAGGAAATTGTGGAAAAGTTTTCAAAAAGTTCCCCATTTCATACTTGGTACTTTGTAAAACACTGACGATTCACTTTGCGCTTGTCCAGCAAAAATTACAATATTGTTAGAAATGCCTTTTCCACCAAATTGTCCTTAAAGAAATTATGTTTTTTCCACTTTCTCTGTACTAAAATCAAAGCAAAACACTGGAAATAATAGTGTGTTAATCCCTTGTAAAGATCACTAGACAGTGAAATAGAGAAATAGAGAAATACATTATGTTCTGTGAGAACTGAAGAACCTCTTGGGTCCTTCCCTGAAGTATGCACCTACCTCACAAATTAGACATACTAACTAATTGAATTAAATTAATGGTATTAAACCTTTGCAGGTAGCTCATTTTGAAGTGTGAGTCTTGGAAATCCTTTCAGTACAACCCAGGCTTTAGGGTGGAAGGACAGGATGCAGAAAACTGAGCAAGGTTTAAAAAATCCAAACCCAGAGGTATCCAAAGCTGGGTGTTGGAATTAAAATCCCAGCACTTCTGAAGAGCATCCCCTCATCTCCTCATATCTATTCTAATGTTTAAACTTATCTGAATAATGCAGGTAATGGAAGTACTTCTCTCTGTGATAGCTTGAGGGCTGACTGACAATGAAGTGTAATAAACCCATGTAGAACAATTTCCTGCTCTTGGACTGGTATATGATCTTTGTGCTGTCAGATGTACTTGGTCTGAGGTAGTTATAAAATAAGAATATATTTTTACAGAGCAAAGTCCCTGAAAAGTTTGGCAGTCACAGTGGAAAATCCCCCTTTGAAAAGGGGGCAGTGTTCTAGGTTTTATGTTTGTTTAATGGGAATGAAAATGAATGCTCAGATTACTTGGATACTGCCATGAATAGTTTTTGCCTGCCCTACCTTAACTTTGTTTTCCCTGGCTTTGTTTCATACATGCAAGACCAGCTGCAGAAAATGATGGTTCAGGCCCATGAAGCATCACTGGTCTGTATAAGCACTGTGTTTCAGAGCAAAATAAAGAGAGATTCCTCAGACTGATCAATATTGTTCAGTAAATCCTGTAAGTGGTAGGTAAAGAACCGGTTTGAGCAGGGTGAACTGCTTCCTATAACTGCAATGCCTTCTACTTGTGGAAAGTTGCTGACATTTGAGATAGTTAGCATTGTCCCTAAGAATGCAGGGACTTCCCAAATGTGGGAATGCATGCAGGAGATTATATCCTATCCTTGTTTGTTTGTTTGATTCTTGCAGATGGCTTTTCTGCCTTTGCTTTGTAAAATTATGAATTCTAAATGGAACAGCTGTCTGTACAGGATGGTTTATTTGTTTCCCTTTTTTCATTTTCAAATTTATTTATATAAAATCCTTTCAGCTGATGCCAAGCCTAACTGTCAGCACATTTACCTCTATTAAAAATGTAGGTGTTCTAACAACAAAGCAATCAAACCTTAAAAAAATGACTTTTATCTAAGGCATAGATAACAGGCTCTTTTCCCTTCACTCATACCAGTCCCAGCACAACCTCCTCCCACAGTTCTGTCCCAGTCATATGCCTGAGGGCTGTTGTCACCAGTGTTCAGATCTTCTAAATGTTGGTCTCACAGTGGTATGCCAGTTCAGAGTCTGAAAACCAAGGTGGCCAACAATGGAAATAATAATGTATTTGAGAAGTTTCAAAGTTTTGCAAATCTCAAAATGAAGAAAAACCTGCCTTTGTGACAAATTATTAAGATGACAGAAACACTTTTTTTTCTTTCAGATTTTTTTTTTCTTCCATTCAGTGGGATGGAGTAGATGATTTCCAGCATGGAAAGAAGAATTGTCTTTCTTCACATTATTTTTGTTCTATTTGTATTCCATGAGTTCTCATAACACAATAAATTTAGGAAAAAAATGTAGATTACTTAAAAATAGAAGTTTAAGTTTGCCAAAAGACTTTTTAATACGTTGTTGGTAGGCTTTTTAAAGTTGCAAGAGGAGAGAGAAGTTGGAAGGTAGTGTGATGAGGAGGGAATGTCTGCTGAGGAAAATCTAAGGTCTGAAGATTGTTAATTCTTTTATAGCCTGTTGGAATACTGCTTTTACACACTCTTTCTCCTATCATCCTTCTGGTTCTGGTAGTTCTTTTTTCTCCCTTTAGTTAAGGAGATCTAGCCTGCTGTTTTAGCACAAAAGCTCATCCGGGGGAAATGAGAGTGGGATGTGCTTCTGCAATGCTCTTTCTGACGCTCTCTAATCTTCATTAGTTTTCCCCTCAGTAAACTTCTGAAGTTGTTATTCGTTGTCTGTGTAGTACCACTGGTAGATTTTTCTTCGAAATGTTTGTCTGCTCTCCCCTTGAACCCATTTCTTTTATCAAAAATAACCTTTGGCAAGGAATTTACCAAATTTATGGCTCAGCACAACAGGGCCAAAACCCATGCTATTGCAATTGGCCTCAATTTATTGAGTTTAGTTGAAGGATATTATTTTACCAAAGCAAAATACAGTCTGTTACAGCAACAGGAGCTTCAACATGCATACATGCCTACTATATGAATTCATCTCTTTTAATGTTATATTTTGTTAATGATACATTAAATAGCTGCTGGCCTTAAATAAGAAAACATGCTGAAATAAAGATTAATTTGAGATAATATTCAGGAAAATGCTTTCCTGATAGAAAAGCTTCTAAAATTTCATGTATTTTCTTGTTACATTGTTGAGTTTTAGGGATTTAGTACTTGTCTCAAAAAATATATATTGTCAGTTTTAATATTGAGGAGGTGTGCTCCATTTTTCATTCTCTCTGTGATGGTTCCTTTTCTTTCTTCTTTATTTAGGAAGCATAGAGAGTAATGCTGGCAGGATGTGTAATGCTGACTAAATCTCAGAGGTGCTTGTTGACTATACTGGGTTTATTCTAGTCAAGTGCAACATCAAATATGTAGAACTCCTTCAGCCTTCCTACTCAAGTAATTTTGTCATTGGTATTTCTTCATCATTCCTATCAGAGGGCCAAATTTCTTCCCCTCCACCCACCCCCAAATCTATGTAGTTTGTCCTCTGATTTCAAAGGAAGCACACATACAGTTTTGGAGGTGAATGTTTCATTCCAAAGACAGTGAAAGCTTTTGTGCAGGTTCTGCATATTGCTCACTTAGATGGCTAAGGGGTGTGTTTTCCAGCTTGGCTGAAGGAGGGAAAATTTTATTTGCTTCATTTATTTTTTTTTATTAAGAATTTTTCACCATGATATATTCTGTGAATTAATCTCAAAGATCAAGTCTCTGGGCTATCACTAACTGTCTTAGACAAATCCTTAAATTTCCAAAAGTCTCATTTATGATACAAAAATTGAGTTGATCTCTTTTTTTCTTTTCAATTGCAAATAGGTCAGGGGCTGTTTGCTGCAAATTTTGGTCTGTGAAACCTTCTGTGATACTACAGGTTTTTTTTTGGTTTTTTTTCCCTAAAATTATTTGTTTCTACTCGAATGCAAATATTAATTTAAATTTTAAATTATGTATATTTAAATTCTTCAACATAAGGATCTGGGACAGTTTGCAAATGGAACAACCTGTGACTTAGGCACGCCTTGATTAATTTTAATCATAGCTATTTCTTAAATTTGAGTTCTCTGACAATTAGGATAAATTTTTCTTCTAATGAAGACACAACTGCTCAGCTAGAATGGGATTATGGTAATTATTAGAGTTGCAAAGAATTTTTTTTATAAGCTCTTAGAAGGGTTAGTTATCTAACCGAAAACAAGATCAATGCAGTTGGTGCTAATTAAGGCAAATAGACTAAGGAATAAAAAAAGGTTTAATTCTGACTTTATGAATATCATTAAAAGCTTACAGGGTTTGTTTGACTTGAATTTTGTGCATTGTTGGGGGAAGAAAAAGTGTCTGCATTTGCAAGAGAAGTAGAAATGAGAAGTGACCTTCAACTTTGTAAACTCTTTAAAAGGAAACTGTTTTAACAGAATAAATGTGGCTAAGCCTTTCCTACAGGCCTTTGGCAAACTGCAAATTACTAGTAATTAGCTCTACTGCATTGGGTTAATTAATAAAAGGTAGCTTAAAATAGGCAGAAAGCATATTTGTCCATTACACTGATGATGTAAATTGTGGTAATAACACAGCACTATTCTTTTTACCTCTTCAATGAGCTCTGTTAACATCAGATGTTTCATGTCACCAGCCTCCCTGTGATGTGAATAGAACTACTGCTGTTGTACAGGTGACATAAATGAATGTTTATCACTAAATAGCAAGTAGAATTAAAGGCAGTGTGCTGAGGGCAAGGGCAGGCAAAGGAAGAGCAAAGAAACAAAGAACAAATATGAGTAAATCTTCTCTCACAGGAAAAATTCATATGTATCACCACAATGGTGATGTACCACTGTGCTTTGCCTCTGGATCAAAGCTGCTGGGGGGCTGCTGGTTTGAGGGAGCTGTCGCAGTCCTACAGAACGTAGCAGGGTGCAGGTCCTCTTTGTGCCATCCTGTAAGGCTGCTCATGTTTTCTTCAGCATCAACCTAAAGCTTCTAAATCTCGCAGGAGTAGATGTGATGGCAGAGGAGCTGGCTGGGCTGTCACTGCACCAGCAGGCTTTTTGGCTGTTAGATGATTGCTCAGCATATCACTAAAAGACAGAATCTCATCCCTTCTCAGAATTGCTGACCTGTGAGGGTGGGAGAAACCCAATGGTTTTGGCCCTTCTCTTTATTTCTTATTTTAGAAACAAGGTGTTCTCCCACAGCACTGGGAAAAGCTCCCTGGTGAGGTGGAAAACCAGGCATGTAACTGCCATACTCTTTCCTCATTTTGTATTTGAGCCCAATGATTAATAGAATGATGGCAATGATTTTTATAAGACTAATAAATCTTATAATTGTTTAAAAAATGTTACAGGTAGTTATAAGTAGCATACTTTCTTCTTGAATTCCTTATTTCACTAGTATTATAATAAATAATGGCAATAATTGAGTACAAATTAATAAAAATAATTAATCTTTCATGTTAATATTTTTCTATGATCTTTATAATTTTATGTAGGATGGTATAAATAGTGCTCAGGTGAAGCTGGGTTCTAAAATGAATCCAAGACTCAAACTGAGACGAATATATGTATGTTTGTGTGAATTATCATGGACCGTATTGAGGATGAGAGGTTAGTCTGATAGGCCTCTGGGCACAGAAACAGGTTTCTTTGGGTTGGTAATGCTTGGCAGCTCTAAACAGCCTTGTACTCAGGTAAGTTGATGAAAACTTGCCTGGTGGCGCACAGAAGGCTGATGAAGTTGGATGATTGTTAGGGACATACAGGTTTTCTGCTTGCATGAACGAAGTGGGTTTTAATTGGAAGTAATCTAGATGAAATGGACTGAAAGCCACAGTTAAAGGCAAAATGTATATTTACATGCAAAAAAATTTCTAAGGATGAGATGAATTACAGCAAAATGTCTTCAGCTGGCAAAAATCTAGGTAGCGTCAGTGACTTCAGCACTAACACCACGGAAAGCTCTGGGCATAAAAGGATTTTGAAGCTCAAATTACAGCAAAGAAAACCCTAATGGAGTTCTGTAGTGCAAGAGATAAATTGGTTGCCTGTTTCCTCTCCACCCACCCATCACAATTGAATCAACAGTATAAACAAGTTACTTATTTTTCAAAAGTCAGACATACTGTGTAAAAGAGATTAATATACAGTAAGAAGTAAAAAATAAAAAAAAGGAAAGAAACAGCAAACAAGAGAACAATCTCTTTCCATTTAGGCTGGTGTAACTCCATTGCGCTGCGTGCATTTATACCAGGGGAGTTCAGATCAGCATTCACTTTTTGTCCTGGAGATTGAATTTATCTCCCACAGCTTTTGTTTCTGTTCACTTCCTGATCTGCATGCTGTTGTGCCTCTTTCTTCTTTTAATAATTTGTTTAACAATGATACTTCAGAGGCACAGCAACTAAAATGAGGAAAATAAGAGAGAGTACAGAACTCATAACTGAAGCGTATTTTTCCTCTCACTTCAGAGATTTGCGTGCTGTTTGTGTTACCACAAATGTAACTCAGCCTAATTGTGATAACAGTGGTGCCTGTTTAATCAGAGAACAGGGGATTCTCCATTGAAACAAGATTTCAATAGCATTTTCCCCTGTTACTTTTCTTTCTCTGTGCTCAGAAAGTTTGTGACACTTTGATTGCTAACAAGTAGAATATTTTTATTGAGAGTGATCCTAGTTTAAATATTGTTTCCTTCCGTACTTGTACTGGAGGTAAATCACAGATCAGAGGAGTAAGTAACTATTTCAGGTATTATACGGTGAATCAGCCCTAGGAAACTCTTGCCTGAATGAGGAGATTGAGACAGTTTTGTAATTTTTTTTTTCAGCTCATTTTTACAGAAATCTTTATAATTAATTACTTTTTCTAAAACTTCTCTCAAATTAGATGTTTACCCAACTACTGTGAACATGGAGGTAAATGCTCTCAGTCCTGGAGCACCTTTTACTGCGACTGTGATGACACAGGCTACACGGGAGCGACCTGTCACAACTGTAAGTAAACCCACTCCTACAACAGTGTTTTCTACTACAGCTTGTATGTCAAGATGCTCATAAACTTGCAAGGAGCTTTGTGAGAGGTCATATCATACCACAGGATGTAGCATGTCCTGATTTGGTTTGAATGGGTCAAGAATACACAGGAATACATTTGCAAACATGCATGTTTTTGACAAATATTTTGGAGAAGAGAAAACCAGATTATGTTAACTAATTTTCTGTGGCTTTTTTCCTCACAGTGTACATTGATTTGGAAAATCATAAGGTCATTCATATTACATCCACATCATAGACACATTGGTCACTCAACATTTACTTGAATTTAGCTGGGCTGAGCTGGCTGATTTTAATCTGTGTTTAGGGCTTTATGTCAATTTTGCCACCCTGGTCTTCTTTGGTTTTAGATTATATGAAAGTTTGTGTTGCAGGAACCCAATTTTCAACTGTTTATGGGTTTTTTTTGGCTGCTGCTATTAAACAGTATCCGAAACTGGCAGTAGGTGAAACATTCAGCTACTGAAATCCACAGCAAAAGGAATATTAAAGTGTTTTAAAAGTTAAAAAACCCCATCAAACAGTAAAGGCACAACATGCTGTGAATTCTAATAAAAATAGAGAGGAAAGAAAAGAAAAGCTAAAATAAAGCCTCTTTATACACCTGACTGAAAGGCAAAACAGAAAATGAGGGAAAACTTCCAGTTCTAACATGGGAAATAAGGAGAAAAAAACAGTGAGTAAGAATAGCAATTCCAGGAATACAACTATAACCACTCCAGGTGTTTGATGAGCACTTGGACCGCAGATAGGATGAGATTGGTGAGACGCATTTTTTTACCCCCCTTTTAAGCTAAAAGGTAGAAGAGAAGGAAAGGTACTTAGTGGTTTGAAGCTGAGAATATTGGCAACTGTACTGTAATTTTGGAGACTGTAATGGTTTGCTAGTTAATGGTGAAATAATTTGTGGGATCTGCAGCTGACAGGAGAGGTTGTTGAGATGTCTGTTCATGGATCTATCACCCGAACTCTACATTGTAAACACAAAGGAAGCTAGGGGCTTAGTGTGGAAATCGTGCCAAGCCAGATGAAGGATGGGAAGAAATATATTGAGTTTATAGTTTTAAAAAGGGGGCTTACTTTTTTTCCATTGCTTTTTTTGTTCCAAAAGGCAGCACCTCTTCAAACCTTCGAACCCAACCCTCAGAGTAAATGCAGAGATTGAGGCCATGACAGAGTACTTACACCAGCTGATGAGTGGTGTAAAGACTAGATGGCCAAAACTAGATGGTCAAATCAGTTGGTGAAAAGGGAAAGGCTCCTTGGGGAAAGAAGAGAACTTTCACTATTGACCATCACAGGTGATTAGGGACACTTAACTCTAGGCTACATCTGTGCTGTCATATGAGCCCGGAGCCTGAGGCTCACTGTGTCTGTGCCAACTCAGTGTGGCTTCTGTTCGAAGGAGACCATCTCATTACCTCATAGAACTGGTTCATGACCAGTTTTCCCCATAGACATTTCCATGGAGCTAGTGAAGCCTCCTGCTGCTGTCAGCTCATATCTGCACTCTCAAAGGTCCACACGTAGCTGCGGTTGTTTAAGGTTCACTGCTGCAGAAACTACTCTGAAAATTTTCTCAGGAAGGTCTTGTGTTCAGACTTGATCAGATCAAGATGTGCACACATGTACAGCTATTCACTTGCTCAGCTTATTTACAACCATATTATCAACAGCTAATTTGATTGTGGAGCCAGCTGTCCTGTAAGCCAAGCAACGCTGATAAACAGCAACTTTAGTCTGGAGAAATGCATTCATGTGCTTGAAACCTGCAATGAAACCAATTCAAAGCCAGTGGGAAAATGCAGACTGTTGATAAGAAATCTCTAGAAAACTAGAGACATCAGCTGATAGTGGTTGATGTACAGGAGTACCTTTTAGCAGGTGAATGAAAGCCACAGATTTGATCACAACAAAACTCCAGAATGTACTCAATGTATAGGAAAGTCTCCAATCATATAATTAAGTGTAGTTCTACCAAAGTAAAAGATCTAATTTTGTAAGGTTTGAAACATAATCTCAAGAGATTTTCATTTTTACTTGAACATTGAGGCTGACGGGCCTGAAATTGAACTTATACCACTTTGGAGAGGCTATTTCTTTCATTAAACTGCCCTTCAGACCCAAATCCATGCAGCAACAAGGGAAAGATTTACCTGGCAATCTGCTGCAAGTGAAACACGGTGAATTGTTTCATTGTTGGCTGAATTTCTTTTTTTGTGTGAGTTACATCATCGTGAGTTACGTCACCGTGAGTTTTGCCTCCTTTTGGTGTGGTAAGAGGTGGTTGAAAACTGTAAAAAGACCCATTCTTTGCCGTGCTTCCAGGAAGAACTGCATGACATGCATCTGAAAGCTAGAATTAATCAGTTTATGTTTTACCACCTCAGACTGGGAGACCTTTCCATTTTGAGAACTGAAATCTGAAGAGATATTGTTCCTAACTTACTGTCATCATATGTGAAGTGTTGAAATGCATTTTAAGGTTGATACATTTGCAATCTCACTTTTTTCTTCCAAATATTCCTGGACCACACTGGATCCTGCTCTGAAAAATAGCTAACAATATGTACTATCCCTGCTCTAGAGTTTGCAGTTAAGTTTCTGAGGGAAAAAAACATGATGGTGCAGGTGACAGAGTGACAGAAAGGCTTTATCAGCATCATAGGTGGCAGTTTGAGTCTACTAGTTGCATAATTATTTCTAGGCTTTCTTCTAGCCAAATAGTCATAAGGCAGAGATTAAAGAGAGGAAGAAAATGAATGCTTGCAGACATGGGTGACATGGGAGAAAGCAATAAGTGTGCGTGTTTGAAAAATATAAGGCTATGACCAGAAGAGTTTGACATTTTTGAGAAGGCAAATGTCAGAGTCATGACAGGTAGATAGGTTGGAAATGTGCTATGAAAAGCAAAGATAAATCGTTTGCATTTGATTCAACCGAGGGGAATTAGAGTGTCAGAACAGAACAGTAAGTTTATAGAAGACACAGCTGGGACAATGTTTGCAAGACCATGTCAGATATGTGGGACAAGATTGTGTCTGTCATGACTGAAAATGGGTAGTTGAAATTCAAGATGTGTGGATGAAGCAAAAGTGTGCATCTGAAGATACATGTAAAAAGCTAGCTGGTTCTAGATGTGACCTTAATATAATCTTACTAGAGACAGCTAGTTTTCTGCAAACCCCAGATATCCTGTTCACTCAAAATCCCTTATGATACTGGAAGCTCCTAAACTGTCATCAGGATGTTTGGCAATTTGCCTGATCTAGATGAGAGTCCACTTCTTATATGGGTGTGGTCCTGTCCCATTAATTAACTACTGTGTGGCAGACAAGTTTCACTCTGAAATCTCATCTGGTTCTGCTTCTGTTCTCCTCCTATTCTCTGAACTTTGTTGTAAATAGAAGTAAAATAGTGCTAAAACCCACGTTTTTTGGGTTTCACTAACATATAAGAGTCTTAATATTTTTTAAACAGGTAGTTTCTTTCTTGCAAAGCTTATTTATTGCCTGATACATAAGCACATTTCTTTGCTTAGTAACGGTTAATTGTTCTTCACTAACTGCTACATGGAATATTATCAGTACCTTCCAAGTCCTTTTTTTTGTTATGGTTGTTTTGGTTTTGTTTTTTAGTTTTTGACTGGGGGTTTTTCCATTGTGGATTTGCTTCTTTTCCTTACATCTTCCAGTGCAAACATCTTCCTGGATAGTCACAGCACTAATGGGCACTTGTGTTTCCATCTCTACTCTCTGTGGCTATGAAACCCCAAAGCATGTGCCAGTGCCATGCTGTCACAAATGTATGTGGACAGATACCCATTTCACTGCCCACAGTTTGGGGAAACTGGGAGTCATGGAATAACCCTACAAGATAAAAAGCCAACTGTAGGTGATTTACATTTGATTGTGTATGAGTTTTGTTATGCCTTAGTTTCTCCACCTCTGCTGGGAGTAAGATCCAATTTGGGGGTATATTAAAAGGTGTGTGATCTGTATCATCTGCTGAAATGGCACGGGTTCTTTCCCTAGAAAATACTCTTTGCTTATTGCTACTTGAGCTTATCTGGAGCTGAGACAGTGCTTTGAGGATACAATCATATTTCAATCTGTAAAATGCAGGGTTTGCTTTTTGCTTTATCTTTTAAATGTGTTTCACACAACTTGCATTTAAATAGGTTGGAAGATTAGCTCAGCTGAAGCCTTTTTAGCAGTAGATGATTTCCCCATTTCTACAGCATGTGGGTAGCCTGCTGCTCTGTCAGGTATTGGAGTAGTCTGATATAATCCAGATAGATAGGAGAGGATCCCTTATGTAATCACATGTGTGAACCATGGCAAAATAGATAATTGTTTTCTGTTTTCCTCCTTTAGATAAAAACACTGATGTTAGTACGCTGCTTGGGAAAAAAAAGCCTGGGTGGGATTCAGCTCATCTATCTTTTGCTGTCTGATACTGTGACATCCAATCCCAGATAGTGGTCTGCTCTCTCTTTATATGTAAAAATTGGGAACTATCTTCAGAACTTAACTAGCCTCACTGTGAGATAGGGTGTCCATGGTAAATTTATGGACCACCCCTGAAATGTTTCAGTGTCTGTCATCTATAGAGGGAGGCTGTCTCGACTTAGACAGGCAACTGTAGATAGGTCAGAATTATAGGTGTATAGAGAGACAAACCGAGGATTGAATTACAGGTCTTAATATATATATATATAGAGAGATTTCTCTATTTGTACATATATTAATTAAAAATGAATAGTTGAAAAGCTGCATAGTCATCTCTCTCATATTAATAATTCTTGTAATTATCATGTGATAGTGAAAGCAGTAGACTGGTATAAAATGGCCCTGAGATACAGAATGTTATGATTTTATTGCATGACAATGATTAGTAATCTCTTTCTGTGAGTTATATTAATCCCTTAGAAAGCCTCTTCTTCCCCTTCTGTATTTCTATTATTTTTATTTGTTATAGTTTTCTGGTGGTTTTTAGTCTTGGGTGAATTTTTGATTTCCAAAGACTGCTGAACATTGATATAAAAATTCTGAGAAATGTAAAATAATGGGTTTATTCTTCATGTTCTGGGGATGTCAACATGTCCCAAAGCTTTACAAGGTGATAATTAACAGAATGTAATTTAATTCTGGATATTTGCTATGGTGTGTGATCTATCTTGCACATACAGGCATGTGTCTTATTGGCCTAGGTAATTGCTGGAGGAAAGATTCATGCAATAATGGAAATGTCATATAGTCACTGATATGACATACACTTAACATAACTTCAGGCTTTGAAAATGTATTTTTTAATATTAATATGCTTACTGCATATATCATTTTTGATCTGAAAAGCTTAATATAGCTTCAGCCAGATTGTTAGTAGTACTGGAGCTGCATTTTAAAATGCCAGCTGTGGCAGTGGTAATTCTCTTGTGTTCCAAGGTAGGGAGATAGTACACAGTTTGCTGGCTGGGCAAATCGGGTTCAGAGAGTTTTGGTTTGACAGATGTCTAACAGTGAGTTTGGTCATGTAATCTGAATGTCCTGAGTAGCCAATTTTCCTGTCTGAGATTCTTGGAACAGCTTTTTTCCATGTGTGTTTAAACAACTGGTGTTCTTTGACTAAAGAAAACACATTTAATATTCATATAAAACCTTCATTACTGTACTTCCTGTTCCTACATATTTTTGTTCGCATCATGCTTTTGGAATATGAATTTTCATTGTTTATTTTGTGATAAGTTACTGTGTTATTAATGCTTTCCCTTCAGTATGTGTATCTGTAAATTGTACATCTGCATTTCTCAGTGGTGTTCATTTAAAAAAAGTTTTTCCCTTTGCCTGACATTTCCGTATAAGTAATGCAGAGAATATTTTGCTTTGGGGTTTTACTGCAGAACAGAGTATGTGGGGGACTAACTCAGTCCTTTTTGAAGCCTGCCTTCTTCAGGTGTGACCATGACCACAGAGATGCCAGTACTTTGGGGAGCAAGACTGAAATACCAAGCTTTGCACAGTATCCTTCAAGTCTTTGATTGCTCATTTCCCTCCAACACTGCTCTTAAAATTGAGTAGGTGTCCCTGACTGCTTTCCTAGAGCAGCAGGGCTTGCAGGTCATTCTGCTCTAGGGCCAGGCAGGGGCTGCTGGGGTACGTGGCTGACACAGCCACCTGCAAACCTCAGCAGGGGAGCGACAAGGGAGGACGGTTTGACATGACCAGCTTGGTCAGGGGGAGCCTTAGTTTGGATGGTAGGAAATTGTCTAATTCCCAGGTGCAATGGGACTAACTCTCCTGAACATCCATTTAGGTGACACTGTGGTAAAAATAATTTTTAATCTACCTATGGAAATAACATATTCTCTATCAGATGAGTAAATACGTATTTTTAAAAAGAAAAAATAATCCATCTGTCATCCAGACACACCACAGCAGAGACTGAATTAGTCTGTCAAGAGCAGAGCTGTCAAAATCCAGTTTTCGTGAGTACAGATTTCATTTTCTGGCATTTAACAAGACAATTGTATTATAAGGGTGAGAATGATGATCATTCCCAGAGTTCATTGCCTGTACTAATCCCTCTGCTGCTGGAATGAGAAGAAACCTCCCACTGCATATTGCTTTATTTGCTATTTAGAAAAATCCCTGGTTGAATGCTCATTAGTCTGAGCCTGTAAGAGCAAATCTGTCAGGCCTGAGGTACACAAGCAGAGGGTGAAATAGTCATCTCCAATCTGCCTCTGGGAGCTCTGAGCATTTTGTTGAGATTGCTTAATCTGGTCTGGTCAGCACTTGTGTATATCTATTTGTCCAAGGTCAGTCTAGGGCTAGTTGAAAAATAAACCCTACTCTTAGTGGCCTTTGCAGTCTAAACAAAATGTAAGTTTTCACGTCTGAATACAATAATAATTATTACTATAAGTGTTATTATAACTCTTTGTGTCTAAGACGCAGAGAATTACAAAACAATTAAATGAGTCCCAAATGATCTAGCGGCAAGTATTCTGTCTGCCTTTTTTCAAAACTGTACAACTGTTAGAGGTGGTAAAAGTGACATAGATCTCACTGCTAGTTTTAGCTGGGAAGTGGACAGGGTCAGCACCTCCCAATGAAATCAAGAATTAAAGTTCTTTAGGTCTCTTTAATGTATTTTATTTATTACATTACCATAAAATGTTCTCTCCTTCTGAGAAATTGAAAATTATCAGCTGCTTTTATTCGATTATGCGAATCCAATCTTGAAACAGTAATACTACAGGATTAATTTTGGTAATCATAAATAGAGCAGCTCACATTCTGAATCTCTAGCTCACATTTCATGCAATGAAATCAGTTTCCAAAGTATTTGGGTGTACAGTAGGAAAGAAATATCAGGAATTTTAAGGTTTACTTTTATTTTTTGAGGAATGTTATCTTGGTGTCCATTAAATTTGAAAAGGACAGAATCCCCTGAGTGAAAAAA
>VXAY01007076.1:182744-313349 GCA_013399855.1 Oxyruncus cristatus
AAAAAAAAAAAAGAGAAAAAGAACCAAACAAATTGCTTTTTATTTGGAACTTACCTCTTGGTGGTATCTATACTAGTAATGTGCTTCCCAGCTCAGCAGAGAAAGGTTTACCTTGCCTTTTCTTTCCAGTAGCAAAACTGAAGTCTGGATGTCTCTGTTACCTTTACACTGAGTCCAACAGCAAGCAGTATTTTAAATATTGGTAAGAGGTGCATCTTACTGGGTGAATAACAAGTTTGTTCCTGCACTGAAGAGAGGGGGCTTTAAATAAGTTGCTCCTTGAGGTATTTACAGAACTGCAAGTCTTTGTGCAAAGAACTGTCTTTTTTTTTTTTTTTTCAGTCAAAGCAGAACTGGAGGTGTAAATAAAAATCAAAGTGTCCTGAGGGAGGGGAGAGGTTTTATAAGTTAGGAACATGGGGGCAAGGAAACAGAGTTAAGTGCTTAGGAAAACCAAGACCAGATAAACACTTATTGCTGGGCAGCTCCACAATGGAACAGGAAGCCTGTGCTTCGTGAAGGCTGCCATGGAGACTGCAGGTGAACTGCATAGGGCAAAAGTAAGATTGGAAGCTAAATAACAATATAGTAACAGGCAGTCCATGAAAAACTGGGCAAAAAGACGTTTTATTGGAAACAACTGAAGTTTGACCTTGCAAATGTTTGTGCTCGGTCATGTACTGTTAAAGATTTCAGTTATGGTAGAGATAAAATCTCTGGTTTAAGGACTGCAATTAAAACAGTTGGATTAACAGATTACTTTACTTAGCAGATACTTCACAGAGCTGAACAGTGATGAAATTGCTTATATTTAAAACTTTTCAGGCTCTTGAAACATATCAAATCAAGGTTGAAGTTTCAATTGCAGAGTCAAGCTGAGAGTGATCTCATCCCTGTCAGACCTAATTGGGAGGTGCAGAGCTCCTGTGTGTGCTCTGGCTGACCAGTCATAAGGATCTTGATGCAGGAATTAGAAAATTAAAATCTACAGGTTTTTTTTATCCAAAAGGTCAACATAGGTTATTATAATGATATTAAAATCTGATAATGCCTTTCCGGCACTGAAGTCTGAATCACGGATCTGTAACTTGAACCTTGACCAATCAAAGTGAATATTTACAGTTTTGCTGGGATACTTCTGTAGGGATGTAGTGTGTAGCTTGAAAAAACATGGAATATGTCTGTTTCAGATCGACAGTTTTGATTTTTGAGCTTATGAATTTTTCTATCTCAGATGATATAAGAGAACGTGTAGAATTTGATGATGTTGATCTGTCTGGGGATAAAGTGTTTATTTTATAAATGCTCTTCAAAGTTTGACAAATGATTTCCTAAGCACCTGGGAAGAGGAAAAGTGAGAACTAAAGGAAAAGATGCCCATTATGATCAGTGAGTAAAGCAGTGTTCAGAACAAATGCTCTGATGTGATGAGTTGTTGATCTGAAAAGCTAGTTCAATTTGAGGTACTTAAGACTGAAAGAGATACCTGAGGGAGAAATTGGGTATATGTGTTTCAGAGAAAATTATAAGGGGCTGGGAAATAGATATCTTGAACTCTGTCAGTATTGTGCATGCCTGAACACCATCAACACAGTTCATCCTAGCAGGTAGGCAAGAGCACAGATAGTACTCAGTTAGAGAAGCATCTCTTGCTGTGAAGAATGGGGTCTCAGGCTGCATCAGTTTCAGCAGGTTGTTCTGGGAGGATTTTAAATTTCTTTGTGAAACACAGTGGTAGCCTTTAAAGAAAATGTCTTACAGAGCAAAAAAGTCAGCACAGGTCCAATGTTATAACTTGTAAGTGATTCTGGGAAGAAAAAACAATAAAAGACATCCTTTGTGAGCAAGTAAAACAGACGCTTCTGATGTCCAGATTCTCTTACTAAATCTGGGACCTTGAAGTCAAGCTGTTTCTTGTTTTGTGTCCTGGAGTAACCAGTTACCAGCAATAGCCCTGTGACACCTTTTACACTGGGGTTTTGCCTTCTACTGTACTTTACCCTAATGCTTTTACCAGCCATACCTGCCTGTGAGGTCCAAGCCATACTTGCAGGGAGGTAGTTTGGGTTCATACGGGCTGCTGACATCACTTTCCTTTGAGCACTGGCATAATGCAGCTCTGTGAAGCAAAGAGCTTCACCCTGCCTGCCTGTGGGAACAGCAGGGCTATTGCTGCGTGGCAGCACAGCTCATTCCCAGAAGGGCCTGAGGAAACACAGCAGGGGCTGAAAGTCATAAACTGTGATTTGCAGTGTTTCTGGCTCAGTGAAACAAATGTTGCTGGAAACTATCGCTTTGTCTTCAATGGATGGTGTTATTCAAAATTAGCCAAAAAAAATGTGTGGAAGGGTTAGAGAAGGAAACAGATTCTCCTTCCATGAGACAAAAGACAACTGACGGGTTTCATTTTTTAAATTATGTTTATTAAAAGTATTTAAATGAAAAAACAAGCTTTACATGAACATCCTAGAAATGCTCAGGATGCATGAGCATCCTAGAAATCCAAGAATGTTTTTTTTTGTTGTTGTTGTTTTGGTCCCATTTTGGTAAACATCTTAAAATTTGAAAACAAACTTGAAGGAGTGAAAGTATAAATGCTATTAAAAGACTCCCCAGAAAGGAATAAAATCATTATTCTTTGTTTTCATTTGGAGTTTTTTAATTTAAAAATAATGCTTGAAAATTGATGATTGGTTCTCGTCTGAATGAGCTGATGAATACCTCTCCTTTATTCAAAAGGTGTAATTACTGCAAATGTTGTTTTCCATTAAAATGTATGCACTTGTCAACAGTTCCATCATTACACTTGGTACTTGCTTTTGCTTATTAGATGCATAATTGTTGGTGACTCTTTAATGACAATTACAATAATGATTTCCCTCCTGTTACCAAAACTCCATCTATATCAGAGAAGTCTGACACAAAACAGAACACAAATATGGGGGCAGTTTTCAAAGTTAAGGTTCTGGGGTCTTAACAGCTGATTTTCCTTCTGTTTTTACTTTCATATGATATTTCTGATTATGTAAAGAGAAGAATGACTGCAAAGAGATCTTGTCTTTCATGGACCCATAAAAACAGCTTCAAGTTGTTTTCACTGGCGTAATAGGGCTTTTTTCGGCAAATGGAGTTGCATAACTTTATTCTGAAGCAGGCAATCTTCTTAGTCCACAAAATAGTTCAGCAGAGCTTGGAATGGATGGCGCACTCGAAATGTCTGTGGGGGCATCTATGAGTGACTGGAAAACAAATGTAATTTTCTCCTTGATGCATTATACAGCAAAAAATAGCAAAAAAAGAGAACTAAAATTAATGGCTGGTGCATTTCCAGTCTAGAAGTACATGGTACCAAATGCTTGAGACACAGGTATGTGAAGCTTTCAGTGTACAGTTATGAAATAAACTGTCCACCAAAACTGCTTTTTTCTGAGTCATGATAGAGTATGTTTTATGTGCTTGAGCTCGAGGTTTATAGCCTTTTCCCACTTCTGCTACTTCCCAGTATGTAATGCTGGATTTCTGATATAACTGAAAGGAAAACCTACCAGGATGGATTTCCTTCCAGCAGACATAACTGTAGCTTCGTGGAAGCTTGTGCGTGCTTTCAGATTTATACCCATTGAGCACCCCCAGCCTGATTTCTAGCTCCACATAGCCTTTTTTTTTTCTCCAAAATTACAGTGACAAAGGGGCCATCTAAACTTAAATAGATCATCTCTCTTTGAAACTGCCCACGTTATTAATGGCTGAATCTTCACATCTTTCCTTACTAATTTGTAAAAAGTAGGTACAGGCTCCAGACAAAATGACAGTCAATAAGAACAACACTTAGAAAGAAAAAGAAAGAAAAGTTTTGCTCTCAGTTCACTGACAATATATTTGTTTTATATCTCTACCCCTCACACCATCCTTTGTCTTCAAAAATACTCAGCAAACAATTTAGAGGAAGCAATTGGCATATTCCCTAATGAGACAAGATAAAGTGTCCTGTAATGATGATGACAGCAAATTTACTAAGTGAACTGCAGTTTAAGAACTTTGCAAATTGATCAAACCGTGATTCCTTGGTTGCTTACTTAATTGCCTGTTACAGTTTCTCTCCTGACCTCCATATCCCCACTGCTTTTGTCAGCACTTCAGCAGCTGAGGGACTCTCTGTTAGCCCCTCAGGTTGTGAATAGTGGAAGAATAGGTTCTGGTTTGGGGATTTTACTTAATTTGCATTTAATATATACTCTTAGCCAGCTATCAGAGTGGGAATTTAGAGATATTCTGGATTCCTACAGTGCTTTCTACATCAGGCTAAGGATGAAACTTTCTAAATTCTATTTGTTATAGGATGGATGCTAATTAAAGCACTGCCGCAGCAGGTGCTGAGTACCTTAAGCAGCGTCTTCACCCAGTGATTTTCTGTTTGCTAAAGATGTCTGGTGAGGAAAGAAATTTACAAGGGAAAAGCATATTTCTGTGTGTGGTACAAGTTATCAACTGATGAGACTTAATTCATAGCCAATCTGGACTGAAGCTCCTAGAACTGTGGTTCTGTTTTGTTGGCAGAAGTGAAGAATGTCCAAAATCTGAGTGATGAACTATCTTATAGTATTCTTCAGAGTAAAAGTCAGACAAGGCTACTTCAGGGCTCAGCATTTAAGTCTTTCTGAAATTTGTCTCATTAGAAAAACTATTTTTGGGGAGTAAGGGGAAAGAAGGGTTGGGAATCCATGACTTGACAGGAGTGGGAGTGAGGAACTATTCCAGCTGCTGCAGAGCAATTCCTGCCTTCTACAGGAGAGGCTGGGACTGTGTTTCAGAAGCAGAGAGGAAGTGCTGACCCTTCACTCAAGCTGCAGAGCTCCCTGAGTTCCAAACAAGGAACTTTGCAGTTACATTTACAACCTCAACATAGCAATCACAAGCTGTTAGGGAGAATAGTTGTGTCAGTATAATCAGGTAAGTGTTTAAGCAGGTGGGGGAAAAAAAAAAAAATCAGGTCTTCTGAAATGAGATTTAAGGGTTTTGTTGTTCGAGGTCCAGGATCGTGTGGACTTTCTGATACTGGACTGCCTTCCTGCAGGAGTTTTCTCTTTGGCCCCATGTGAAGTGACATTTACCTCTTGCCCGAAAACACACCTCCAATACAAGAATTGTACTGATGTGTGAGACTTTTTTTCCTTCTGTTCTTGCTCTTGGTGACCTGCTGTGCTTTTTTTATTAACCACTTGGATTTTCATGGACACTAATACTCCAAGAAAAGAATGTTGATAAGCAGAGAGAAAAAGTTGGTTGTATAAAATTAGGTCTAAAGCATAAAAACATCACCTATGATGGAGACCATATCTAACCTTGAGCTTTTCTGCTGGGGGACAAGGGCTTGATTTCATTTTGGTGGCGGATGGGCTTTAATGCTTCCTGTTAACATTATCCTGCAGGGAAGGTGAAGACTGGCAAAAAAAATCTGTCATTTGTGCTGACAAGACTTAAATGCATGCCTAGGTGATAAATCATGTCTACATGTATGTACGTATGTCTTTGAAATACCATCATGTGGATGCATATATGTATCACTCCATAACTAGATGTGGCACATTTCAAAGTTCACATCCATTTACTTAAGTATTTACATACTTTAATCCAGAACAAAGCAAATACCTGCATCTTTCAAGCCAGCATATATAAAGTTCAAGGAATTACTTAAATACACCTCTGATTTTAAGCGTGCATTCAGGTCCAAACACAGTAAGCTTTCACGTGCTAATCAGCTGCGTGTAACCAGTGTGTGCTATGACAATAATTAAAGCAGTACTTATTCATAAAACATGTCTGTCTGCTTTCTCCTTGTTTGTGATGCAATCACTCTCTCTTTTGTTTGAAGCTATCTATGAACATTCTTGTGAGGCTTACCGACACCAGGGGAAGACATCAGGTTTCTTCTACATCGATACTGATGGAAGTGGACCACTTGGACCACTCCGTGTTTTTTGCAATATCACAGGTAATCACCTAACCTTGTCTTGGCTGCTTGATGTTGGCTCTAGTGTGATTGTGAGGTGGTCTTAATAATACAATGATAGACATGTCGACAATACAGCTCACTAGTGGGGAAGAAGCAGAGAACTTGTAGGAACTGAGATTTGACTCTGAGGTGTTTCCTTAAATAGGATCCACGTAAAAGTGTTTTTTAAACTAAGTTTGAAGGACTCTCCTTGTACTACAACAGCATCTGTGCCATACAAAGGGCACTTCATAATATCATATCTTTTGATGAGAAATTTATGTTTTCCACTAAAGTAGAAACTTAGCATCCAAACCATTCTTTTGTAACTGAATAGTTTCTCTGCTTTACTAGAACACTAAATCTAGGAATTATTGTTAAACTCCTCGCACTGAGCTAGGTGTAAACCCTTCTAGTCAGACTTAAGCAGCACTACCTCCCCTCATATAAGTGTGTTGCCTTTGATGTTCTGAAATGTGGAAACTTTGATTGTCCCTGGCGTCTGTGTGGAGGAGAATGCATGATGATCTTAGGAGGAGGGACACCAAAGAGACAGGTAGTGGAGCAAGAGCCTGACAAAGTTGTTGAGTCTTTAAAACCTTACAGTTCTGTAGCTTTAAATAAAGGTTGTTTCAGTAAATATACCTGCCTGGAAAATTCTCTCCTTAAGTGGGTTCTATTTTTTATATAGGACTGTCATGACAGGGGTATGAGAAAAGATTACACAGCCCTTGTTGTGGACGGGGATAGAGGGTAGGGCTCCCTTTGTGCTTTTTATTTTTGAAATGGAGATGAAATTTCCCAGACCGTCTCCTGTTCGGCATTTTTTGCTTCCTGTGGCCAGGTGCAGATGAAAGAATGTTTTATTACCCTTTCTAAATTGCT
Source organism: Oxyruncus cristatus (assembly GCA_013399855.1). NCBI lineage: Eukaryota > Metazoa > Chordata > Aves > Passeriformes > Cotingidae > Oxyruncus > Oxyruncus cristatus. Next base: position 189,622 of record VXAY01007076.1, read on the forward strand.
AATTCTGGCTGAGCTGCTTTGCCACATATCACCTCCACACTCAGTGCTGAAAACTGAGGACTCAGTATATTCATATTTTATACTTAATCTCCTTGTGTTTAAAGTGTCTCAAATTAAATTTTCATTTTTATTTAATTGGGCAATCATTATGTTAATTAAATGCACAACAGTTAATTATTAAGTATGTTTTTTATTCAAGTGTAATAAATATTTAATAAGATGTGTCTCCTTCACTGTTGAATCTCGTAAGAATTGAAATAGCATTTCACCTTTCTGTCTGAATATCCTTCCTTGATCTCCAATATGGGAAATGTGCTCATTTTTATTATTTATCATATAAATATGTGTGATCAAAACATTGTCAGTGCTTTTTATCTCTGCTGAAGAAGTAGGATTCTTGACAAACACCTTGCATTTGCTTTCCTCAAATAAATTTTATCCAGCAGAAATCCAGGAGGCATATAAAACTGATTTTCTCTCTATCTGTAATGAACTTGCTGACAATCTTTTTTTGATTATGAGAAAAGTGGAGATGGGGAAAACTGGCAGTACCTCCAAGCCTGGAAAATACACTTCTGTGTTGCCTAAATATGGTTTGGGTGCCTTAATCACAAGAACTTCTTTTCTCTCTGGGAACTGACCTCATTTTTGTGCTCATAAAAATTGTTTACAGTAATCAATTAAATGCAAAGTATGCAAAGAATAACTTTGTGTACACAGGAATGGATTCTCAATTTGTTTTCCTTTTCAGGTGATACTTCTGCATAGTTTTCTGGATTTACCCTCTATTCAGGGAAAGACAAAATATAAAATTGTGGTCTTATATTACATATGTACAAGGAACAGAGAAAATATTATTGTCCAGTGACATAAAACTTTACAAATCCTTCTGTGAATGTAAAAAAATAGATGGTTGGGAACATCAATGGCTTCCATGTACGGGGAGACTAAATAAATTAAAAAGATGGTTGGAGGATTTGGGAGTTTCTTGTTTGCTTTCTCTTTCCTGATGCAATGAATTCAACTTGAAACACTACCACAGGACAGCAAGGAGGCTGATGTAATCAATAAAGGGGGTAAAAACAGTCTGGGAAAAGCCCCAGTTTGTCTGATAGATTCAGAAGGTGCAATTAAATATAAAGGTTTAATTGAGCTTCTAACTCAGGCAGCTGTGAGTCAAAGACCACTGGGAAATGGGAATGAGTTTCAGGGAAACCTTTTGACTTCCCTCGCTTCCCTGGGTATCCATTCACCCTCAAAGGCAGAGTTGGACTCCTGGCCTAAATGATGCTTTTATTTTACTTGGGCTGACAGTTCTTCCTTTTGTATACAGTTCAAGAAGCAGCAACCTCTTTATGCCCAAAACGTGTTCAGGCTGAAGAATTTGGAGCTGGAATGGAAAATTCAGGGCAATGACTCATTTAGTGTTTTTAAAGTAGAGGTGCAGAGAGCTAACGACTTGTGGGAATTACAGTGCCTTGAATCTGTGAGGGATGAATTCAAAGAAGAAATCAGATCATCAGAAATGAACAGCATCATTGCATTTAGAGAAAAGTCTTTTCTTTAATGTTCACTTACATCTGTTTAAAGTTCTTTATAATTTTTGTGTGTGTGTGTAATTGAACAGATAGGGAACTTTTTTGTAGCCAGTTATTAACCAGGGAGCGTAAACACCGACTTTCTTGCATATTGGTGTCTGGTCATAGATATCCAATGTCGGATGTTGATGTGGAAAATATGAAGAATACAAGTTAATTTATTTTATATAACCACTATAATTTATATTATATAACCACTGTTTCCAGTGGTTTCTTTGCAGCTTGTCAACTTTAGCAGATCACTGCTGAATAAAAATTCTGAAGAAAGCAGAAAATTGTGATTGTGTGTGTTGAGAGGGAATTGGACAGTCATACAAAGAGAAGGAGAGATATAAGGGAAAGGAAATTTTGCAGGCAGAAAAAAAGGAGGAAAAAAGTATTAAAAAATATAAAGCCAATTTTCAGCATGGTAAGAAATTTAACAGTAGTGTCACAGAATATCTGCTGATACCAGAGTGGGTAAATGTACTTATCCATTGTCTGAAGAAGTGGCTGAAAAAGCAAGGTGACAAAAATTGTAGATGACATGCTATTATTTAAGTTGGTCAAGAAGAGGAAAGAGTGCAAGAAGCACTTTAAAAGGATCTTATCTTGAAAGCTGTTTATTTCTACTGAAAGTAAAATATGTTGTTGAAATAGAAGCTTGTCAGGAACAGTAAAGTGCCTAATTAAAGGCATGGAAAGATATCTGTATAAAGAGAGCTTAAAAGTAAATAAACCAAGGCTATTTAGATTGGAAAGACTCAAAGTGAATGGGCTCATTGACAGAAGCCAAGCTCATTTACATTTTCTTACAGTAGGAGTAAAGAGACAGTTCAATGACAATGAAAGACAACAAACTCAAAACTAGATCAAAAAAAAAAAAAAAAAAGACAGTACCTTATTTACATAATGTTTTCTTCACCTTATATACCCATCGAACACAAGGCAAAGTCACTTTCACAGTGAAATTCATCAGTTGTAAGAAACACTGAGGAATCCACACCAAATGTGGGTGTGTGCAGGAAGTGAACCAGACGTACGTTCCTGAATCATGATTGTGTGTGGTTGGATGCTATGACAGACACCATGAGCATGTGAATGGCTTTGTGCAGGATTATTAATTTGGGGTGATTGTGTTGAGTGCTGTGGGAACATGGCTAACACGTTTCCAGGCCATCTGCATGGGAGTATAAACTAACTACATTTGCTTTACCTGGATTCTCCCATCATCCATGGTGCTCTATGCCCACACTGTTTTGGAATTAAGTACAGAGAGAATGCACCACGTCATGCTTTGAGGTAATGAACAGCCACCAGGACTGGGAAAGAAATTTTCCCTGTAGGCTGGTTGTTTGATAATTAGCCCAGTTGAATTAATCTTCACTTAATTGAAGATTGATAACAATCAATAGAGAAGATGACTAACAGACCCTATGTACCTCTGATCTGGTAGTCTTTATATCATTGTGAGTCTTGTTATTTTTCTCTTGTTGCTTAGAAATGTATTGATCTGTCTGGAGTACTACTTAACTGCTAATAACCATATTCTCCAGTACAAAGAATATAGACATGCAATCTACATCTGTGTACTTGCTTTACTGTACTATGTGAAAAGTGTTTGTAATGACCTTTTCTCATCTTCTCCAGAGTAAATTTTACCCTTGATATCTGAAAGAAAAGTTCACTTGAGTCATCCTGCCACTGTAATCCTCTACTGATGCTGTTTTGCTATATGAAGACCCTGGGCTATCAAATCAATAACGCTTAGAAATTGTCATGACTAAATCAATGGTTAATTTTATCTTAGGCAGATATTTTTCCAGTCTCCAAACAGTTTGCATTTTATTTCTTCCCTTTTTTTCACTCCAGGGCTGCAGTTTAGGGAAAGATGAAACCTTATCCCAGGTTTTGCTGCTAGTCCAAGACCTGCTCTTGAAACTACCATAATGAAAGAATCATTAATTAACAGAAATATATCTCTTCTTGTGGCAGATCATATCTGTTTTGCAGTCTCCTCTCAAAATGCAGATATTGCCTATTTCTCTGATGCAGGAAAAGTAAAGTTGTATTTTCTTTATCTCAAAAATCTGTATAGAAACTGTATTTAAATCTCAGAGTAACGGATTCTAAGAAGTTGAGAAAGAGATGGCCAATGCTATACTTGCAATTTTTTATAAATTGCCTCCTTTTTTAAATTTTTTTCTCATACAACTAACAATGATTAATATTTTTGTTCTTCCATATCTATCCCACGGCATGCAAAGAGGGCTGAATTTAGGAGAATGCAAGTTGTGCTTGTAGTTAAAGTGCCTAAATATTTTAAGTGCCTGAATAGTCCCACTTAGAGTGTGATATTTGGTCAACTGTTTGAGGAAATTTCTGCAGCAGTTCACTCACTTCAGTGTGAAAAAGGAGCAGACTGGAGTTAACAGGGGTGGATTACTACAAAGCAGACCTAGCGGGACCTCAGTCCTTTTACTAGAAATCCCCACTGACGTTCTCAAAACGATAATGGCATTAATGGTATTACTGTCCCTGGCATCCATCTTTCCCTTTGTTTCCACACAAAAATCTCAGTTCATATGCTTATATAATTTCTTAATCTGTTTTCCATAAGAAATCATATCCTTTTACTTTGTATTGCAATTACATCGTGTGACTCACCCCTTTTTATGTTTCCCATGGACTTGGTAGGCTCTCATGTAGAAAGGAGGGCTGTCACCAGTCAGGCTGAGGCAAGAACAGAGAGGAGGAGTTGGTCATACAATTAATTCTGATTTTAATACCTGCAGCTATACAATTTTGGGACAAGAACTTAAATGGTAAAACTCCCTGAGATTCTCAGAACGAGTTAGATAAGATTTATAGCTTTGAACTTCTTAAGGAAATATTTAGATTGGCTGTTTGTTGTTTGTCTTTTTTTGTCCTTTTTCCTTTTTTTTTTAAGGACTCCAACTTGCAGCTTACTGTCTATAGTTATGATTGACTTAATCACTAGAGAAAACAAAATAGAGAAATTCCTTACAAATTATTTACTACTCTTTAGATTAAAGGCAGCCCTTAAAGATTTCAAATTTACCCCTCAAACATTACAGGTCTTCTTGCACACTGCAGTTTTGACAATTGGTATGTTTCTGTCTTGAATTTTCATTAAATATTCCAGAACTTTACAAAACGTAAAATCTTTAGTAGGCATATTACATCAAAGGCATTGTGCTGTCAACAGCTGCCTTGCTGTTTTCAGTGAAATTGTTGTATTTCTGATGAGCATCGCAGCAGAAGTCCTGACGGCCGCCTTCACTATTGCATTTGCAGGAGGCCCCCAAGGAAGTTTTTCTACTGAAAAATGTAACAGTAGATATTTTCCTCTAGCCTCTACCTTTTAACAAAAGGTCACTGCAGCTTAATCAGTCTCCTGCCACCTTTGCAGTACTCAGAAGTTAGAAGCAACCTGTGGCTCTCCCAAAGTCACTCTGGCCCTCTCAGTTGTAAAGGGTGAATCCATTTGCCCCAAACACGGGTGTCTCATACCATGTTGGACATTTGCTGATATCATGGCCACCCTCCTGGGATAGCATCTGAGGAACAGCAGGTTTCCTATGGGCTCTGCTTCTTGTTTTCCAGGCTCATGCAGATGTCTGAGCCATCACGAGGCATATGAAACAGCAGATGAGTGATTTGAGTCTCTCAGCACTCAGATAAAGGAGACTGAGGCAGAGAGGACTGCACTCTTGTCAGAAGTGCAGCGAGTGGAGAAGTGTCCATTTTGTGCTAGGAATTAGATCAGACTGCTTCTTCAGTTTTTGGAGAGGAATATTTCTCACTGTTTGTTGTAGATAACTTGTATTAAAGGAAATATGGAAGAAGTAGGCTGCCAGGATAACAGTTTGCTGTCTCTGGGCTTCAGTACAACATGGTGCAAAGTGCTGTGAAAGAGATGTCTTGTTCTCATCCATTAGAGCTGCCTGGCATGGCCATTCTGCTGACAAAGTTGGCTTGAACATGGGCTCAGAGTGAGCAAACTTCATGTCTGGGGTGTAAGAGAGTTGGGAACCCAGGGCTGGAACAGCAGATCTGTGGAGCCGAGGGTCTGGTGCCTTCCTGGAGCTGGTTACTGGCTGCCATGAAGGATTTACAGATAGTAAAGGATTCCAAGTATGGACAACCCTGAGGAAAGCACACTGGCAGATGCAGTCTGCCAGTACCATCAAAGAGTGGGCTACGTGAAAGACTGGGGTGACTGGAACCACCCCCCCACACCCCCTGTCCTGAATTTTTTCAGTGGAAATGCATTGCAGTGCTTCTGCACTGGATGGAAGTGACTGAATCAGAATTTAGGAGGAGGCTGATGAGCACAAACAAGCAGCAGAAGCATGTATTGCTGGGTCAACCAGCAGGAAAAAAAATTAGGTAAAAAATAGTAATGGATGGCTTTCATAGAAGACTTGGAAAACATTTCCTTGAAATCAGTGAATTAAAGCTGTTTGTGACAATAAATGGGTCTTTTTGTATTCTTTGAGGGGGTGTGGATTACAGCAGCTGGGTTAAACTGCTACTGCAGCTTAGAACAATACAGTGTTTAGGGAGGAGAGTCTGCCTTTTTTGTGGTTATTCTTGTAGTTATAGGTACAGTGTTCAGGATAAAATTTGGCATTCAATGTAGAGCACCATGAAACAAATGCATTGTATGAGCTCTGAGAGTTATTTTTCTCTCTCTCATGTAGCATTTACCTTATGTTTGGCTTGTTGGCAATTTAATCAGTCTGAATAATCTTGTTTTGTGACAAACCTCCTAAATCACAAAGGAATGATGCAGTTTGTATGGGTGGAACGTGCTCTACAGGGATATTTCAAGTTGAAGAATAAAAATGAGAATTAGGCAATACAGAATTCATTGAAAGCCAGTTTTCCAGCTGCTCTAATTTCCCACAATTTAATTTGTGTGCAGTCAAAAGCAACTTGGAGGTTTCCAGCAAGATGATAGAACTATGGGTGAGGCTAGACAGAGTCTAAAATGTGCTTAATGCATTGCAGTCCCATGCTGTAAAAGCATCTCCTAGGGCCAAATACAGACAGCATAATATCCTAGTGAATTGGACCATTAAATAAAACTGTGAAGGTGCAAAGCTGTAACATTAGTCTGAAATTAAAGCATTTTCACCTTTGAATTATGGAAACAATTTAACAAGCGTTTAGGAAACCTGCTTTTTAAGGCTGAAATAAACTCTTCCAGGTTATGCAGTAGAGGATGTGGCTGCACTCTCCTACTTGGTTTTGAATGACTTTTAGCTTGTGTGTAGTTTGAAATTTTACCAAGATGAGAAAGTAATAAAATAATGAAGTGGAATAATGGAAGATAAAAATAAACAGCAATCTATGCCTGGAGAGCAGCTTTTTGATTCTCAATGCAAATTCACAAGTGCAAAAAGAGCTTGTAAAGTTGAATAAACAGGAAAAAAACATGTAGTATGGACAGATGTAAAAATACAAGAATAACTTCTTCACTGAAATAAACAAAATGAGAGCTTTATCTGTCTAGTTTAACAGTTTTCAGCTTGGTTTGCATCTGTGATTACAGTGTTACTGCCTAAAAAATAATGTAAACAAAACAGAGCAGAGATTAAAAACAAAACACACCAAACCAAAAAATCCTTGCCTTATGAAATAAGAACAGTATCTGAAGCCCCACTTTCAAAAGCCGTAAGTGTTATTGGTGCAGAGGTGTGCCCCTGTAAAGACTTATGCAAAATATGAAGCGAAGTTGCAGACAGCTGTTGCACTGTTTTCTGGCTATCATGATCTGTGTGCATGTCCAGATTGCAGCTCCATGTCTTACATAGGTCCTGAACCATGCCTGAAGTCCAAGCTCACAGATAGTTCTCAGTGGGCTTCAGAGTACACATGGATTGAGCAGTAAGGGTATAATTCCTTGAACTTATTCTGAGGCAGCCAGTTGTATTCTGAGAGCAACCCTAGCAGAACATGTACAAGTGAATTTGAGAAAACAGAATGATCTTTTTTCCTAAATGATGCCAGGTTTGAGGTGGAGAAAATGGTATTTGAATAAACCCCAAGACTTGACCTGGTCTTCAGAAGAAAATCTAGGATTATTTTTGAGTGGGTTTCTGATCTATGGAAGCAGGTGCAATGCTCTTGCTGTTGTTTTGGAATGGTTAATGGCTTTCCTGCCCTCCAGCTCTTAGTTACTTCGCCCTCGGTCAGTGGACGGAGCAGGAGGGAGCAGTGTTGGCTCTCCCACTCTGTCCAAAGCAAACTAAAATTTAAGTCATTTTAGGCTCATTTTCTGCATGTAAACAGAAGGGTGTCCTTTAGAAAGAAGGAACTTTCTCTTATTTTTTTATTGTGATGTGAATTTAATCCTTTATTCTTCCAACAGGTTGTGTGTGACTTTGTGTGCTTTACCTAACCCCTACACCTCACATCCCTCTTTCTAAAACAGAAGTATTTATTCTTTCCCTGGGAAATGGGAAGAAGCATAACTGAGATGGTTGAATACCTCTCTCTCCCTTTTTCTCCTCTTACCCCGCTGCCACCCGCTCTTTTGTCATGCATCTGTGTTGTGTTGAGCTGTGCTTTTGGTTTGAGGTTTGCTTGCTGGTGGCTGTTACTTTCCTTTCACTAGATCAGTGAGACAAACACATATCTTTTTTGAGAAGCTGAACTGATGGTTACCTTTGCTTCAAAGGTGAAGCATAGAGGGAAACTTTGAAGTGACCAGCAAAGCATAGATATAATCTGTAAAAGTATTAAGCATAACAGATCAGGCATGTGTAGATTAGAAAATCTCTGAAATGTAACTCTGGGATTCTTTTCATCTGCTATAACTTTTTTTTAACTCCATTCTGAGGTACTTGCTAAATCACAGTTACTTTGAGCACAGAAAGAAACTTAATTTGTTTTTTCCTTTCCCTTTATAAACTAGAGGTTGGAAAATAGGTTAGCTTATTTCTAAAAGATCTAAAAGTAATTCTGGAATGTCAAAGTTCAGATCTCAGAGGGACAGCTGAGTGCAGCTGTAATGATAACAAGATTGTTGAAAATTAATGAAAAATCATAGAGGAAAATAAGAGGAAGACCTGTCACATTGCCTGTTCAACACACTTGTTAATGAGTGCTCACTGCTAACAATATGTTTGCTGACGTCTTGTCCAACCTCATTTCAAACATGTCACTTAATTAAATTTCCAGCACTTTTTGGGAAGACAGTTTTATGGTATGCTATTTTTAGTAAGTTTTTCCTAGTTACCCTTTTTTACTTCTAAATTACTAGATGTTGATGCTTTCGACTTTTCACATGCCCACACAGCACCTTTCTTGGTGCACCGCCTGGAAAGCACAATGGTTTTAACCACTGAAACTCTAGCCTTAGGCTGCTGTTCTTCCTGAGCAGCACTGTAGCCACTATTGTGAGCAGTGATTTTTATTGCATTTTCTTAAAATTATGTTAAGAACTCTCAGCTGGGAAGTGCTTTTGACTGCCCAGCTGGAATTTGGCAACCAGTTTATTCCATCATCTCCTGGTTTTACATTTCACATTATCAACAACTTGGTGTTTGTCTTTTTAGTAGACATTTCAGTTAAGGCAGAGGTTAAGCTTCTACCAGCTTCAGTGACAGGAAAGTTAACTCATCCTCAACAGCTTCTGAAAAATCTACTCTGTTCTTGTCAACATTGCCTTGAGAGAGCAAAAGAACACAGAAAGACTGGCTGATAAGAATCACTACTTTAAGATGTACAAGATGTCTGTTACAAAGTCATTGAATTATCTTGTGTTGGAAGCAATATATGTGCAGGATTGTAGAGAGTAAAGTGTGACAGTGTTGACTGTGATTACAACTACTGGGACAGGTATTACAAGAAATAAATTTGTAGTATTTCTTATGACTTTAGTCTAACTTTTGTGTATCACACATTGCAGCAATGTTTCTTTGGGCTCAAACTAAAAGGATCCACAAGCAGCATCCTGAAGTCAATAAGAACCACAGAATTGCAGATCTATGAGCAAACTTTCTGTCTACCATCACACAAACTATGAGAAGCTTGTGAGTGAATGTGTGATTTGCTCTGTGTAAATTGTTCTTACAGTTAATGCCAGGTTATTTCTCTGTAACTTGCAGCCAGGTCTTGGAACAAACCTCTTTAAATAGTCTCCAGATGGTTGTTGTTACTTGCCTGTCATCTGAATGCCTCCATAATAACAATTCATTAAATCATCTCAGTGTCTTTGCACAGATAGTCCATTTAAGATTTTTATACACCTATTAGCATTCTGTTAAAGTAATGTGTGGGATATTTGTAGCTCAATGAAAAATACTTCGACTGACTGCTATGCCTTGCAGTGGCCACAGAGGTACTGGGCTCATCATGCCAGTGTATTGGGGAGTAGCTGGAAAGCTCATGCTCTGCAAGAACTCAGGCCAGGTAATCTGGTAAAACCATCTGAATTCTTAAATGCACAGTTTTTAAGATCAGCTTAGAAAAGATCCAATTCAGTGTTATCTGGGGTTTCAATGATGAAGCTTAAATAACAAAATAGAAATCCATTGCCTCGATCTCACCTCTTCCTCTGTAACTGTCTGTATGTTTCTGCAAGTGAGATTGAAATCTCCCTCTCATCAGGTGATTAAAAATTACTGCCTTAAATTTTGGCTCTCTCAATATCTTGTATCCTCCTCAGGCAAGCAAGGTCTTTGATAAAGAGGGCATTTACTGGATGTGACTATTAGTAATAGTGTGGGGCATGTCCAGGGCTCAGTCTTGTGAATCCTCATCAAAGAATTTGCCTTTAACTGTGGGCCAGCTCAACAAATTGGACATTAAAGTTGTCTTTACTACCTTGCCCATTCCTATCCCAGAACCAGCTGGGAAAAAGGCTGCCTGCTAAGCTGATTGCTCCTAAGAGTGATGTTCTCATTATCATACCAACCCCAATGCTGGTTGTGAGCTAGGTTGTGAGGGTTCAGGTTGTGGTTAAACCTACATTCTACTTTTCTCTCACTTACAAAATCCCTTACTCTGCCAGTAAGTGCAATGAAGGAAATGAGAACGGGCTCACTATCATGGAAAAGCATCAATATTTACAGTTAACTACAGATGCCAAGTCATATGGTGTTCTGTATCATCATCCAAGTAGGACATTACTCAACTTACATGTAGAAAAATCAGAACTGAATAAAATGACTTCCAACTGGGTGGTAAGAACATACTCTCAGTTTTAGCTTTCTGGCAAGAAACTGCTTTCTGCTTGTGGAGAGTTTGTGCAAAATCATCAGCTGCAGTTCTCTTCTTCCATTTGTTGTTACAACAGCGTGGGCTGTTCTCTCAGGTACAGATATGTTTGCAAAAGATGACTGTTACCCCCATGAGCCATATTATTATGTCTTTTCTCTCAGGATGAAGCCAGCTGAAAGGTATCTAATTTTATTCAGATACCTGGCAATAGAAGATGTTGAAAATCTCCTGTGGTTCACAGGAAGCTTGTAGTTTCTCTCTTGCTCAGCAGGCACTGTAGTGTTTGTTTGAGCTGGTTCAGGGAGAAACATCTCTGTGGGTCACACTGACCTTTAATGAAGACCTATTGGTCTTCATCACAGAGTAACCATTTTGGAGCCCAACGTCCTGCTGATGCTCTCTCCAATGCAGTGAAGCATTAGATTTCAGCTGGGGTTCTGTTCCTGGCTTTTTGAAAGAGTTTTGCTTTTAACTTCCCATTCAATTATTTTTCATTTAACAGAGGATAAGATCTGGACTGCAGTGCAGCACAACAGCACAGGGCTAACCAGAGTCCACGGAGCTGACCGGGAGAAGCCGTACACCATGTCCTTCGACTACAACAGCAGTGCGGAGCAGCTGGAAGCCGTGATAAGCAGTGCAGAGTACTGCGAGCAGGAGGCAGCCTACCACTGCAAAAAGTCACGTCTCCTGAACACCCCGAGTAAGTGCCACGATCCCAGATCTTTCCTTCCTAACTCCAATTGATTATACAGCAGGTACAGGCCTCACTGCAAATGAGGAGAAGAAAACAAACAAACAAACAAACACCAATTTAATAGTAGCAATATAGAATGGAGTGAAAAACCTTTTAATTTCTTGGATACTTCTGTGCAGTGCTTGTCCTCTGATGTAAGAGGGTATGGACCCTGAAGGGGAGTTTCCAGTCCCTAAATTCTTGTGTGCACAGACTCTGAAAACTTCTACAATGGAAAGTGCTGCCTAGAAACCATAAAAACTGTATTTAGCTGTCGGCAAATAGATGTGCTTATTAATTTACTGTTTCTATCTGTATATTACATATAAAGAGCAACCAAATGCCTCCAGACTATTAATGTTATGAAGGGGAGGGGTGTACCCTCTTCTGAGTCCCGCAGCCCTGAGTATGATGTTTAAGGTGCTTGGTAGCACAGTTTCTGGGTCAAATCTAGCTTTGCCCTTGCCCTGACTTAATGCAACAGAGAAAAGGAAGCAGAGGGTCTGATCAATTTGTGTTTCTCTGCAGTACCAAATTTCCAGTGGCTACTCAGTATATCTGCCTTCTGCTCAACTCTGTCTTGATGTCAAGACTTTATGTTTGCTTATCCAGAGAGAGGAATGACATTAAGGGCAGGCTTCTGGATATCCTCAAAGTCTCCTCTGGTTACTTGTAATGTCTATATGGTCTGGTGATTCTTTGATTGATAGCAACTCTCACATTTGTTAGTAGGGTAGAAGACATCCCACGGAAAGCCTGAAGGGGAGCTTGCAATGGGCTTTCCTATTGTGTTAAGAACACATTGCCTAATGAGATGTATCAAAAACCCTCCTGGTTTCAAAAAAGTTACTGTAACATTGAATGTTTATGCATCCAGTAATCAGATGCCTTACAGTCAGTTATTTTTAAAAGGTATGAGTTATGTCTTTTACTATTATCAGTTTTACCAACCAAGAACTGCTTGTATTGCTAATCTTTTTTAAAGAATGAAATGTTAACATCAGCATCCAGGGTAGACCACAAAGGGAAAACAAAATGCAGGCATACCTGCTCATAAAGAGCGGGAATTGATGTCTTACAAATATTTTCACTGTTGTTGGCTTCTATATCCCACAGCACAACTGACATGTTACAAAGATAAAATTGCACAGGAATTATTTCTGAAATATTAATAATCTTGTGTAAATTGACAGTATGTAAACTGTCCATCTTCAGGGCTAAAGTTATCAAACAACAGGCAGACTGGCTAAGATGGTTCCTGACAGGCATCTTGTTCTCCACTTGTCGAGGACCAAAGTTGTGACTCATATCCTTCGAAGGAGAGAACGTGGGGATGGTGTCCAGCAGTCTGGCTTGCACCCTTGCAGTTGGTGCAGTGCCACTGTGGTCCTGAGAGCTGACCACGCAAGAATTGCACAACTTCATCTGAGAGATAACAATAATAAAAAATTACAATCCAGTGCTGTGCATGTGGTAGACACTGTCATTTTTTCATCTTTGTTTCTTCCTTTTGTATGCACTTTAGTCAGACTTAAAATTTTTCAATTTTTCATCCTGAACTTTCTCAGTAGTTTAGCACTTTAATTTTGGCAAGTTGTGGAACATGCTCAAAAATAAAATGTTTCAGTCCTTGAAATGACAAAATAAGGGTAATTTGTTCTTAGCTAAGTATTAAGTATTTTTAAATGTTGGTAAGGCATTATTTTCCTCAAAGTCCTAAAAGCTCTATCAATTCATGTCAATTTTGAGGTGAACTGCTAGTATATTATAGAAGAGCCTAGACAGCCAGGTGTCTTGAAGAGCTCTAAGACTTAAAGAATTTCCACTCCTAAAGCTTATATTGAGTGTGAATAACTTTATGGTATTTTACTGGACTCTCTGCAGAAGGTTCTCACCTATGTTGTTTATGCCCAGAAATGACTGGAGGGAGTTTGATTTGGGGCCAGAGCAACAGAATAAAGATCAAAACTCTTGGGTTTTGTTTCTTGATTTGGCCTAGACTTTTGGATGCCTGAAGCACTGCATTCTCTCTGTGTTCCTAGGGTATCAAAATGTGTAATTGCAGTTAATAAACCATACTTCAGATCTTCCTTCAGAAGCTGGCATACAATGTACCTGTATTGATGACAATACAGCTTTCACAGGCCAGAAAGAAACCTTGCCTGACCTAGTCCAGTTTGCTCAATATCATCACTCACTAATACCTCTGGGCTGAGCCCAGTGGCGAATGCTTGATGGAAGGGCATATCCCAGAGGTACATCTGATCTTGACAAAAAGCTATGAAATTTCCCCTTCCTTCGAGAAATTTAATCTATTTCTAAGCTTCTTCTCATTTTGGGCTTTGTTCTTTATTTTTTTCTTTTTTTTTTTTTCCCAAGGAGATGGAACACATGATTAGGATATTTCAGCTGATAGCACCAACACACCAAATCTTTGTCTTCAGGATCTAAATGCTATCATGTTTCACAGAGAAGCAATAAAAAGATTTCTCTTTCCTCTTGCATTCATAGTGTTACTCTCCAGAGAGGTGCATGTTGTTACACAGTAATTTTGGCTTTCACAGCTTTGACGTGGGGGAAAGCCACAAGCAAGGCAGTCAGGGCTGCCTCAGAGAGAAACCCAGGGAGGCTCCTGGATTGCATAAAGTTGTTCCAGTTTATATCAAGGAATTTGTCTTTCTTCTCTTTCTACTCTCTCTTGCCCTTAAGACACAGGCACATCCCCAGCGGGTGTGACTGAGCGTAGTATCCCCATTGAGTTACTTGGATTTACATCTGCAATGTGTCAGACATGCAATCTGCCAGTTGGCAAAGGAGTTTACTCATCTCCACCTCCTGCTGTCTGGAACAGCCTTATCAGTTCTCACTGTCATAGTACAGCTTAGCTGCAAGCATGTCTTTGAAAGCAAAAATTAAATTGCCCTGAACTGCATTTTTGTACATCTCTACCATCAAACAGATTTTCAGGAGGTTTGTGAACAACAGAGTAGATGTCTGTTCATCAAAGAAATAGCTAGCTTTCTTATGGTGCTGGCAAATGAAACTTATATGACCGGTAATTGAAAGTTTCTTGTGACTTTTCCATGTCTGTTGGAGAGACACATAACCAGAGCAGATCCGGCAGTTGGCATTAATTAGGAAAGTTATCCACATTCTTAGGAAAAGATTGCAGACTTTACCACTACCTTATCCTTAGAAGTAGAGACCAAGTCAAGCTAGCAGGAGAGGAGGGGAGTGGGCAGAAAGCTTGGGCTACCTCTAAATGTGCTGTCTGTGTTATTGAGACCCTGAAAAAAAATGTAACCCCCTGGGTCTTTGATTTCCTTTCTTTATGGAGCATTTCAGGAAAGAGTGTGTGTACAAGGGTAGATGCATGTGTGCAGATGCATGTATAATTAAACTGTTAACATACAAGATGTTTGAAGTATGAAAACACTTTTTTAACTGAGCAAACACTTGGATCTGACTGAATTTGCTCAGTTTTCTGGAAGCAGTGGATGTACTCAAATGCTTAGCATTTTGGAATCTGCCTCACATCCACCTTATCAAGGACTTAGCACAGTGACAGCTGTATCAGTGGTAGGATAGCTTGCTTTACAGTAGTTGGTTGACAGTCTGTCAAGTTCATAGCACATTTGTGTAGGCAGGGACTGCGAAAAGATCAGTCCTAGAGCAAAATCAAATAAATAGAAATGTCTGTAGATGGTGGGGGTTTCCTGCCTTCTTTGTTATTTTTCTCTTTCCAGTAGAATTCCCATACCACATCACCTCAAGCTTAGATTTCAAACATCCATCCTAAGCTACCCACCTCTTTCTTGAACTTCCTACCTGTCCCTCTTATGGTCTGTCAAATCCCACTATTATATGACTTGTGCCCAGGTTTCCATCTCCTCTTCTCCCCTTTGCCTCCCAACTAGTCCCGTATCTTGGTGCCAAGCTTCACCATGTGCCGTCACCAGCTCTGTGACCCCTTATGTCAGGCAACTGTTAGCCCTCACTGGTGAAGCACTGCATTTGCATTCTGTAACTCTCTATTAGAGGGAAAGATGTAGTGCTACCCCACAGCAGGGTAATTTCTGTCCTAATTTCTAAGTTTAGACTTAAGATTTAGTTCTGCTGCTCAGACGGTTCAGTGTCTTTTTATCTATGCCCTGTATGTTGCTAGAGCTTTGTCTGTGCATGCTCCCTCCTTAGTCCCGTATGAGAGCTGTGATGTCAAAGCATAAGTTCTAAGAAATGTCCTTCAGGGTCCTGCCTCCAATAGAGGCTGCTGGCAAGATGCAGCTTAAGGTGGGTACACAAGTCTGGTGTTTTCAGCACATCCCTCAATATGTCCCCGTCCCCCACTGTTGCTCAATTAAGGACATTAGAGTTTATGCTATTGCCAGTCCCTTTTAGTATCTACTATGGATCTGTTTTTCATAAACTTGTCTAATCACATTTTGAACTTTATTATGTTGCCTTCCTCTGCAGCCTCCTAGGAAAGCAAGTTCCAGGAGTTCCTCAGTTTCTGTTTTACAGAACTACATTTGTGGGGCTTTTAATGTGCTTTTAACTACTATTTTGTTCAGCACAGTGAGTTCTTGTTTTGCAGGATGCAGTGAAATACAGTTTTGTGCTCATCCAGTGCTTTTATAGTGCTCTTACTATTCTTGGACTTTCACTAGTATTTTTTTCACCTGAAGTGCCCACAGGTTTTGAGCTGTAGTTTACACCAAGGTTTCATATAATGGGGACACCACTTTTTAGAGCGCATAAATCTTTATGGAGACAGGAGTGTGAAACCTGGATTCTGATGAAGTATTTTACATAGATGTATCATGAGGTGATCTCAAATGACCCATAACAAGCAGTCATTAACCAGTGGGGTTTTGCTCACTATTATTTTAATCCTTTTAAGTATAATTTCCAGTTTATCATTCCAGGGACTTTAAATTGTTATCGCACTACCAGGGGACTATTTGTTCTTGCACAAAATAACTTTAAATTGTTATTGCATTACCAGGAGACTATTTGTCATTGCACAAAATAACACAGAACAGGGCAGCCCGCCCTCAAAAAGTTGCTCATGTTGAAAGGAGTGGTGAATAGGTGGTAGGTGTAGATTGTATGCAGTGATTATTCGTGGGTAAGTAGGATCCCTTTCTTGAGAATGACTGACTTGCCATCTGTGTTTCCATCACCATACCTCGTCTCTCCCCTCCAAAGTGGCAGTGCTGATAGCTTCTCTCACAAGCACTATTTTAGTTAACTTGTGCTATATTTAGAGACTTTTTGAACAGAGTTCATCATAGCAATGCACATATTCCCTTATTTGGAGGCAGAGATGTAGAGGCCATTTTTAAAGATGCTATGTTTTTTTCAGTGTGCAGCTGATTAAAATGCAGGTGGTCTGAGCAGAATAAAAAACCTGCTGCATGGGGGAGGTAACTTGGCATCCTGCATGCACTCATCTGTGAGTAATAGAAATATCATTATCCCCATTTCTGACCCTTTATTTCCCTTGCCCTATACAATCTCTCCTGACTGCAGTGAGGTACAGTATGCTATAGCTGCCAAGGAGGGAATAGCAGCTACTTGCATTACTTCTCATGCAGTCCTGTTGTGTTTCTCTGAGAGGAAAATGCAGCCAAGAGGCCAAATGATAGGAAAAACGTGGGAAGAAATCCTTAATCAGTTATGCACTGGATGGATTCTAACTTGGTGGAAGAAAAGCATGCTCCCTCCTTGAACCCCTCTGCAGGAGAGGGCAGGCTTATAATGGTACCTGACATAATTCTGGAGTGACACCAAAAGGACATGAGTCTCCTGGGACTGCTCCAATGAACACCAGAGCAGTGTTCAGCATTATCTGTGTTTTCTTTAGACACAATGTGTCAGGTGAATTTAAAAATGCTTCTCGAAGTGGGAACTGACAGAGTAGTGCAGAAGGAGCTTCTATGGGTAACTCCTGTTTGCTTCTGTGGAATAAAACCTTCATTCTTCTGCTGACACTGGATATTTCTGTTGCTTTTAGAAGTGGTTTGTTTGGGTTTTTTCTCCCTTGAATGATTTTTTTTGGTAAGCCTAAGGAGCAGTTTTGAAAAAACCCTTTTTTAATTTTTTTTTTTTAATTTTTATTTTATTTTAAAAGACCTTCTACAGTTCCCTTACAAAAGAAATTTTTCATTAAAAACTGAATAGATCTACTGTGTTTTACTGACATGGAAATGATCTTCTCCAATGTAAAGGAAGCGTGACTAGGGATATTAATGAAGGCACATAGGACAGGTAAATGGAATATAAATGTA
This sequence comes from Oxyruncus cristatus, assembly GCA_013399855.1. Taxonomy (NCBI): domain Eukaryota; kingdom Metazoa; phylum Chordata; class Aves; order Passeriformes; family Cotingidae; genus Oxyruncus; species Oxyruncus cristatus. The sequence continues at coordinate 207,480 of VXAY01007076.1, forward strand.
GACAACAGATTTTGAGCCTGGATTCCGGAACTAATTCCATGCATTACTATTGGTGGTGGTGCAAGGAAGTCAGTGATGTGAACTGATGCTGCAAGGTGTTTACTTAATCTCTGTATTCTGCTAGTTTGGGACTTTTGATCCCAAAGAACCTCTGGTGTGGAGTAAAGTTGATATCTTTTGCTCAGCCTATGAAACCTATGGGATAGTGTAAGTGCTCATAGCTGGGGAATGACAAAGCGTTGAGTTCAGGGGATTCTGCAGTCCAAATGAGAGTTTGGAAATGGATAGTTTTATGACATGCACATGTATGCCAGAACCAAACATGTCTTAATTATACCCCTGGCTTGACAAACCCAGTTGTATAAACTATTCATCTACGTAGTTTGAAGAAGAGAAGAATTGCAGAATTATTTCAGGCTATTCCAGCCAGCATTTCCTTAATTGTGAGCAGTGATAGTACTTTTTTTTTCTTTTTTTTTTTTTAGTTTGCAGGACTCAGCATATTGTTTACAATTAATAAATAATGGTGACTAGAAACAAACAGCTAATCCATGGTTTGTTATATTAATGAGTCATTAAGTATGACAGCAACCTGTCCACCATCCAAGAAAGAAAGCAGGACTGCTGCCTGAGCAGAAAAGTGTTCCTTCTCCCTCATTAGAGTCACAGTGGGGAGTGTGTTCTCATCACACTTCCATTTGTCTGCTTCCTTGAGCTGTCCTACTTCGAGCATCTTGGGCTCCATTAGACTCAGACTGTCTTACTGACATTAAACTAATTTCTCTGTCAAATTTGGGTGAGTGCATTGAGTAATGTCTTCTGATTCTGGAGAATAGCAGATATAAGTCATAGAGGTGGAAGAGTATTACTATGCCACATGAATGAAGCAATAGTAATTTACATTTCTATTTACATTATTTCTGATGATAGAAAAGCATTTGGGGATGTAAACTCTGAGTTTTATGAGTGTTTTGGGTTCATTTGACCCCTGTTTTAAAGTACGTCCCTAGCATAGCACTTGCAGAAAATCAGATGGGATGGAACCCCTATGCTTTTATTTTGTTTAATTGGTCTGATCTATCCAGGAAAAGAGAGGTGTTAATAGGCTATACACAAAATGATCAGTGGCATAACTTATTCCTGTAGTGCAGGAGAAAAGAAAATGTAAACATGTGGAAAAAGGACTCATGTCTAGAGACTCTACTCTGTATAGATTAAGTTAGAGCTCAGATTCATTGCTCGTTAATCCGAATCTCAGGAATTTTACCCCCATTACAGTGCAAAGATAACCTATGGAAAATGTATTTTCTGTGTTTGAAAGTGTGAAGGCAAAGACAGGAGAAAAGAAACAATGAGGATCAGCTGAACGCTATATTTTGAGATTACTTTATGCTTGGTATTCAAACAGCAGTGGAATAAAAACCTTCTTTAAGCAAAACATTCAATTACTTCTATTTGAACTATCTGGTGTTAAAGAGGAGCATAAAAGTAGCTCTTCTAGGTGCCTGCTAAGGGTAAGAAAGCTTGGAGAAAATGTCTCCAGCCCTTGGAGAAAAAAAGTTGTGTAATTCTTCCACTTCAAGAAGCATGGGGTTTTTTGACAGTTGTTTACATCCCCCCAACCTGGACTGATTTGCAGAGGACCAGATTTCACTGAAACTTGACAAAAAGCTAGAAAGATATGGTGACCTAAAAGAAAATAACACTTTAGAAACCTTCTTTAGAGAAGCTTTTTTGATATCTACTGGGCCGTAAAGTTTGAGAATAAAAAGGAAAAGGCTTTTGAGCCTGTTTTTTTTCCAAACCCCTTTGATAGGAGGAAGGCTCAGACTGGTTTAACCAAGGGGTATATTCCCACCTGAGCTGTCCAGGACTCAAAGCAACATCAAGAGCCTTCTTCCTTTGCACTCAAGAGCAGAATTCAAAAGTCCCAGAAGAAAACTTTTTTTTTTTTTCTTTTTTAACATTAGTGTTTAGAAAGGTTAACCAATTAATCTATGCAGTTCTCCTCTAAAGGTAGATTTCTTGTTTGGCAGCAACAGAAGCCAATTTGGCCTGAAACGGGTATGGACCATTAGATCTATTTGAATGTACCACTCTAAAATCACTGGCAAAGTTCATGCAGCCACATAAATAACTTTAAGAAGAGTGTTTCCTCCCAGATGAACACCTCTGAAGTCTTGCACTCCAAGTGTGAGATTTATACAGGTGCCTCTTGTGCCTTGCCCTTCTACTACTAGGGGAAGAATGAACTAGCTGGATCATTGTCAGGCCTCCTATAAGACAAGTATGTTTTATTCTTTTCCCCTTTGAGCTAAAGGGTTTCTCTACATTAACATTTGTTTGCCTCCCATTGTGACTGTGATTTCAAGCTCTCAGATTTTATCCACACGAAACTACTTTGTTGTGTGGCAGAAGTTTAGGGGCTATTTTTGGAGAGAAATCTTTATGACTGAAAGCTAATGTAACAGCAGAGGGTGGGATTCTAGGACAAGTTGTCTTTTTCCAAAATAAGCTCTGTTTCAGCTCCCTTTGGCTTTTTCTCTGGCTGTGAAAAGCCAGTGTGATCCATTTGTTTTGCCACTGTAATATCTGTCGCCAAGGAGGGAAAGGTTCTCCTGATATGAGCATTTTTCAGGTTCTGTTTTGGGGTCCTGTTTCCCAGAGCCTCCGTGTTCAAAGCAGCAACAGCTTTCTAGGTCACTTTCTCCCCTCTGCACACTTGTGTTATGGATTCAGACAAAAAGATTGTGTTGCATTTTGTTTACTACCTCTGTGAGACACACTAGGGCCACCAGTCAACCTGCAGAACATTAGAAGTACCTACTTAATAGAGGCAGAATTTTATTGAGTGAATAATTACATCCTGTTACTGCTGAAGTAATCACCTTAGATACAACCTATGCCTCCAGAGGGAGGTATGTTTTTCGCAAAATGCCACCCTGGACAGTTCATTTTACTTCTGTACAAAGCTCCAGAATCTGTCTGACCATATTGTACTACAGGTTTTCATGTTTTCAGAGGATGAAATTTATGTTCCGTGAAATATGCCATTGCCAAAATTAATAGGTAAATGAACAAAGTGAAACAGACCATTAGAACCATTATAATATCATAGTTGCTGGGTTGTGGCACAAAAGCAGAAACTAATGGGTAAACATAACCATATTATAGCGACAGGAGCCATCAATGTGCAGTACACCACTGTGGTTACACAATGGAAGGCAGTCAACCATTATGAAATATGATTTAGCAGCCAGGCCAGTTGCAGGTAATCTTGCTTAGAACAATATTTCCCTTGGCTACTTTCTTTTAGCTGATAAATGTCAACTATTTTCTGCCTGTCCTACTAGAATTTCATTTCAATTTCACTTTCATAATTTTCATAATCTTTTTTTATATTATTCTGGACCATGATACTGAGATTTTTTTCTTTGTTCCTGAGGCATGAACAGTTTGTTCCTGATTATTCATGCAAATAAGAATTCAGCCAAAGGCCTTCAGAGTAAGTGTTCACTGTAATGCCTTGAAGTCTTTTTGATGCTCTTGTCTTCGTTTTTACTCTAAAACAATGCTTCATAATTTTAAGTGAACACTCAAACAATGTCTAATCAAGACAAACAATTCATAGACTGAATTGTGTTTGTATAACATGATTAAAAAGCTTTGAATAGCTAACATAATCATAACATTCTATTAATGGACGGGGTGAGAGAAGCTACAATAACTAATGATTTGGCTGAAAAATTACAAAGCTCAAAGATATGCAGGATCAGTTCCACTGGATTCAGTATATTTATAATGATTTAGGCAAGTAAGATGCTGGATTAACTCCTTGGTTATTACATCTTTCATTAAATTCCACTTTAGTGTAAAGCAAACTACAAAACACAGGAACCTTTTAAAAATTCAGATATGTAGAAAAGTTAACAAGTTCATCCATAGTTGTTAATGCAGTATTTGCAATCAGCATCTAAACACTTAAGCAATGCTAGATTGAAAAAGACAGCGCTCTGTTCTTAGAATAGAGAGGTGTCCCCCACACTATTGAGGAGAGGGGGGTGGAGAAGTGTCTTTCAGCCTGGTTACTGGAGTAGTGCAATATAAATTAGAATACAATCTCTGGCCATTTTCTGGAGCCAGGAGAGGGATTGATGCAGGAGCTCCTCCAGATCGCTGTGCCACTCAAGAGTTTGCTCATGCAGGAGGACTTTGACAGTGACTGACTAAAATAGATTCAGAGCTGCTTTGTTCTGCTGAAGTGTTTCAAAGTAGTTGGAGCACAGGAGAGAGTTGGGTGCTCAACTGTTTAGCTTTCTCTCTCAGAGGTTTTCACTCCATGCATATGCAAAAATTAATCAGTTACTTTGGTCTTCACTGAGCAAGATTTTTCGAGGGAATATGTAGCAGGGGATTGAGTCCTAATAATAGACCGTTGCAAGGAAGGACGAAATGCTTCAGAGCAAGCCTAAGCAACAGCCAGCATTGTTAATTGCATTCTTGGATGGCAGGCTAGCCAAGAGTTTCTGTACACAACAAAACAAAACTCTGTGGAAGTCATATATGTGTAATGCATGTAATTTAACATATCCTTCTACAGCAAATAAGTGTTCCACTGAAGAATATGTGAATTTGCATAACTGCTGCCACCTGGTAAAATAGTTGTACCTGAGTTTTGACCTGACACTAGTTTTTACTGAATAGATATCCTTTACTGCTTTTACCCCCAGAAAAAACAAAGCCAACTGAGGTTGGCAAATACACAAGTCAATCTTGCAATTGTAGTCCTCAAAGTCCTGCTTCCATTTATTGAGAGAATGCTGTCTTACTGTTACACTGGTACTAAATGTGACATATTGCTATGATGAGTGTAACCTATGACAAAACAGTGAAAACTTGAATATACTAAATGCAGAATTAGGTGACTAGTTGAGTGATAATATATTGCCTAACCTAATGAAAAGACATTACCTTTGAATAATGGACCAAATCGTAGATTTAATTATCCCAAGGCAAGGTAGTGGGTGCTTCATGCAGACAAGGTCAATTACCTTATCCAGAAGAGCCTGTTTGAAGTGTGTTATGAATAATTCACAGACATAGAAATTAGCTCTGAAAAAATGTCCCAACTATAATGTGGTGAAAGCATTCAATTTCTTTTTTTATGTATTTAAAATAACACCCTAAGGACAATTATGGCTGCTTAACTGTGAGACTCCTTAAATGACACGGAATGACAATTGTGTGGTCAAATTCACATTATTGAATTATGCAGAAGAAGCATCACCATCGTGGTCTGATCCTGTTAAGTAACAAGTAACTGATTTCAAACCTCATATTGTATTTTTAAACTCTGAATGAAATTTGATCAAATATTGATTAATTTATTAATGTTTATCAATAGAGAAGACCCAGTTGTTGCTTTACTAGGTTTGTTTACTTTGTTTGTTCGGGGCTTTTAGTTCTTTGACTTTCTGGTGCGAAAACAATGGTCCAGAGCGATTGAATTATTTGTATGATTTTGGAGTCTGACAAACCCAGTGATGGAACCGTGGGGTTTTCCAATCTTTAGTCAGAAGACTGGTCTTCTGCTATGAGCACTAAATTGTGCTATTTCTAAGACAATATTGTTCCAATCTAGGATTATTTAGCATTAGAGTCAAAACGATGATAGTAGCCATGGTAGCAGAATGCATACTCACTTGACATATGGTGACCTTAGGTGTGAATTAGAAATGCAATAAACCTCTAAGTCTGGGGAATAACGTGCTCTCTCAGCATATTTTGATTCCACAGGCAAAACAATAACCTTAGCTTTCTCTCTTTGACTTTGCAATAAGTGGTAACGGCCAGGGGAAATCCCTCGGGGGCTGCAGTTTTCTAAGATGCCTGGCAAGAAGATGACTAATTCATCAGGTGCCTCAGTTTAAGTGCCGAAATGTAATAGTGACATTTCATGGCCTTTGAGTTTACTTGCTTTATTTGCTTGAAAGAGAGAGTTCAGCAGAATTTTAGAGGGTGCTATAGAATTGTGTATCTAATGAGGCATACAGCTGACCTGGGCCTGTTTCCATTCATGTCAATGTCAAGAATCCCATTTAGTTCAGCAGGAGCAGTTCTGGGACCCTGGCACTTTCAAAGGATGGTTTGAATAAAGGGGGATAAAAATTTGCCACAAAGTCCATTTACAAAACAAGCTGCTAAAATATTTAATGAAGTAGGAAACCACTACACAGAGACAGGAAAGAAAAGTTCTATTAGAGCAAACACATTGAAAAATGTAGTTTTCTGCATGTAGTTGGGGTGGTTTTTTGTATTCTTCATCATCCATCTTTCCTCCAAGGATCAATTCTCCAAAAAAAAGCTCAAGAATTCTCTTTCCTCCCACTTTACACACTCACTGACCTCCACCCCAGTGTTTTCTGGGAGGACTTGATAAAGACTAATCTGAGCCTAAGAGACTTGCTAGCTGATGTTCTTATTTGCATGCATGAATGTGAACAGATGTTTACATAGTAGTGTTAAGTAGGCCAGCTGTTTGGGAATCATTTATGTATTTCAAATTTTTAAAAGTAAAGCTGTATGGTTCAAACCTTTACTCACCTATGGAAGAGAAAAGAAATCTAAAGACAAAAATATTTCTTCCTGTGTTAGGAGGTGGCTTCATTTACATGTCAGTTTTCTGTATCTCTGGATTTAAAGCCTAATACCAACAACTCTTACCTAAATCTTTGGGCATTTGCACCTTATCTTGACCAGTTGAATGAAGATGGAAGAAAATACAAAGCACAGCATTGAAAATTGTTATTTGACTTAGGGAAGAAAAAATACACTGAGATAAGGGAAGTTGTCACTTTTCTTTAAAAGAGGTTGCTTATTGCTGATTGTTTCTGCAGCCTGTTCTGTAATGAAGCATACATCAGGGTAATGTTTGCCTTTGCGTTTGTTCTGCTCTTCAGATGGGAGAAAAAGCGTAATCCTTAGGAGTGTATTACAGCCATAAATATGTAACATGCATTTATTAATTCCTTAACGTAAATCTGAGTAGAAAAGCTTCCATTATTATGGAGGTGTACATACTCATACAGGCATATGTGTAGAGAGAAGAGGTTGGTGGCAGTGGCTCTCATACATTTTTAAAAGAAGTTTTCCCCTCAGGGATTCCTATTTTAAATACGGGTCTTGGATCTGGTCGTCCCTGACTTCATTGCCTGCCCCGCTGGGCCTCCATGTCTTGAAACGAAAGCAGGCAAATGATGTAGAGAGTTAAATGGAAGTGATTGAGCCAGTTACCTTTGGCATAGCTGTTGAAGAACTCTAATGACATGTATTAATGTATACCCTGTCAAAATCCTACACCAATCTGAAAGAGACTTACCTGCCTCAGTTGTATTGTTTCCACCCAAGCACCACTATCTGATAGAGATGTCTGCATCTCTCCAAACCAGTAGCTGACAGGATTTGTAGCAGATTATACTTGGCTTCAGGAAGGTACACTCAGTCAAGGAGCCTTACTGTTGGAAGGAAAGATGATGATGATGTATGTGATGATCTTGTGGACTTTTGATTCGCAGCCTTGATGCAGCCCACAGAAAAGTTTGTCTCATCAGCTTTGATTAAAGGCCTGTGGTAGAGGATTACATTGTATACAAAGGTCTTGATTCTTACTTCATGAAGCTTGTAGATTATGGAATGGCTCCAATACTGATTCTTTCTCTCACCATTAAATATGGAAGACACGTAGGCCTGCTTTTGGAACGAGAGGAAGGACCAGGACTTCTCATGGTCTTCTTTCTTCTTCTGCATTCTTCTCATTCTTCTGCAGTGTCTGACCATTCCAATATTCACTGCAGTGGTAGAGCTACAGCTGAGTTCTTCATTCAGCTATAGAAGCAGAAAACCATCTTCAGCTGAAAAATAACCTCTGATAGTAACAGTAGAGCTACAGAGCATAGCTGAGCAGTTCATATTCTATCCAGTACAGTTTGTGCAGGAATGTATAACACACCCATGTTTGTTACAGTTGTATAGAGAGATATACAGGAACCTGAGACCAATTAAATAGCAAAAACTAAAGAGAAGATCTAGTGGAAAGATGTAAACCTGTTGCTAACAGGCTGAAGAAAAGAGCTGCAAATTGATTAAGCAATTCCACAGAGAAGGCAGATTGTTGTCATCCTGACCTTTAAGGCTGTTCAGGATATATCAAGAGGAGCATCTTCTCAGAATAGTGTTCTATGAATTTTTTATTTACATTGCATTTTTTTCTCTTTATGTGCTGGCTTGGAGCCAGTTCATTTCATGGTCTTGCCTATACATATGTTCTGCTACAGCTGCATTTTTCCAAAGTGCCCAATTTCACAGCACTCCAGCCTTCTTTAGGGTGACAAATGGTGCCCCTGCTGCTCTGACCAACAGAACTGTAATTGCAGCCTGAGACAGGGACAGCTGAACTAATGCCATGCTCTAGTTTGGGTATATCTTTAAGCTGAAATTTGACTGCATTTGTTTATTGTAGCCGAGTTTCCAATTCCACCACTTAAGACATTAACTGCTGACATTAATTGTAACACTGAGGAAAGCAGAATTGCTCTGCAGTTGAAAGCAGTGTCAAATCAGCATTTATTTATTTAACATTGCTCTGGAATGTGTTGTAACACATCAGACTTTAAAGAAGCTTAATGAGTCGCAGTAAGGCTTGTAGCCTCTCAGAGATACTGGAATGTAGTTCAACAAGTTGAACTGGTTTTTTTTTTTTTTTTTGACAAAGAACTTAAAACTGGACTTTTGCCACTGTTGTGCTGGACTTCGTGATCATAGTGAATGCAACTGAGTGTTGTCTTTTGCCAACTAACACGTTTTAGGAGCAAAAAATAATCCAGTTCAACTGGCCCTGTGAGATTTCAATTCACTAGGGATGTGACAAAAGAGTAGGAGGAGAGGCTTAAAGCATGATTTACACTCTGCTTGTCCAAGCTGCCTTTCTGGCTCATAATTGGTGCAAGACTCAGAAATGTGCCTATATTATTCTCTAAACTCTTTTCTGGATGTTGGTGTCATTTTGTGGTTGTTCACAGTGCCTGTCTTGTAGAGGACAGGAAATATATTGTGTGCTCTGCACATGGACTTTTTCCAACTGTTTAACATTAACTTAAATATCTTCCTTTTTTGCCATTAAAAAAACCCCAAAACAACAAAATAATAATAAAAAAATCCTCAGGCTTTTTGTCTAGAGCTGTGTGGGGCATGATGCTGGATTTCCCTCTTACCAAAGATGCTCATTTGACCAAATAATTTTACAGGGAACTTGAGATGTGATCTCATTTTCCAAAGGATTGTTTACAAAACAGAAATACCATCCCAATAATATCTAAGAATGCTATTATCAGTTTTAGGAAAATCCTCTAATTTATTTAATTAGGGATTGTGGCTTCAAAGTGATTAGCAATATGTTATTATCTCTTCTAATTTATGTTCTATTAAGACTGTTTTCTATTTTTATTCCAGTTAAGAAATTCAGCATATTTACTGATGATATTTTCTGATTTCTTTAAGATCAATCTAAGCCATGAAATTCAGTTATTATCAACCACTTACAGGAGCCAGTTAGTGGTTGCACTTCAGAAAAGCACACTGTGGAAATGACATTGTCCTAATGACTTTCTGGTCAGATTCACTCCCGTGCAAATAGATTTTATTCTCTAACTGTCAGCCATGCTGTGTTAACCTGGGAGCTGAAGGACAAGGTGTGTTCTCATTGTTTCGTGAATCAATATTGCTAATAAAGATTCTCTATACCCAAATCTAGTTTTTATTATTCCTAGAAGCTGCCATTGCAAGTGCAACGGGAACAAAATTAATCTGTCTTTTGTGGAGGGTTGTCAAATCTGAAGACAGTCCATTTCAGTCACCAGTGACTGTATTGGCAAAATGTTAGAAGGGGTGAAAAAAGTAATAATAAGGATCCTTTTCTCATTATTAATGCTGATAGTTGAAACTGCATATATAGGAAACAGTTCTGTTGAGTAAGGTAATTCCATTTTTACTCAGACACTTTTCAAAATAAAAGGGGGAGAAGAACTGTTATTAGTGTATGTAGTTCCTCCCAAAGGACTGAGCAAAGATTGCTTTCCACAGCATGTTTTTCTGTAACTTATCCAGTCTTCTATTAAATGTCCCAAATGTCCCCATTTTATCTATTTTCTTTTCCTAGTTTATCAAGTTGCATTTTTTCATGGGCATGATCCAGCAAGCTGTCCATGGCTTCCTGCAAGAATTGGATTCATCCTTATATTAATTCCACTCAACTTTACTCCAGCTTGTTTGTGTTCATAAACAATCAACCTGCTCTTAGTTATGCCCTGACTTTCAGACCACTATTAGGCCAGGCTGCAGCCCTAGGCTTTTTGGGGCTTTCTTGGTGAAAGGCCCAGGCTTGTAGGAAGGTGAGAGTATCTGAGCCTGGGAGCTGTGCTGTACAGCTCCATGTTGCACCACACTGAGTGGATGAGGTGCAAAGTGCTGCAGGTAGGGTCCCTCTGTTACCCTTCATCCATGCCCTGTCCCAAGAGCTTGAGCTGCCGCAATGGAGAACTCAAAATAGATCAAATATGTAATTAATTTTTCATTCTTACCCCCTTTGAAAATCAATCCTTCAGGCCTGTATTTCAGTTGCTGCATACCTATGGATGGTTCTTTTGCCTGTCCCAGTGACAGCCAGAGTCTGTCTAAGGAATTCTCACATCCTGAATCTGTTTCAGAACAGTTTGAAGCAGAGGGCTGGACAAAACAGTTTCCAGCCTCAACCGTTCTGTCTTCCTGTGAATAACTTGACGCTGAGTCAGTGCAAATCAGCATGACTACCCTGATTTCACTGGAACTGGATGCTTCAATACCAGTTGCTGTATCTGGACTTTATTTTTCCTGGAAAAGAATAGTAAAAGAATGAGCTAGAAAGTGTTTCTTCCTACAAGTCTTTCCTGGGATAGTTGCTTATAATGTAGTTTTACCATTCTATGAAAGTTGTTTTCTCACTTCAACGTTCCATGAATAATCCTTGAATACCAAGTTTTTTTTGTGGTGAAATGATTGGTTTATGGTTTAATGCACCATTCACAGTTTTTGATGCTTCAACTATTCCCCTCTGTCCTCTGCAGTCTTATTTCTAGGCTTAGAAATTGCTTTCATCTATGAAAACTTAAATAGCATTTAAGAACACAAAGTACTGTGATAAACTACTACTCTCACCTTGCAGTATTTTATAAGGTGTTTTAGTTCAGTACTCTCTCCTTATCTTGCAGCCCTTTCACATCCATTATAAAATGCTTTAAAAAGAAAGCTCTGAAGAAGAGCATATGATCTGTCTAAACTCATAAACTCAGTCATCTCTTCCACTCTTTCTTCCATTCCATGTAAGCAACTCAAGCAGTTAGCTCATAAGATAATGTGGGTGGGATTCAGGAGGACATTGAGAGAGTGGGCTGTGTTACTAGCTGCATAGAGGGTGGCTGTAACTCTCATTCCTCTTGTCTTTCTCAGGCCCTAGAGAACCACTGAGTGTTGGTCTGCTTCAGGTGCAGAGAACCCCAAAATCCCATATGATCCTTCAGTATCAGATGGCATTTTCACAAGAACTGGAGTGACATGATCTGGTTTATCTTCTGTTTATTAGTCCATTAATTCAGCACCCACTACTACTTACTATCACTATTTTTATTCTTATGCAGAAGAACTGATTAAGAATGAAAGACCCTTTCCTGGGCACTGTATTGAGCTACCTCATGGGATGACCCTTCAGTGGAAATGGGTGAGAGGGTACTGGTGAATGAGGATGAGAATGAACACATAGGAGCTGGCTGAGCAGTGTGAGGGCAAGAAATGATGGCTTCATTTTATTGCAATTATTCTTACTGGCTATACCTACAACACAGGAAAAAAGGTCCAGACATCTGCTGAGCAGGACTTCCTTCTCTGGCCAAGCAGGGTCATGTTGGAGCCCATTGTGGCTTATCCATGTTCATTATTCACTTGCAATTGAATCCAGGGCACTGATGGGTTTCCGGTCCCAGTACAGAGTAAGGATGTGGCAGGACATGCAACAGTGTCATAGGCTGTCTGTTCAAGCAATGCAAGACTTATTTATCTGAATTTACCTAGAGGAATTAGGCTAAACAGAGCAAATGGGAAAGGAAAAGAGGAAAGAGGAAGAAGAAAAGGAGTTGAAAGCAAGAGGGACAGTTTCGAATTGAAGGTGAGCTGGAAAGCAGAAAATAGAGGAAATGAGAAATTTTTTTTTGTTTCATCAAGGTAGGGTATCCAGTTCATCTTTAGCAAAACTGCTGGAGATTCAGATCTGCTATTTTCTGCTTTTTCATTTGTCCCTAAAAACTATAATCTTCTCTGCATTTTTGGTTTGGGTTGTTTGTTGTTGTTGTTTTTCCTAACCTGCATGCCTTCAGCTGTTCGCATCATTTCTGTTGCTGGCTGAAATCCCACTTGTATCTTTCAGGAAACTTGTCACTTGGCCAGAAATTTATTGAGAAAACAACCCAGCCTGAGCTGGCAAAGGAGAATGCAAGTACTCATAATATTTTCAGCCTTTTTTGGCCTTCAGCAGAGACATTCATGAGGCATAAAATTTTAGTTTGGATGTAGATTTAATCTTCCTCAGCATCTAAATGTGTTTGGGGTTTAAATCCTTATGCCCATCCTCAGATTTGTCTCTCAAAGGTTGATGGAGATTTTGCTTTTACTGAGGTGCTGTAAGTATGTGATTGCATAACTCTGTCATTGCAGCTCAGCAGTTCTGCTCATTAGCCTCCTGTTAAATCTAGTAGAAGCAAAGGTCCATGTTTATTTACCTTCTTTCTGCCCATTGTCATCTGTGAGAATATCTTAACAATTACATGAAGCACAGAATGCACTGTGGTAACAGCTGCTCCAGAGGCAGAGTGATTTCTCTCCTTAAGAGAAGCAGACAAATGCTACTGCATGGGGTTTTTTTGTTGTTTGTTTTGGATATTTCTTTTCCTTTTTTCTTTTTTCTTTTCTTTTAAGCAATTACTTCAGCCTGGGACTCTGTGAAAGCAGGGCACCTTGGCAGCAAAGCTGAATACCGAGAAACAAAATGTCAGCAAAGTGCTGCCTTTCTTTCCACTTTTCCTAACCACACTTAACAAAATAAGTCTGGAATGAGGGACAGATTTTGTGATTAAATAGATCTTGCCCAGGGAGTAGGTCCATTGGTATTAGCAGGACTACTTCACTTTCAGACAGCTGCTCTAAATAAGGATTCTAGGACCTGACCAGAAATTGTAATCAAATTCAGTGAGATTCTTAGTAACATTGGGCAGCACCTTTGCTACTCAGTATACAATGGTGATTGTCTTGCTGCAGTGTTTGACCTACTGTGATTTCCAACACAACCATGTTTGCCATCTCTGAAAATTAGGGCAGTGGGTTACAGTTTTAAGCAAGAAAAAGGAATATAAAACTGTCATAATTGCCATGGGGAAGTAAACGACATTTACTCATGCCACTGAGTTAAAGGGAGGAAATATTGGATGGTCATTATGGCTGTACTGAAAGGAGGCACATGGAAGCAGAGTAGTATGGTACAAAAACAAGTGGACTACTTGATGGCTCACTGAGTAAACAATGTTCAAAGGAACCATGTCACTGGGGATTCTTATTTTTTCCCTGGTCCTTATTACATAAACAATTTTTTCCCAAGATAACCTGATCTTGAGTTACAAACAGGGTTGTTTGTGAAGTGCAGAGAGAGTGGGTATTGGCTTCCATAATTGCCAGGGCAGAGCCATGGGGCCGTGGCTGGAGGCTGTAAACCAAAGAGCAACTTTTTTCACTGTTATATCTCAGCATCCACTTCAAAGAATGGGTAGCATGTACTGGTTAACACAGCACAGCCTGAGTTCTCCCCGTTTTGTGTTATTAGTACATTTTCCCAGTGGTGTGAGTTGTTGTTTAAACCAATAGAGATTCTGAGTCATTAATACCACAGACTTCTTCGCTGAACAAACAGCCTCTGAGAATGTGTTAATGTTGTGTTTTCCACTGAATACAAAATATTTCTCCAATTTGTCCATTTTTTTCTAGAATTATTATAAATACTGTTTCTTAGATTTATGAAAATGTTTTTTTTTTTTCCTGTTGAAAGGCCAAAGAGGAAGAATTTGATTTTATGTCAGTGTAATGATAAAAATTCTAATATAAAAAGGCTATGTAATTGGTATAATGGAAAAAAAAAGTAAACATGGGAAAAACAAGATCTTGGTAAACCCTTGCAAAAAATACTGAGTCACAATTTCCCTTGTTTTCACTCTCTTACCCCTTTCTCCATTTATTCAGAGCCTTTTAAAAATTGATTGGCTGAGGCCATAATTTGTACTATGGATAGGCTTCTGAATTCAGTTATTCAGGTTGAAATTGCCATATATACATGTGTATATATATACAGATACATGTATAAAAAAATATGCTAACTGGATGTTTCACATTGTTCAATGTATCAGGTGAGCCATTTACAGGATTTTATATTTTTGGAGTAGTTGGTGCAAACATATATTTTATGTTTTTGAGTGCAGTTTCAAAGAATTGGGTTTGATTGCTCTATGCAATTCTACAGTCATATTTTCCTAATTCTCACTACCTCCTGATATGTGAATCTTTCCTTTTAGAAGAAAACAGCATGGATGTAAATTAATCTACATTTTAATCAGTAAAATTTATAGACGTAAGGTTTAATAAATTCAGTTTAGCTTAACTTGGTTTGAATTTGGAAGAAAAAAGAGAACATGAAGATTGCCAAGAGAATGTTGTTTCAGTACAATATGGTTTCAGTGTTTCAACAGACAAATGCAAATAAATTGACTTGATGTGGTGGTGAAAAACACCTTTAACTGACCTGTTTCTGTAGCTTTGGAACCCCAAAAACCTTGACTGTGTTAGAGGTATATAAGAGCTGTGTCAGGCTTTAGGTTTGGACAGCACAGGAGTTTACCATGGGATCCAGTTTATCTTGTTCTATTTCCATAATTTTTTCCCAGATTTTTTGTTTGTTGCAATAGCAAGAACAACCTGGAAAATGATGCAGACAAATCTTGACAAATATTTTAAACATAGCACTTTTAAAAATGCATGGCTTTGGTTTAACTCATGCTGTATAAACATAAAAGTCAATACTAAAACTTTCTGCCTATATAAAGGCAAACTGAGTTCACAAAAGTTGCTTGGAATTTATACACATAGTGATTTAGTCCTAAATACTTCTGGAATATGCTGTTTCTGAGTCTCCTTCAGCTTCTGAGTGCCTATACAAATACTTTTTGAAAAAATTCTCTGGCATTTAAAACACAAGCAATCCTTAAACCTTTAAAAATAACTTGTATTTCTGACTGTGTCAATGTTTCCTAGTACACCAAATGAGAGAACTGTCAGCAAGAGGGAGATTTAAGGAGGTAAATGTTTTCCTGTAAGCTGGTATAAGGACGCCGAGTACGCGTTCAGCCATTCTTGTCACTGGAAGAGGCAGATACGCAATGCAGGTGAATTTGATCTCAATCTGCATCTCCTCCTAAGGATCTTTGGTAACCAATTCCACGTGTTTGCTCTCCTCTTCATAGTCCTCAACCTCTGTGCTTGTTAACTGTACAGTCTGTGCCAACCTTGCTTCTGCTGGAACAGATTTCCTACAGAGAGCTGACAATGAACAGTTCAGTTAAGCACAGTGACAGTGGATCTGCTGAAGAACTGACTCTCTGTGCCTTGCTGGATGGACACAGAGTTCTTGTCCATATATATGGCAGTATTGTACATGTCAGGGTTTTCAGAGTCTTGGCTCTTTGGATACACACATCCAGCTGTTGAATAGACCACAAAGAAGCAGCCTATGGTGACAGGTAGAGGAAAACATCAAAATGATCAACTGAGGATGATAACCCTTATTCTTTCCTTTCAGAAGGCCTGTGCCAACCTTACTCTCTGCAATCTGCCTGGCAGTGTGAATGAGTAGCAGTACATGTTTTGATACAGTCTTCAGTCTGCCTGTTTAGTTTTTTTATTCAATACAGTATTAAATTATGGTAAAAAGAGTGGTATAAATATCACAGCTGTTTGTAGAGGTTTGAAGACAATATAGTCACTCAAACTGTTATTGTTCTCTGCAGGAAATAAAACAAAAAAAAGTGCCTTCCTTGAAGATTTGTTTATCAAAATTAGAACCTACCAAAGGCAGATTAAGCAGTACAGAAGGAAATCACTTGAAAGAAACTGGTCTCTGTCCTGTTACTGGTGAATTCAGTCACTTGGGGCTTGTTCTTTTTGCTTGGTTTGGGATTTTTTTTCCCACATGTTCTCCTTCAAAACCATAGTATGGAGTTCAAAGAAAACTCTAAAATTTTTTTTATAGGAGATTTTTTTACTGTTATAAATGGACAAAAATATATAGAAAAGAATACTTTTATTTGTGCAGTAGGCTTTTGACAACTTTTTTTACTAAATACTATGTTTACAAGTACAATGTAAACACTGAATGAAGAATTAGTAGCACTTCTTATTGGTGGACTTTTTAGCTTAGAAATTTTTAAGTAGAATTTTACTGACTTACGTAACCTTAAGGTTATGGGGTCAAGTTAAATCGTTGATTAACGTCATTGATTTGGTCTGTAACTTCACCACATAAAGGGAATGAATTCATTTTGAGGTGGTGGAGAATTGATAATGCTTTGAAAAAATGATAATACCATGATTACAGAAGTGAAGATACTGCAAAAAATATACAGGCTTATAAGAAAGAATCTTAATCAACAGAAGTTGGCCAAACTCAATCTCAGTGCAAGATATCCTCCAGGTCTGCCAAGTTATAATGGAGTAAACTTTCTGGAAAGAAATCAGAGATAGATTAATTGGCATTCCTAAACTCTGCAGGTTGCTGTAGTACCTTAGATTTAGGAGCTTTTCTGAATACCTCTGTGATTTCTCATGTGTTAAAAAATTAAGCATGTGGGAAAGCGTTTTGAAGAATCAGGGCATAATGTTCCTTAATAATACAATTGATTTCTAAGGGACTAGTTATGGAGAAAAATTTGTTCATCTTGAGAAAAGGGTGGCAGAACTGTGCCTAATAAATAGAATTTTGGAAAAGACACTGGTTTTTTATAGTCTGTTCCCTTGACAATCTGAGATTGTTCCTTATAATGTTGAATGCTCTATTTTTTAGCGCTGTATTTAATTTAGTTGTAAATGACTCAAACTGTGGTGCTTCTACCACTTCCCCAGTCTATATCATAAATCAGAATGTGCATGTGTTTGTTTGGTATTGCTCAATAAAACAAATAACAACAGATCTGAAAAAGATGTCAGAAAATTGCTTATTCTTAATTTATGTGAATGATTGTTTATTTCACTGTTATGTTTAAGTATGTAATGACTTCTGCCAAAAGAATCTGACGCAGATTGTATTTGATTAATGAATACCATTATTTTCTATTGGCCTGAAATATTTATCTTTATCTAAATATTTTTTTTCAGAATGGGCAGTTTTAAAATTAGATTAAGCACTTCTGTGTAATATCTATTTCTACTCCTAGACAAATCACGCTTTTATTCGATTAACATGACTATTCCAAGCTTTACCAAGCAATTTCCCAGTAATATCATATAAAACTGTTTCACTGTCTGCAACAATCAACTTCTGCAGAAAAATCAGTTGAATAGAAAAGAAAGAAATCATAAATGTGTTGATAATAATATGAGACTTAAAAATAGTGTGTACATTTTTGTAAGATGAATCCTTAGATGTTCTTGAATTGTGTTTTTCTAATGAGTACCTCTGGGTATTGGTCAAATTCGTCATGTCTTAATTGTTGGTATCATGAGGATGGAGTTGCTCTTCCTATTTTTATTTTCCTTTTTTCATGAATTTACAGTTCAGCAGTCTAGGCTTAGAAGGAAAATAAACATGAATTAATTTTGCCAAGTGATTCTAAAACTCATTTTAATTAGTCCCTTACACTCTACAGTTAACCTTGATTGCATTTCATATTTTAATCTTTCTTGCTCTGTATAAGGAGAAATACTTCCTATTAACAATGTTAGTAAAGTGGAAGAATAAAATGATGCATCTTTCTACATTAACAGTGCAGTTCATTTTTCCAAGCTCCTCTGATCAAAAAGTCTTGATATGTCAATTTTGCTAAATTTTGCCATCTACCTTAGGTATAACTGATTACATTTCTTGATTTAAGGATTAAGAAGTCAGTGAAAAAGTTATCTGAGCTGAAAGACAAACTCAGTCTTAAAAATTGTTAATCTGTGAATTTCATTACATCTGAATCTGCTTGCTGTATCTGACTATTAATACTTAATTCTTGATGCATAACGGATTCTGAAATTTAAATTAAAAAAAATCTCTGCTTGTATAAATGCATAGATCTTAGAGCTCCTGTAGGTAGAAAATATCTTCACAGAGATAAATTGATTCCCAAGCAGGGAAATACTTTTTCCCACTTATGTCCTACCTTGTTTAATATCTTATGGAGCTTTGCATTTGCAAATTCCACCCTTGGAGAACAATAGTCCTACTCCCTTGGAAACTTATAGAAATTTTGGTCTTAGTCTTGAGAGGAGCCCATAGTAATAGATCAGTTTGTATGTTATTTCTGAAGATTTTTGTTCTTTATATATGTCTAAAGGTAAGAAATTCCAGTATAAGACCTAGAGTCTTCTTCAAAACTTGATGACTCTGCAAGAAGTCCTTGGCCTGTACTACATGGTACAAGACAGCTGTCCAGTGTGAGTTGTGGCAGGAGAATCGTTTTCAGACTTCATCAGGGATCAGATCTTCCCCCAGTGTCACACAAAAACACTGGACACAGATGGTGCAGGCGGTGATGTTGGGTTTGCACGTCCAAAGTCTTTGCAGCTGAAAGGCACCAAGGTTCTCACATAGGATTGACACATGAGCCCTATGGGGAAAACATCTGCTCCTCCAAATGGGATTACAATAGAACTGCTGCTCTCTCACCATGTATTCCAAAAAATGGAACTTGGGCAAAGTTTATGGTTTGTTACTTTGTAGTTTGCATCTTTTCTAAGAGTGTTATCCAACATTTCCACCTTCACTCTCTTTTTCATTCTCAGGAGAATCCAATTTGCTTATCAAGTTCTCTTTTTCTCTCTTTCTCTCCTTTTCCCCCCTGTTTTTCCCTTGCATCCAGATGGAATGCCATTTGTTTGGTGGGTTGGCCGTGCCAATGAAAAGCATCTTTACTGGGGAGGATCTCTTCCGGGCATTCAACAATGTGCATGTGGACTGGAAGAAAGTTGTCTGGATATGAGATATTTTTGCAACTGTGACGCAGATAGAGAAGAATGGTAATAATTTTAACATGTAAATGGCAGTGTCTAAATGGCTGGAGAGAGGAAGTAGGAAAGGAAGGCTTAAATCCTTTCCTAATTCACAGTTCAGGAAGATTGAATGGCTTGAGTATAATCAGAAAAGAATGAAAGTCAAACTAGAATTTGGACTTCTGATTTCATCTTAAATTTCTTTTTTTGAACCAAAACCAACATATCTGGCTGAGGCATGTTGCTGGGTTGGGTGGTCTTCAAAAAAATATTTCTTGTTGAATGCTGAATCCAATAGTTTTATTTGTTTAATTTTTTTTTTTTTTTTCAATTGGAGCATCGCATGAATAAAGATTCTGGGAGCTTGGTTCATGGGCATACATCAGAGGAGAAAATTCAGGCATAGACAGCAAAAGTCAGGTACAGCTAAACAAGAAATATGTACTATTAAAAAGAATAGTATTTTTCTTATGAAACATTATATCTGTGTGTGCCTTAATGTTCTTTTACATTTACATGGACATTTGAAAGTCCATAGGAAGACTTGCTTTGGCTTCTGTAGGCTTTGGTTCAGTTTCCATAGGAAGTTTTAGTTACAGTATGAATATTCAAACCCTTCCCTGGGTTTTGACTTTTGGTGTGCTCTGATGCTGCATGAATTTGGGAAAACCACCTCACAATCTTCTCTCATTCTCTGCACCTTCAGAGAACTCCAACCACCAAGAGCTAGTTGGTGAAATTTCTAATTAATTCCTAATTGTTTTTGAGGGGACTGAAATGCCAGATGAGTGTTGTTGGAAATGCAATTTGAAACACTCATGTGAAAACTCTCGCTCACTCTCACTTCTGGACCACTCACTGACAGGAGCTGCTGCCCTTTCTCTGAAAAAAGGATATTTTAACCTTGAGTAGTTCAGAATTCATGAATAATGGAAGTAGACAAGAAATGCCTTGCTGTCATAGGCTACTGTTTGAAACAATGTCCAAATTATCCCTGTGAAACCTTCACTTAAAATGAGAAGAAAGGAATTGTAAAGGGTCTTCAAATATAAAAAAAAATAAAATCAGAAATTACTTGTCACTGTAAGTGTTGGGCTTTTTTGGTTGCTTGATTTCCAGACAGTGTGATTATTTTCTTGGACCCTTTATTTCCCTGGGGTCACTATTTGCTTTCAAAAATTATAACTGTAAGGGGATTTCTTCAAGAAGATGTTTATGTAAATGTTGGCTTATGAACGTGATTTGTATAGAATAGGCTGGCTGTGCATGTTAATCTGTCTTTAATGGTTTTTTATCAGATGTGCTTTTGACATGGTTTACACATGAGCATCAGGAGCATCTGTTTTTACTAGTACTTGGCTCTTTTCATAATCCGCATTCCATTTTTCAGTGAGCTACTTCTCAAACAGAGCAGAGTGTTATGCTGGCAGACTTTGAGGTTGCAGTCTGTGATTGCAGGATTACACCACTAGGTCATACAAACCAATGCAAGGTGAAAGCTAAATGCAGTTTTATGATGTTTCAGCTAAGTCTCCCAGGAAATGAGACCTAAGCAAGTTATGCTATGGGTGTTTATCTCCATTTTAACCCCACACCCAATGATTTTGAATAAAAAGGCGTGTTTCAAACATCTTGAAGAGAGAAAGAGAAATCTCAAAAGTATTACAAATTACACATTCCATGAAAATTTTTGACAGGCTGAGGGGAAAAAGCCAATTAAAATCCACAAGAAAGAAGTCAAGGAAGCATACACTTCTGTTAGATTTTGGAAAGCCCTCATGGGAGGGAGATGTTGGAAATCATGCATCATTAGCTTGGCAGCTCACAGAGCTAGTTGTTTCTCCTAATTTCATGATAATAGCAGAATATGCTCAGAAGTCTCCTCCACTAAACTGCCTACTATTTGTTGGTTTGGGGGTTCAGTTGTTTTGGTGTTTAATCCATGAGAAATTTTTACTTTGGTAGCATTCTAAATTGCAGGTTGCCTTTTTAAAAGCTGAAAACCTCCTGACCTTTACGAAGAGTTTCTAAACATAAGAAATTTCATGCCTCTTGAAGATTGCTTTTGTGTTTCCCTGCTAGAACACCGACCCCCTGATATATAACGAGCATTAAAACCTGAAACCTGCTGAGATCTGAACTGTGACTTTAACCTGCTATACATTATAGTAGAAGGAGCAAGACAGCAGTAGATGCATTTATTTGCCTCGGCATGAAATAAAATGGGTGCTGCAGAGTGGAAAGCCAGAAAATCATTTTTGCTCTTTTAGATAAATCATGCTGCTCCAAGGTAGGAACTCTCCAGAATAGCTGGAACGTCCTTCTGAAGAGGAGACAGGCCTAAGATTTTGCTTTGATTTGCTTTCTGTAGACTAAATCTTAGGTATAGAAGAAGCTACTAATTTCTCGGAGCAGCAAAGAAATGTTAAACAATGGCAGGCAGACCTGACAAAGTCCTGAGCCAGGTGTTTGGCAGCACACAATATGCACTTTCTAGGCATGCTGACTTTTAAATGATATCTGAGCAGACACCTGAGCCAGCTGCTATTTTTGGGCTCTTACTTGACAAGAAGTTAGTCCCCCTGGCCAGATGAACAGGAATGTATAATTAAGCATGCTCTATGGGGAAGGCTTTTGTATTTTTCACCTTTGTTCCTATTAAAGCATTATACTGATAAGTATCTTCTTCCATCCAGCTCCTCATCATACTTCCAAGCTCTGCAGTACGATTACAGCTAATTCTGTCACTGCAGGATGGTAGAGCATCTTCATGGTATTTACTGGAGAACGGGAGATCTCCTATGAGGAAGCAGAGGCAAAAGTTGCAACCTTAAGTTTTTGACCCAAGCAAAGAATCTGGAAAGGTGTCAAACGCACCTTGACTGTATTTTATGCATACTTCAAAAAAAAGAGAGATTCCTGACTGTTGAAAAAACTTGCTAGAGGCTTGGAACGTTCATAGAAATCCAGTGGCTTCAAGCTGAAGCTAAATCTAGTTCATAAACTGTTTTATTTTTCTTTCTTCCTCTTCCCCCACACTGAGAATAGTTAACTCTTGGGACAAGGTATGTATAGATGAGACAGATTTGTAGTTGTATTCCAAAACATATGCCCTGTTTCAAACAGAGGATGCATTCTTGATGCAGGCATTATTGGGGAAATGTGTTAAACTGATGTAAAGGATAAAGCATTAGTGAAATACAGACAGGGTAGTGTTATAACGAGATTGTTTGGATTCTTAAATATCTCTCCCAGGTCTTCTTCCATCTCAAACAAAATTGTCTTGCCTTGGCAATTAAAGTCTTGCTGCTCACAAAAACCTTTCATTCAAGTGGGAGGAAATTCTTCCATGCCATGGTGGTGTATGACTGTCCTGAAATTCATTTCTGCTTTGGTCTCTCTGGAATCCAATTTCCACTTCAAATGAAAACACTTGAGTGAAGCCAGTCATCAAAGCAAAACTTACAGACTGTATTCACCTGGAAACCTTGTGAATTTGGAGAACTTCACAGCTTTTTATCTTGTATAGAAAAAGAGGCATCTCTGGAACTCATTTGGTACAAGAAGTTCAGGCATCTCAGCAAAGTGTGGTGGACAGTGTTAATTCCAAGGAGTAGCTGATTGGCCATCTTTTGTTTCTATTCTCCAGTCTTCCTATTCAAACTGTAGGAGTATCCTCTTCTTTTGTCTTCCAGAACAGTCTCCTTCACTGGGGAACTAAGCCTTTGCCATTTCCAAAGAAACATGCTTTCACCTCTGTCATGGCTTTGGGGCACTCCACAGAGTAAGGAAACCACAGCACATGAAAAGGAGGGGAACAAAAGGGAAGGTGGATACTGCTATTGTCAGACCCACTTTGTCTCGCAGAGATAAACTGAGTATATCCAGCCTCGTTTGAGGAGGAGCAAAGCCACATGGAAGTGAACTAAGCCTTGCTTGGATTAGCTATATTTGTGCAAAGCTGTGCCAGAACCAGGATGCTAAAACTGGAAGAGCTGAGGAGAGCAGGGCAGAGAAGCCCTGAGGAGCCCAGATTTGACAGGTTTTGTTTGCTCAGCCACTATCCCACACTGAATCCATTCCCCCAGAAGCAGTGCAGGCAACTCCACAGAGCCTGTGAGCTCATAAATAAACCCTGCCAGAGGTGACCTGGCCTGTACAGAGCTGTCTGGGATATCTGCTGCCATGACTGCATTTGTCAACAAATGAGAAGAGCTGCCTGCAGAGACCTGACTGTAGCAGGACCCTGAGGTGTCAGGAATCAGTTCATTGCTATCATTACCAAACTCTGTATCTCTTCTCCAATTCAGCCAAATATAGGCAATGCGTCTTGCCTTCAACTGTTACATCTGTTATACAGATCATGGGTAACATAGCAATTAAAATTTATTCCTTTGGATTATTAATGATATGTCCTGCACAGGCCCCAAAACTTTTTCTGATGGAAGCCTGTTTCACAGGCCCATTCCTTATGCACTTCATTGCCATCTGCTGATTCTATTCCCCAAATGTGTGGTAGTCATGAAAATCTGTACTGAATATCTGAGCTACTGAGGCTCTGTTCCCACCAGAGTTTTCATTAATGTACAAGAGGAAAACGTACCAATATGAGAAAAAATTATATTTAATGGCACCACTGTTCTACCATCTGTTAGAAAAATATATGGAAATGGCTACCTAGAGATTAGCAATTTATGATGGCTCACGCTGCTTGGACACCATAGAGTGAGAGTTTGTTGAGCATGCTTTTGTCAGTAGCCAGGAAGAAGAAAAATAGTTTCATAATGTTATGATCAAAATAGTTATTTGTCATTTATAGGTAAGTCTACATCCAAAAGTATCCAGTTGCTGCATTATTGCCTTTGGCATTGCTGCTCTTGCAGCAAATTTTATTTTCCTTTTTTAAATCGACCCGTAAATAGAGCATTTGTTTGATGTGTAACATGCTTCATAGCTTATTGAGGAAGTCTTTTGGGTAGATGCAGATATTAATCTTCAGACACAGATAAACAAATGACATCCAACTTTATTTAATACCGATAAACAAAAAAAATTCAGTGATTTAATTTAAAGGGCATTATTGGATTTGTTTTGTTTGGGATTTGCTTGTCCGAAGTACAAATTGATGCTATCCTTTATGTTAAGAACTCAGAGAAATATCTGTTCATTGAGGGTTCTTTTCACCCTCAAAAACCTTCAGATTTTCATCTGAATATGTACCAAATTGAGTGCCAAGTCAGATAAGCAGGAGGTCTACTTCCCAAGTTTATTTGTACCATTTTCTGTGTATACAGCACTCCTTTCAGGAAAGTGATTAAACCTGCCTTGATTTTTGTGAAACCAGGACTTAATTTACGTTCCTGACTAAGGAACATCACCCCTCAAGACCCTCCTGCAGGCAGGATCCTCCTGTAGTTCTCAACACCAAGAAGCAGGACACGGTGTGGTCCAAAGGGCATGCTTGGTGGAAGTGGTCACAGAGAGCTATGTGAAACCCACTAACAGAAATAAAGTGGTGGGTTTGGCTAACCCAAGAAGCAGCTGTGGAAAAGCAAATATAATCTGTTTTTAAGTGCATGTTAACTGCTAAATTAAAATACATAGAAGTAAAAAGGAACTCTGGGAACAAACACAAAAATAATTAATCCAACAAGCTTTTATTTTTGTTTAAAAGAAAAATGATGTATGTGTACATCATAGTGCAGATGCTTTCTGTCAGAAAATAGCAATTTTATTTGAAAACTGTAGTACATTAGAAATGATCCCCAAGCCCCCTTCAGGCAAAAATTCCAAATGTTTTGTCCAAACCCTGGTATATCTGTATTTTGTAGTGCCACAGCAGTGCCTCCAGGAAGTTATTGTACAGGTACATGAAGCTCTTTTGCTCCTCTCTCAGGAATAATGCATTACATTTGAGAGGCTGCCATAGTGTACCATGTAGAGAAGAGGAATTGTGGTGCTTTGTAAGTGGAGTCTAAAATAAGTTCAACTTAAGAAATACTAGGAATTTGAAACATTCACAGTGTCTTCGACTTCCTTATCTGCTTTTCTTAATTGAAACATCTTAGGTGTTGACTTTTCACTAAAAACTTAATTTTTTACCATGAAATGATAATAATTAACTGCAACAATACATATGTTGTTCCTGCAGCTGGTACATTCTCTGAAGGACAGAATATTTTCCTGATAGGTTTTATTTCAGTGTCTGCTTGTTTGAAAATACATATCATTATATGAGGAGTTTTTTAACGTGTGAAAGAATGAAATGCATAAAATGTGCTGTTTGAGCTTGAAGAGAAGCTTGATTGAGTTTTCAAGGCGTTAACAAAGAAGGGAAGATTTTTATTAGTTCTAGAATATTTTTCTCACCATTGAGCTATGCTACCAGAGTTTGCCGTGACACTGGCATATAACTAATAAAAACTCAATCATAAAATTTGATAGAAAAGAACTTCATGCAATATAACAGAATATCTAATAAGCAATGCAGTTTTCAGAGATGTGGAATAGATATCTTTAAAATGTCACCATTTCATGAGTTTTTGTAGGTATTTTCAGTTCTAGCTGTAGGAAGATACTGATTTTTATTTTAATCCCGATCATAGCTAGTAAAAAGACTGCACTATGTTTTGAATTAAAATAAATTTGCAGGAGGTCTCCCCAGATATTTTGTGATTTTTGAAAAATTTATTTTAAAAACGTAAATGCCAGCTTAGCTATGTTCTTTCCTAAGAAATACTCGAATAGTTCAGCTTTTGTTACATCTATTTCATAATCTGTTGAGAGTATTTACACTAACTTTCAACTATTGATAGAATAAGCTCTAGGAGTGTGCTACTGAGAGTCTACCGTGAAGAGATTTGGAGACCATGTACTTTTGATTCCTGGTAGTTTTCCTTCTGAGTCTGTATTGAAAGCATCACTCTTCCTGGTGCCTGGGAATTTCATCTTGCTGCATTTTGCCTGTAGTTATTTGCATGTCAGACACCCACTGAAGTAAGAAGAAAATGTTAGGGTCAGAGAGGGTACCTCTCCTTTTCCCCTTGGCATCATGAGACAATTAGCTGTGCTGCATGCAATTAGAAACAATTGAAAACAAATGCAACGTGTGCAGCCTTTATAAAAAAGATCAAAAAACTCCTACTTTTTTCTAACATTAATCAGAGGAGAGCACTTAGCCAAGCAAACATCCAAGGCCGTGTGACAGAGCACAGCTGCAGTGTTCATCCTGATTATTATTTCTTTGCTGAAGTCTGTGTCCCTTCCCATAGCTGGAACTATACTGAGAGGTATGTTTGGGGAAGCTGCCATTACAAGCAGGATATAGACAAGTCTGGGATCCTGCCTGGAATGTCAGACTCTTTGGCAGTGGTATCACTCAGAAAGTGATACCTGTTTCCTGAGACATTGTGTCACACCTGCCTAGAAGAGCAGTGGGTGTACATTTGGATTACTGGTATTTTGGATGTGATCATTGTTGCCTTCCCCATGCGCAGCATGAAGTCTTTCACCTCTGAGCAGACAGGTGATCTGGGACATGCAGAGGTAGAGATCTTTCCTGACATTTGGTTCTTGTGAAGGATGCTGTGCCATGCTTATGTGCCCAGATATGTGCCCAGATGTACAGGATACCTTAACCTTGAGAAAAAGAGCTAGGAGAAGGAAAAAACCACACCTTGGAGATGACATTCGGTAGCACTCACCTCTCTGTTATCAATCAATAGAGAAATACCTGAAAAGGGCAGTTCTGCTCTGGTAAGGTCAGGGTTGGGTACCTGAGGGACTCAGCTGGGCCCATGAAGTACAGCAGGATGAATGCACATCTGTATACCCTGCCAGAGTCAAAGCCACTGGACCAGCTTAAGGACCTGATGGCTGCCATGAAACACCACGCTGCATTTTGGGGACAATGATTTGTCCAGCACACTCAGGGTAAAAACAAATAAATTCTGCTTAAGGAATCTACCTTTCTTTTCTCTTTCTTTCTAGCAGCTGTGGGTAAGTTAGTTGCAGCTGAAGAATAAGCCCAGCTAAACAAACAAGAGATGTTTGACATTGCAGTAAATCAGCCTTCGGTATTTCAGTTGCCGAAAGAAAATTTCCACTGGCACGTAATGCGAAGGACTGATTCAGTCAAAACTCCCTCTGCCAATTCAGCCATTTTTGCACTGTGCAGAGTCAGTCGTGTCCCAGCCATCTTGAAGTTGGATCAGTAACTGTCTGGCTGCCCTGTGCTAAGTGTGCTGGATCAGGCATCGCCTGTCTTATTCCTGCTTGGGTAAAGCATAAAGCCAGCATAAATGATGCTATCTGTCTCCAGCTAACTTTAAAGAAATGCAAACTTGGACTTTTATGCCCAATGCCCATCACATTCATCCTGCTGAGGAAACCCAGTAAAGCCCAGTTTGCATAAATGCCCATTGGTCAACATGGCAGCATTCTGCCTGGGCTTCACGGTCATTCTGGAGAGCTGAAGCACATCTACAGCCCATCCCAGACAGTGTCATGTATCCAGATAGTGTCTCCAGTGGTCATTACTGCATATGAGCATAGAGCATACATGTGAACATATGTGTCTTAAATAGCGTGTACTGGTCATCATTGTCCCAGGTAATTCTGCAAAAGATCTTTCATCTTTCAGTAAGAATCTTTTAAATACTGCCTTGCATAAGGAATTCTGAGGGGTTTGTCTGTGGTTAATGTCTCTTTCTGTTTGTGTATTATAATCCAGGACAAATGATACCGGCCTCCTTGCTTTCAAAGGCCATTTGCCTGTAACTCAGATAGTGATCACTGACACAAACAGATCAAATTCTGAGGCTGCTTGGAAAATCGGCCCTTTGCGTTGCTTTGGAGACAGTGAGTACTAGCTCTTCTCAATTTCCATAGGTACAGAATGTTCTTTCTTTTTGGTTTGTTTTTTTTTTTTTTTTTTTTGGGGGGGGGTTTTTTTTTTTTTTTTTGGTTTTTTTTTTTTTTTTTTTTTGGGGGGGGGTTGTTGTTTGTTGTTGTTGGTTTTGTAGTCTTTTTTTTTTTTTACAAAAACTTATTTCTCTGATGAAAGGTGGCTTTCCACATGCAGTTTGCAGCTGCTGTCCTGTGCCAATTAACTATAGAGAAGGGGGTTGTGTTTGCAGGGCAGTTCTGGAACGCTGCTTCCTTCAACACAGAGGCCTCCTATCTGCACTTCCCCACATTCCACGCCGAGTTCAGTGCAGACATCTCCTTCTTCTTCAAAACAACTGCTGTCTCTGGGGTGTTCTTGGAAAACCTTGGAATTAAAGACTTCATACGAATTGAAATAAGCTGTAAGTTTCACCGTTAAGAAATCTTGGTGTATTTGCCAAATTTGACAAGTGTGAGGACATATTTGCTGCTGTCTTGAGGTGCCTGAAGAGGATAAGATGGAGACATAATGACTCATTAATCTAGACTTGTCTACCTCTCCTGTCAAGAGTTTCCCTGTATAGCTTTGGTCATTATGCTTAACTTTGTTATGGCTAGGTTTATCTTTCTTAAACAAACAAGTGTATGAATATAGTTTTTCAACATTTATATTTATTTTTTTGCTCTTT
Organism: Oxyruncus cristatus; assembly: GCA_013399855.1. Lineage (NCBI taxonomy): Eukaryota > Metazoa > Chordata > Aves > Passeriformes > Cotingidae > Oxyruncus > Oxyruncus cristatus. Next base: position 236,420 of record VXAY01007076.1, read on the forward strand.
AGAGAAAAAAACTACTGGTTAGATGTACCTATAGGCTGTAATTTTAGTTGAAAGTTGAAAAATTTAATGCAGCAATTCTGATGGTTACTTTTATTCCTGTATCAGTAACATACTCAGCCTGATGCAGTCCTAGAATTTCGGAAGAACTGAGTGTGTATGGTACAGCTACAAGGTGAGAGTTTATGACAGACAGGACACTAATGCAGGATAAGTCAGTCACAGTTGTAATGAGTCTTGAATACTTGAAAATATAGTGAGTGCAATGTAACTGCCAATCAGCATATAATGGAGAATAGAAGGAACTTTAATTAGTGAGATTTTGCCTCACTCCTTTTCTGACAACTTCAAATATTTATTAGTGATAAAAGAGTACTGTGGCTTTGACATGAAGTATGACTTCTGTATTCCAAATTCTGTCAAGCTTAGGGAAAACAAAACGAGTGCTATGCATTTGATAATATGCTTATAATAACCGAAACACAAAAATTAATAAAACAGGGCTCCAAGGCCCTTCCATTCATTAAACCAATGGTAAATGTCATGGTGCATTATCACAAGGCAATGAGGTATGATTTACTGTTAATTGCGCATCAAAGTCCAATTTGGTTGTACTTCAGTGTACTGTGGTTCATTCTCAGGGATATAGATAGAAGTAAAAATGGCAACAAATGTAACAAATACTGTAAACTAAGAGGATTGTTCAGTGAAAGCTTCTGGATGTGTGTTAAATCTGTACTCCTGGAGAAATGACTTATTTAAAAGTTTGGGAAAAATCTTTTAAACTTAGGCTTCTCATCAGTAGTTTGGTGTGGTGCTTCCTCGTGCCAGACGGAATTTGCAGCCTAAAGGCCTTGTATCAAGGAAACTCTACCGACCAGCTGCTTCGAAGGGAAATGGCTCTTTAGCAGATGCAGAGGCTCAGAATAGATCTTTGTCTATCCCTACGGAGCATTTCCTATCTCAACTATCTAAGAAGCAGCTTCCAAAACTAGACCTATCCAATTTTTGAGGCTTGAAGTAACAGGTTTTTTATGAATTTTCAGTCTGTGACCTTCTGGTTTTGTGATCTGTGGACCACGTTCTTGGTCTTCCTGGCATATTTAGCGTTTCAAGAAGAGGAAAATAATCAGTAGCAAGAATGTTAAGAAGATCTAGCCTCTTTCAGGCTTCCAGCAGAGCAAGTTGGACTCCATTATGTGGCTTGTTTTTCAATATTGTTCTGTTTCCAAGTGATTTATTATCTCTGGACATGTGTTACATACACAAATTAGGCTTAGGATCACCAATGAACTAGGTTTGCTCATCTATTTTTTCTTGCTTCTTGAGTCAGACTTAGGCTTGTAGGATTCTCTCCTACCATATACAGCCAAGTTATGTAATTGTTAAGTACACGCAGTTTGAAAGACTTAGTCGGAAAGAGCTCCTTCATTCCTTCTCCCATCTTAGCATTTTTTTGTCCAAAATCTTTTGGTACCATTGTGTGACTTTTGTGCAACATTTGTCACTTTTACTTCAGAAAGAGAACTGCCATTTCTAGAGCAGAGTAATCGTTATGGCAAAAAAAGATGTGTACCCACAGCCAAGTGTAATCACAGCAGAGATCAAACAGTGAGGCTGCAGGCTTAAATTTATGTATAAGCTGCTGTGTAGGAGATGGGAGGTAAATGATCCTGTACTATTTGCTGACATAAAAGTTAATGAACCCTATATTTATGTAAGATTTCTTGATGTCAAAACCACAATTTAATTCAGACCTTCACTTCCTCCTCACATCTGTTTATCTGTTCCAGCCCCCAAAGAGATCACCTTCTCCATAGATGTCGGGAATGGCCCCACAGAAGCCACTGTGCAGTCTCCCAGCCCCCTGAATGACAACCAGTGGCACTACGTCCGAGCAGAGAGGAACCTCAAGCAAACCTCTCTCCAGGTGGACAGCCTCCCCAAGAAGGTCCTGGAGGCACCTGCTGAGGGGCACTTTCGCTTGCAGCTCAACAGCCAGTTATTTGTAGGTAGGGACCATGTAAGGGTTTCTGTAGATATCAACAGTATTTCTATGTCCATCTCTTGGTAATGAATGGTATTGTCTCACCTTTGAGCTTGCATGTGGGGACCTAATTTTGCTTTCTCTTCTTCCATTTCTTCACAGGCAACACAAAGTAAGCCCAAACAACTGCCTTTACACTCAAAGCACTAACCATGGTTTAAGCATACTATACTTGATGGTATTTTTAGGGTCAAATACTTTAAAGGTATTTATTGCTGAAGAATTGATAGTCTTCCTTCTTGTGCAGTACTGGCTGTGTAATTTGCTGTAGAAAATGTGATCTCTCTCTTTAGACGCAACGTAAAAGTCACAAATTTGTCATAAAAATTTCTGGGGCAAAGCCTGATTGAAATTATGGCATTTAAAGTCTGTTCCTTCAAACGTGCCCAACAAAACCGTTATTTGGCTATTGAGTCCATGACTGAGAGAACTATGAACAGAGGTAAAACACATACAGGTGTTTACCTAAAACTGACCTTTCTAAGGAGAAAAAAAAAAAATAAAAGAGAAAAAAATCTCTGCATATATTTTGTTTCCTTATCACCCGTGCAAAAGAAACCTGGATTGGGACAAGCTTTTGTTTGATAATGTGATCGTGGATTACAAGGGGAAGCCTCTCTTTTTTGTATTTAAACACTGTCTTTCTGAGTAATCTGCTCAGTGATGGAGAGGGCTGTATCTTGCTTCTTATGCAGGGCCATTCAGGTAACTACTGATTCCTTCCTTAAAATGGAGTCTCTCACTTAACTGAAATGCTTTAGCAAACCTCAATCTGTCAATTCATTTTAATATAGTTTACTTGTCTATCCACAAGCTTTGATTTAAGTAGATTTTAGGGTATTTATTTGAGCTTTTTATTGTGTATGTGTGCAGCAATTACTGGGCTCTGAATGCAAAGAATTAATCTGTAATAAATAGATACAGCTGCATCAATGTCAGGAGTCCTTCCCACGTAGCAGTTGATTTATACCTAAAATGATCTCTGCTAGACTCAGCTGGAGAGGAGCTCACTGGAGAACTCACAGAAGGGAGGCTTAAGGCTGTCACAGTGCAAGGTTTCTGTCTTCTGGTATGAAGCATGCTGCTAATCACTTGTTTTTTAAATGCTACTTTGATCCTAAGAGCGTGTTCTGTGGGAGGCCAGGCCTGAAGGCAGTAGGGTTGGGCTGCTAGACACCTTAGAAACATCAGAGAAATCTAGCCAAGTTGCTGTTTCCAGTTAGAAAAACTGGAGATTTAGTGACTGGATAGACTTTTACAATGTTTTGGTTGTATCTTACTAAAAGACTAAATATGAAGGGTTTATCATAAGTCATCTATTAGGTATGTCGTATATGCCAACTGCTTACCATTTCACATCTGAAAAGCAGTATCAGTCTGTAAGCTTGCTTCTCAGCCTCAGCAAAATAAACAGGTTACCTGAACCAACTTTATGGTGGTTTTAAAGTAACATAATTGATGAATTGCATCATGGAAATCCATGGGAGTTAAGGACCTCACAAGAGAATGTGCCAACAGGAACCCTTGTCAGCAAAGATAAATACAAAGCCCTGCACCTGTGGCAGAATAACATCATGCATCTGTACAAGCTGGGAGTTGAGTGGATGGGTAGCAGCTGTGCAGAAAATGTCCCATTGGTTTTGGTGGAGAAGTGAATCTGTACCTCATCTGAATGTAGCTATGCTTTAAGGCACAGCCTGGACCAGTTGATTTCAGCAGTGAACTCCAAATGAATTTATTCCAACATTTACAGAAAACTCTAGGATATAGGTATTTATCTCAGCCAAGAGGTGAAAAGTTCTCACCGTGAAATAAATAGATTGCATTCAGTCGTTCATCCACATTTTCACTGAACCATGAACAAAAGGGACAGAAAAAAAAAATGGTTTTGGGAGTGCTTTTCCAGCCCTTAACTCTGCCATATGGAAGGCCAAAATTCTCTGCGACTTTCTGAGTTTTCCTAAGAGCTGTCAGAATAGCTGGAAACCGGGCAGCCTCCTGATTCTGACACTGTTTGTACCTGGATACTCCAGGGAAAGGTGGCAGAAGTTCAACAATAAACAGATGTGACATAGTTTATTTCTACTGAAGGTCTCATTCCAATCTCTAATAAAAAGCTGCTGATTTAATACCTCAACCATGCAGACTGAATTTTATCCCATCTGAAAAATAAATACATAAACAACAATGTAAATGGGAAAGAAGCAACAGCACATAATATTACTCCCTACTCCCTCTATAATCCACAACATATTTGTCTCTGCAGCATTCTGCCTACTGACAGTGATTAAGGGGTTCCCAGTCTTAATGACTCTGTGTGGCAGGCTTCTGAGGTAGCTTTCTGTGTGTGGGAAGTGGAAGGGAGAAATGACTTTGCATTGCTAGTACACTCAAACAAGCTTGGATTTTAATGCAGCCTAAAGGAGTTAGAAAACCATTTCTCAATTTCTTTTAGTGGGTCTTTCGTACCTAAATGCTTTAGGCTGCATTGTAATCCTCAGTCACAGCATGACCATCCTTACACCTGGCTACGTTTCTTCTCTTAATTTAAAGAAAAAAAAAAGTATGGTGAAAAAAACAACCCCCAAACAAATGTTCAGGTTACATAATATCAACTGCATCAAACTGCCCAGTAACAAGACAATTTGACGCATTGCTTGCTCAAAGGGGGCAGGCAAAAATCATTCCTTTTGATGGACAGTCATTTTCAGCACTCAAAATATGGGACATCCTTTTGTACAGTGCAGCTGTGCCTGGCATATCCCTGTTGTCCTGGAGAAGATGGGTCATTATCTCCTCTCATGGTGTAGTCTGAGATGAAGTTCTGTCTTACCTAGTGCCAAAGGCATGACCATAAGACTCCATCATAGGGAGAGGAAAGACAGTCCTTGCAGGCCTCTTTGAGAACAGGGTTTGAACTCAGAGTAGTAATATCAGAAAAACAAAATACAAATCCTGAGAAATTAACTTGATGAATAAAGCTTTGATCGGAAGTTTTTGTGCTATTCATTTGGCATGTTATGGACACGGGCAAAGTTAAGTGCTTGTGTTCCTGGTTTTGCCTTGGGAGCAAGTGAGCAAGGAATGAATCCTTGAGTGAACCTCCGCTGTCCGTTGTAGGCAGTCGTACCCCAGGGAGAGCAAACCCCAACAACATCTCAACATCTGAGAAACTTTCTTTGTAGACAGAAGGAAGGATAGGAAAAGAAGGGGTATATTTTGTTTGCTGTTATTGGTTTTAAAGGCATCTGTAGGCTCCTTGGAGGCCAGAAGGAGGAATTAATGCCTAACTCTTTCTGTATCCTGTCTGCTTTGTACATCTTTCTGTTTGAGACTAACAACTGTGACTTGGAGGTCTCCTGAGGAATATCACAGCAAGTTCTCCTACTCCTGATTATGATTCTTATACTTCTCTGCCCTTTGTTTTTCTTTGCATCAGTTACATAAAGCAAGGACGCTCCTAATACTTATTCACGCTGCTTCAGCCTCCCTAATCCAGTTTTTACCAGCAAAAAGTGCTTTGTTTTCTTTAAAGCAAATCCTCAACTCACTGCTAAAATGCTAATTATTTAGCCATAGTTACTCTATGAGTGCTCAGTTGTGAGCTTCTTGCCCCCTCCTCTCAGATTCTCTCTTTGCCCAAAGGCTCCCCAGTAAAATTCAGCCACATAAACACCTTGCTGAAAGCAGCATGGCTCGTTGGACTGTCACCTCCACTCAGCACAGTACAACCTTAACCTCGGTGTTTATGGTCTGTAGGCTTATCATAAAATCTGTTTTCCTGAATAAAACATTTAGGTCTCATCCATTGAATTGTCCAGTCCATCGGGCATATTTGAGCAGGAGGAATCTGCAAAGCCTGATTTGGGGAAGAGTTTTGTTTTTTTTGTTTTCCGTTTTTCTCTGCTTTGCGGCAATGTATATGACGATTAGGTCTAGTCAGTTGAAGAAAACTGCCCAAAATAATAAACAGATTTGCTTAAGCAATACTATGTGGATCTAGGATCGTATAATTGGTCTGTGTTAGGCTCTATACTCTCCAGACATTAGAAGAGGAGAAGAGTGAGAAACTTTTCATGGCCTTCCAAATGCTTTAGAGAGCAATAAGAACGTGGGTAGTGCAATAAACACGACATCTGTGGAACAGTTAACAATAGTTTTTACTCATTCTTTATATCATACAGCTGGGATTTGTATGTGTGCAGAGAAGAGGAAAGGAAACTGTCATTTATCCTTGTAACATTTGTGGTTTCCTCCTGTGCAAAAGAAAACAAAGAATCCAGTAGCCTTAAAGGGAGAAATCACATTTCTACTTATGTGAACATGACTGAAAATTCTGTATGGTATGTTTTGTTTTGGAACAAAATCTCCAAGCAAAAGGGTTGTGTGTGCGCAGTACAGCAAATGCAGAAGGCCTGATTCTTGTCCTCAGAGGGCCTTTAAAATAAGTGAGCTAACATTTGCTCTCCTCTAAATAATAGCTAAGAATGGCTAAAGAGAAATTTGAAATTATTTATTTCTCTGAGAAAGGCATCATAAAATTAGCATGAAATAAATATGTCTCATGCACACTGTCTGTAGTTCAATTATTCTGATTTGAATCTAGTATTTCTGCTATTAGTGTTCCAGAAAGAAAAGTATGCTAGAATGGTGTTGCAGAACGCTAGGGTTTGGGTGAGGTTGCTTTTCAGGCTGTTATTGCATTCTCTTAGTTTGCAGAAGTCTTACTTTATTAATTTATGAAAAAAACCCAGATGCTCTTCTGCAAGGGCTTATCAAATGATGTAATCTCTTATCACATACACTTTGATATAGAACCAACTTCTACAGAAGAATAATAACTTCTTTCATACTACTTTTGCGGGAGAATCACCAATAAAGCTAGAATCCCAGAGTCTGTGAGTGCTGATAACTCTTGAACCACAATTAGATTTCCTAGCAGCAATTGAAATTGCAGTATCTTTGAAAGCAAAACATTGGCAACTGCCAAACAAAGCCTATGATAACAAAAATGGTTATATTTTCATAGAGTAACAATTGTAATTATTATCATTCTCAGAGACCACCTTTTATGGAAAAAGCACTTTTATTGTAACACTGTTAGCAATTTCATTGGACAAGTGCAAATCTTGGTAGCTTGTAGAGACTGAACTGGCCTCTTACGTAGTTCCATACAGGTCTGGTCTTCAGGAAGAAATGCAATTATGTTTAACAATTGTAATAAATAACACATCTGAGACCTGAACTTATGTTTCTTGCTGCAACAACCATTTACATGCACCATGTCAGGTTGGGCAGTCATTCATAAATTCTGACTCAAGTCATTTCCCTTCAGCCAGCAGGCCTGGTGCTGAACATGATTCATCCCTGCTCTCTGGACTCATCAGCACGTGTAACTCACCTGCTGTTAGGATTGGGGTGTTATTTGTGCTCTGTAGTATGGCAACAAATAGGAAAAAAAAAAAACCCACAACATTTTTGGTTTGGGTTTCTTATGTTTTAGGTGATATGGAGATATACAATAAGGAAACTAATCTTTCTCCCAAATGAACTTGCAGTTTTAATGTCAGACAGGTCAGTAGATAAGCCAAAAAAAAGAGAAGAATGGCAACAAGAAAGTGTCACATGCAACTTTTTAGTCGTTTCATAAAAATAGAGACCTCTAATTCCCAGGGCTGTCAACCTGTCATCTTTTGCCTCCTTATGTATTGACATATAATATATAATATTTTTTTAAAAAAATGTGGATTCATATTTGTACCTCTTGATTGAAATTCATGGTTTTCATTACTGTGAAGACTCACCAATGAGTGAATGTCTTTTTTTCTCTCCTTTTCAGGGGGAACAGCTTCCAGACAGAAGGGCTTTTTGGGATGCATTCGATCTCTGCATTTAAATGGACAGAATCTTGACCTTGAAGAGAGAGCTAAAATGACACCTGGTGTTAAACCTGGATGTCCAGGGCATTGCAGCAGTTATGGTAACCTGTGCCATAACGGAGGAAGATGCGTGGAGAAGTATACTGGTTACTTCTGTGATTGTACAAACTCAGCCTATGAAGGGCCCTTCTGCAAGGAAGGTAGGCAGCAAGCTTTGATCCTGAGTCTTCAGTGGGCTCTGAATTACAGCACTGTTTCACCCATGTCAGCTTGGTGTCCCCTATGTTACAATACATTCTTTTATCAGCTGTCCCTTCAGCATTACTAAGAGTTTATATTAAGCATGTTACAAGACCTTTTTTTTGACTTCAGTGTTGACCTCAGAAATTAAAATGTTGTCAGCTGTATTAGTAAAGTTTACAAGTATATCCCACTATGATTCCTGTATTCAGTTGTATATAACTTGCTCCAGACATTAACAAATAGGGCTGAAATTTTTCATACAGGTGTTTGCCCATGTCTGAACATTTAGTGTAGTTGTTCTTAAACCTTGTCCCGTTTTGTCCACCTTAAAAAAATCTTGAGAGCTTTTCTTTACAAAGTTTTAGAGCAATGATGTGACAAAAAGAGGTAGTCTTTATATTCTTTTGCCATTTCTGTGACAACCCATTCAAACGTTAAGAAATTTTTAAAATAAGCATGAAGCGTACAGGAGAAAACTGATTTACATGGTTCAGTCTTTGGCGAATGTGTCCTCACTGAACCTTTCTGGTGGCTTGTAGAAGATGCTGTCAACACCAGAAAAATGAGCAGGGCAAACAAGGAACCTCTAATTCAGAGAGCATACTTTTTGAAAATGACAAAATTCCTGCTCAGTAACAGCAATATGCAGTGTGAATATTTAATTTCCATGGCTGCCCCTCAGCTCACAAATGCGACGGGTTTGCTAAGTGGGCTGCATCATCTGCTGCTGTAAATTGGCTTAGCTTTTATTGTGGTTTAGGAATGGTGTTCTCCAATTTATTGTTCCCACTGAAACCACTCTGAACCACATGTTCTCACTCACTCCCCCCTCTCTTTCATTCCCTCCCCTGCAGTGGACTAGAGAGGAGAACTGGAGGCACAAAAGGTAAAGATCACAGGTTGAGATAAGAACAATTTACTGGAAACAACAATGTGATTAAAAACCAAAAAGTGACATTAACAGTAGAGGGTACAAGAAAGAGGAGAACAATTTACACAGAAATTCCCTGATGACCCAACCACTCCCTCCCCATGCTACACTGACCCTTCAGCCACGGAAAATGATGGTGAGGTGGCATAGAATAACCTCTGGTTCCTGGCCATGCCCCTTCCTGGCTAATGGAAAAATTAAGCCTGTCCTGGCTGGAACCAGGGCATTTGTACCACAGTCCATGGAACTATGCTCCCTTACACGAGCTGAGGATTTGGCACAGATGTTTCAAGAGGCATACGAAATACTCACATATTGTCCCATTAGGAGATACTGTTGTAGAGGTGAAGTTGCTTTACTGGAGAGTCACCATCCTGACTTTACTGAAAAAAAACTCTGCTGTTATCCCATCTGTGTCATTCATGGCCAGAGTATGTTGTCTTTGTTGAAAATAGAAACATGAGTTCTCAGGATCCAAACATGTATGGGTATATGTTCCTCTTCATTTGATGCTACCAAATATAGCTTCCCTTACTGGTTGTCTTTAGTCAATGTGTTATTTTAATAATGATTTTTTTTTAAAAAAGGAGACTGGAAAGAACAAATATATTGTCTTTACTGTGGGGGGAAGACAGAGAATATTGCCTTACAGGTCAGTTGTCGGAAGGTGGTGAATTAAGCATTTATTTGGTTTACAGACATTTCAGGCTGTTCCATCTTGCAGAGCTCTGATTCTAACACTAAAATAGTTGAACTTATGTCTCCATTCACTGTCCTTCCCTGTGCCAGACAAACTGACTATAAGGACAGACACACTGCTTATCCAAATGAAGGAATACTGTTGTCAACTGGGTCAGAGGCATCTTGCGTTGTTCTGTTTCTGAGACAGTCAGTTCACGTCCATTCCTGCCTGGGAGATCTGAAAATGCAGTAGCTGAAATTATTCCCTTGTTTTCCATATACTTTCAGAGGTTTCTGCATTATTTGAAGCTGGCACCTCCGTTACCTATATTTTCCAAGAACCTTATCCTGTCACAAAAAACGCAAGCACCTCAAGCTCTGCCATTTATGCGGATGCTGTCATGTCTAAGGAGAATATTGCATTTAGCTTTCTCACAGCACATACCCCAAGCCTTCTACTGTACATCAACACCTATTTTCATGAATATTTGGCTGTGATTCTCTCCAAGAATGGTAAGTAGTCTTGATTTGCTACCAAAGCGAGACCAGTGTAACTTTGTAAAGTTTTTTTGTTGCTTTCTTTTTGGTTTGTTTGGGAGGTTTTTGTTTGTTTGGGGATTTTTTTGTGAGAATAGTATAGAATTGTGCACTGATTTAAGTTCATTTTTGTGTCTGCAACTTTATCTACTTCATGATATTCAGGTCACGGAAATGGCCATCGCTCTTGTTTATGTCCCTTTATTTGGCTTTCAGTGCTACACTTGCCTGTTCAGTCTTTGAATAATCATGTTGTTGAGGCTTCAAATGTACTTTGACTTCCATTTGGCAAGACTATGTAACAGCAATTCCTTGCTATTTATTCCACACTGCGATCCATTAGGCCACCAAGATAAAGGAATGAGAAATACCATGTATGTACAAGAACACTTGCTACAGAAATACATTAGAATTTTATCTTTTGCATTTTGTCTTGGCATACATATTGCTCTCCACTGGATTTTTTAATGTAATGTGGCCAGTATGTCTGAATATTAAAGCCAGAAAATGTCAAAGTTTTCTAGGTTTACTGACCATAACAGGAGGTGTAAATCCATTTTCTGTTAAAAGGTACATGATGTGGGGATTTTTTGAAAACATATAGAGATTTTAGGGGCTCAGGCCCTGAGTATTCTCAGAAAGACACTGACTCCCGAGTCCTTGCAGTGCTTTCAGAAAAATCACTCCAGACAAACATCATCCTAGGCAAATGGGGATGTTTGAATTATTCAAGAGTTATCCTGCACTAGAGCACTGGAAGTGATGAGTAAGCTTATTGGTGAGTCAGTAGCCTGTGGCAGAACAATAGAAAGTTAATGTCATGTAGTTGAATATGTACATTTGACCGAATGACCCAGACCACTCTGAAGCCTTTCAAATTCCAAAATAACTAGGCTTTCAAGTACTGTCAAATGAAACTATAAAAGGAAAAAAAAAAGAACAAAATAAACCCCAAAAACCAACAGACAACCAAAACCGTTTTTATTCTCTGTATGGATTTTGCAGTAGTTTCTCTTGGTTATGTTATGTGGCTAGCATTCAGGCTGGCAAAGGATGAGTATCCTCATCCCTGGGAGGGGCAGCTGGAATAGTAACTGCCTGAACAAATTTACTCCAAGTGAAGTTGCATTAGGGAACTGGGACTACTGAGGTAACCCTAACCTTCTCCTGTCCAGTCCCAGATTTCCATCTGTGATTTGCTCCTGGAGGCAAGTGTTTATGATTTTCAGATATGTGAATATTTTAGTGTGTAGCTCCAGGCTGATAGAGGTTACCCCCTGCTGAGGTGAAAACTTGGAATCTGCTTCTCAGTTACACTCAGGTCTCTTGATGCCACTTAGGAAATCAGAAATAGCCCTAAAAGGAATGAAAATGAAATGTCTGTTTAAGTCACCTTTATTGCTGCCAGAGTAGTCTAAAATGTCCTTAGAAACATGAACCAATTGACTTTTATTGATGAAATACACTATACCCAAGATATAATTGTGAAGTTCTGGAAGTGGGGTTTCTAGTGTTGGTTGGGAAAAGGGTTGGAATCAGGACATAGTTTGTAGCAGCTCGGTAGAAGAAGAGATTAACCTTTCTTTGTGTCAGCTGCAGTTTCTGCAGATCTCTGCAGAAAGCATTGACTTAGATGGAGACAGGGACTCAGTACATCTTGAAATTAGGCAGAGCACCTCTCAGTGCAATCAGGTAATATAAAAAATGGTGCTTTTTCCAGATCTCTACCTCTTTTTACTCACCTGTAATATGACTGTGACAGTTGTTTAGAGGGCTGGTGAGATGTCAGGCTCCACAATTCTGGACTATGAAACATAGCATGATTGATTAAGATTGACTAAGATAACCAACTGACTTTTGCTAAATACTGAAAGTCTCCTTCAGGATTACTCTGTGTATGCTTCTGTGGCATTCTTTCAAGACAGTAATTTCAATCATTTATATTCCGTATCTTTTGTCCCAAATGTAATAATTTGTTAAATTTCATATCCTTTTACTTTTTAGCCTTTGGAATTGAAATTATTTCAATGAAAATAAGGTTCAGATATGTTACTCTTTCTTCCTCGAAGAGGTTTATGCTTGCCATAAAGTTACTGGACTATGAATATCAATGTCCTTTGTAGCACTAAAAGTGAGTGTGATTCCTTCTCTCTCATTGGCTCATTTTTAAGAAATCTTGCTGAGTCTGACAGAGTATAGTAGGACATAAGCAGGTCCCTTCTGGATAACTGATTTGTTAAGCAGGTCCCTTCTGGATAACTGATTTGTTAAATAAAGGTTAGATTTCTGGAGAAATGGGAATGGGCATTCTCAGTTAAGAGGTGAGCAGCAATATTCTTTACTATAATCCCAAGCCTCTTTCCTCTTGTTAAGAAACTGTATTGAAACAGTCTATGTATACTTTAATGCTTCACCTTTTGAACTGTTTTTCAAGCTACTAATCATGTATCCTCTTTTATCCTTATGTTATTCTTCTTTTCTATTATCCACAAAATAACTAGGCAAATTATTAGTTAATAAAAGTGACAATGAGAAGAATGTTTCTTGTATTTCAGACTTCCTGTGTTGAATATTTAACATAAAAGAAATTAAAGTATTTGCAAGAATTATTCATAATTAGAGTATACTAAAAGGGCTAGTATGAAAGTGAACTTGTATAGGCAGCTGTGGTCTAATACAGTCGTGTGTGAAGTATTTCCTGCAAAATTAATTGGTTTCAGTAAATTTAATAAATAGGTACATTTAACCCAAACACTCTTTGCACTGTCAGTCTCTAAAGAAGGTCATATCATTAGAAGAAACAGTATGTATTGATTGAGGTACCAGAACTGTGGTAGTGAAATGATTCCTTTAGAGTTATCCAACATGCCAGTGTCAGGTCTACAAAAGGAGACTCAAGGCTACCTGCTGCTGGCTTCACCCACCAGATCAATGTTGCCCACACAGAAAGCTCTTCCAGTGCTTGGAGCCTTAGGGGGCAGAGGATTCATGGAGGAGGTCAAGTTATGACGGATGTTGGTTACAACTATATGTCAATTCAGAAGCTACAATTCTGCATTCATTCAGATGACTTACTACAAAATGAGATGCTCAGTAGTGCCTTGCAGATGATATTTCTAGAAGCAGTTCCCAGCCAAAGAACTCATCTATATCACAGAAGTTGTTCTTAACTCTGATCAGTTGACTCATGTCCTGGCAGTTTAAGGGTAAGTTTTCAAAAGTTGATGTTTTTAAAGATGACTTAGGGATTCATTCCATCATTAGTTAATGCTGATGCTTCTAAATCATACCTGTGTTTTTGAAAGTTGTATGCATATAAGAGCATTATCCTCTCCAGTCTTACCTATTCTACTTATGGATTTTTAAATTACACCTACACATATATGTTTATATATTATGTATAGATGGGTGTTTATCTATCTATCTATCTATCTATCTATCTATCTATCTATCTATCTATCTATCTATCTATCTATCTATCTATCTATCTATCTATCTATCTATCTATCTATCTATCTATCTATCTATCTATCCATACACATGTCTATAGATGGGTATGGATGTAAAGCTTACAGAGTCCCATTGATCCCACATGCAAAAGATTAACAGTACTGTAATGATTGGCAGGATTGGCAGTGCATTTTTAATATTATTTCAGTAGAAATTTCAAATTACAGTGCCTGTTACTAAGCTACAGAAAACTGGTAAACAGCTCTAATTAGCCTTTTCAGTGTGCCAGTCCACAGAAATTAGCCGCATCATGGGAAGATACTACCAAGAAAAGAGTATTTTTTCTTTCCCAGGCTAGCTTTTCACTGTACATTTTTGCATTTACATGATTTCCCAAAGTTACCAGCACCTTTCTGTTGTTATTTTTGCCTTGTTCCCTAAAGGTAACAATTGATGGGGGAGAAAAATGTTAAGAAAGAAACTGTTAGTGCTTCTACTTTCCCCACTCTTCCTCCTGCACCGCAAGTAATCAAATGATGAAGTACTTTGTCTAGAAAATGGTTTCCCAAATCTTTGATTCTCAGTTTTGTTGGCTTTCTCCATGGAAACAATATGATTCCCAATCTACAAAAACAGCAGATAGCCAGCATCAAAGAAGAGAGATAGAATCTCAAACTATGCTAGAGTGATTGAAAATTTATCTGTATTTATTATCTGATCTCATAAGAAACTAAACAATCTGAGTCCTTTTGTTTTTTCTTCCTATCCACCACCTATTGCCATCACACTGAGCTCTGTTCTCCATTTCTTCTTGAAAGCAAGACTCTGAAGTTGCATAGGAAAGATTAAAGACAAGGAAAAAGGCATAGTCAAAAACAGAAATACAAATGAAAACAACTTGAATAATTCTTATGTTAGGTCTCTGATAGTCAGCATACAGTAGAAGGACTTAGATCAGCTCCACTTCCCTGTAAAGTCTTGAAATCGGTTGATATCTGTAGTAAATAGGAAAAGGAATAACAATGTGTAACAGAGGTAATCTGAATAAACACTTTACAAAAAGGAAGAAAATATTGTCAGTAAGAAGCTATTTTTTTTTTTTAATAAACTCAAAAGCTCCTGTAATCTCCTGTCTCTAAGTCAGAAGAAGCCTTTTTGTTGAAACCATGTAAATTCTCCGTGTGGTTTTTGCTTTCAAGTCTGTTGAGCTGCACCTCCACCAGCCAAAGCTTTTGTCAGTCAGTGGTAAAGAGAGGCAAAAAAAATCTAGTTCAGTCTTTTAGGCAAAGAATCTTTTGATTCTGTTCATGCTGTACACTCTGAAGTTCAATGGAGCAAAACTAAAATAATTAGGTAAAATAGGACTCACCGAAAGACTGAGATGGATTTGGGAGGTTATTTTTCTGGTTCTTTTTCTTTACCTTGTGGATTTTAGTTTTGAGACGTGGATACCAGAGGACATTAACTAACTGCTGCTGAAAGACCCTCTAGACTATGCTGTTAGTAGTGCAGTTGTTTTGCCTTTTGAGAACACCTTGTGGCTTACAGACTCTTAATAGCCATTGAACAACCTGCACAATTTATGTGACTGAAGTGGAAAATGGTGCCGAGGTTCAGGTACAGTTATTTTTAACAGATTGGGAGCAAGAAAGATAGTCATTTTGGGAAGTGGGAGAGACAAGCAACTGTTTTGAGTGACTGAGGATTGTTCCCACTCTAGCTCTGGTTTGCAGCCATGAAATGCTTTCATATGGCAGATAGCACTATATATTTTATGCAGTTGTTGTAGTTGGCCCTGAAATTTTATGTTATTTACTGAGTGAGGGGCCAGAGACTGTTTGATTGGTAATGATAAATGTAAAAGAAATTTTCCTCAGTTGCCTTAATTGGAAAGCTGGCTGTACTGCCATGAGTAGAAAGGGTTGGGTTAGCAGGAGATCTCCTAATCGGCTTCCATCTGAAGAGAGAAACTCCTGTGGCTAGAAACATCTCTGGTCCCTTTGACGTTTCCCTGCTGGAAGCACACTTCACAGAAAATAGGAATGCTGATTAGAGTTTTCACTTCAAATCCAGCACTAAAATGTCTTCAAGGGAAGAGGTAGACTTGGCACCCAAGACCAGTTTTTTTTAATGTTTGTGTTAACATATGGCACTCTAAATCCCTAAGTGTGCAAAACTAACTTGAAAGGAGTAGCAGCCACAACATGGAGCCAAGGACTCTGGCAGATCTCTATCTCTGCTTTCCAAGAGGAGAGAACTGAAAGATCTGTTTCATTATCTAAATTCATGGACATGTTTGTACTCATGAAGATTATTTTGCCATACTGAAGGGTCAAGAGATGTTCTGGAGACCCACAAGGGAAAAACAAGGGAACTGTAATTGGATTACACTGAGCAAGAAAGGTTGATCATGCAGTTAATAATTGATGTGTGCTCTACCTATATACAGACTGACTTTAAATGTACTGGTGTCTGGCATAAAACCCCAGACCACTGGCTGCAGACAATCAGCTAAAAAGAAAACATGTGTTCCCATTTCCTTGTGGGAGGTGTTTGTCTCCTAGAAAGCTTGAGTTCCAAGCTCACATTTTGTAGCTCATAAGTCATTTTGTTGTTGGATTTCTGTGGAAATGAGAGGAAGGACAGAGGGTCACAAGTTCTTATGTTTGAATAAATGCTGCAGATATAGATATAGATATGGATATGGATACGGATATAAATATAGGTATATAGATAGATATATATATAAGCTTTTCAGTAATTCTGAAATGAGGGTCTTTCTGAACCCATTTTACTGAAAGCTTTAGCCCTGAGGATTGATAGTAGTAATTTTTCAGTTATTTTTTACTTAAGAGTTATCTGTGGGGTGGACTGAAAGAGCTGTGTAGTGAGAGCTGTAGCCCAGCAGAACCGATGGCTTAAGTACTGCCTTGGAGTAGCATAGCTGTTTGTGCACAACAGAGAGCCCAAGGCAATAATACTTAGAAGAGTGAGTCTGGGTCCAAGCAAGCCTCCTTCTCTCTCTTGTATGTGATATCCCTATTAACATTTTATTTTTTCCTATAGCATATCAGTTATTCCGTGTGGATCATGAAAAGTTGACTTTGTCCTTCTTGCCTGATGAAATTGGCTGTTTATGTCCTAGTCTTTACAAGATAGAGACTTGTCTTTACAGACTGAGATTGGCCTGCAGGAATCTCAGGTCAAGACAAGGGGAAACCTATGGAGGAAGGTAGACGTAAGCCTGGTGAAAGAGGAGGATCGGATCAGGGAATGGGCATTAAGCAAACTGGGCATACATAAATCCAGGAGCATTGGTAGTATGCATCCACAAGTGCTGAGAGAACTGGCAGATGCCATTGCAAGGCCACTCAAAAGGCAATGAGGCACAAACCAAAACACGAGGTTTCATCTGAACATCAGAAAACTCTTTTTATTGGTGAGGATGATTGAGCACTGACACATCTTGCCTAGAGAGCTGTGGAATCTGTCCTTGGGGGTATTCAAAAGCCATGTGGACATGACTCTGGGCAACTGACTTGTAGGGTCTCTTCTTTAGTTGGATGGGGTTGGACATGTCTTCCAGAGATCCCTTTTAACCTTAGCCATTCTACGATTCTGTGAAAGATCACAGAATCAAGTCACATTTGAAGGTAAATTACTGAAAATATGTGTGTGTAGGCATATATTTTGCTATGGAAAAGTCATGACAATGCTACCATTATATGGTTCTTGTACTAGGATTTTTACTAAGGAAATGTATCATTCTTCCTCTAATTTTCCCCATTAGATGAGTTAAAAACATGAGTCATTTGTATGCCATTGATTGTTATAAACTCAAGTATTTCCGCTGAGAGGTTGTTATTATCAGGTCCCTTTCTAAAGAATCCATCTTCTCCATTCAGAGAGACTGGCATAACCTATGAAATAGGCAGTCCTTAGATGGACTTACTGGTCAGAGGAGCAGGAAATTTCCCTCAAATTCATGACCAGCCAGGCAGAGCTCAACAAAAACGAGCATCATTAACCTCAGAAAGCCATTAATCCACAAAGTTATGTGCTGTCTTTATTATGGGTTAAGAATGAAAAGGAGGTTTAAGAAGAGGCATATGATTATTTTTCACTAGTCTTGTCTAAAAGATTATTGCTCACTCTCCTGCTCAGGCATCATGTAGTGCTAAATTGATTGCTTCTTTTTTTCTGTTCATACCTTCTTTTTCTGTGTTCTCATTGCTGAACATAATAGCTATTTTTTAGGTCAGCACAAAACAAGTCCTTGCTTGAACATGTATCTGTACTACCAAAATGGAAAGAGGAATGGTTAAAAGACATTAGGAAAAATGGAAACTATGAACCAGGGTCTTGGTGAAGGCAGGTCGGTATGAATTCCTCGGGGTATCACAACCACAGGTCTCAGTCTTTTTTTTCCCAAGAGTGGTTCACACAGAGTTAGTGATGGTGCATAATTTTCAAAGCCAGGTTGAAATTTTGGAATAAAATTCATAGGATGATGCTTTTTATTTCGTTCACCGGGTAAAGAATAAAAGCTCTTCCTGCCAGCTTGGCTGCTATGCAGATCTTAAATGAAAAGTACAATGGGAGATGGAAGCCTGGCAAGATTCTTCTTCATATAAAGGTGAGTAAACCATAGGGCCTACTCAATGTCTGAGCATGAGACTAATGGCATCCAGTGTGTGTTTAAAGACAGGAGAGATCTGAGCAGAGATATGAGCATCAGATACAATAGTATCACACAGATACTTCATATCATGAAGTTCAGCAAGGCCAAGTTCAAGGTCCTGCACGTGATTCTTGGCAATCCCAAGCACAAATACAGGCTGGACGCGGAATGGATTGAGACCATCCCTGAGGAGAAAGACTTGGGAGTGAGTGTTGGTTAACAAGAAGCTCAACATGACCTGGTAATGTGTTCTCGCAATCTAGAAAGCCAATTGTGTCCTGGTCTGCATCAAAAGCAGGTCAAGGGAGATGATTCTTCCCCTCTACTCCACTCTAGTGAGACTACACCTGAGTACTGTCCAGCTCTGGGAATCCCAACATAAGAAAGACATACTGGACCTGTTGGAGTGAGTCCAGAGGAGGGCTATAAGAATGATCAGGGGGCTGAAGACAGTGGCAGGGCTGTCTCCTGTGAAGACAGGTTGAGAGAACTGGGGTTCAGCCTGAAGAAGCGAAGGCTGTGGGTAGACCTTAGAGCCCCTTCTAGTACGTAGAGGGGGCTACAAGAAAGCTGGAGAGGGACTTTTTAGAAGCGTATGTAGTGATAGGACAAGGGGTAACGGCTTCAAACTGAAAGAAGGTATGTTTAGAATAGATGTTAGGAAGAACTTCACTATGAGTGTGCTGAGGCAGTGAAATGGGTTCCCCAGAGAAGTTTTTGATACCCATCCTTGGAAGTTTTCAAGACGAGGTTGGATGGGGCTTTGAGCAACCTGGTCTAATGAAAGGTGTCCCTGCCCATGGCATAGGGGCTGGAAATGGTCTTTAGGGTCCCTTCCAATCCAAACCATTCTATGATTCTAAGATAGCCTTTGTTAATGAAGGGTCTTTTAAAATTCAAAAAAATCTGTAGAAAAGGTATAGGTTAAAATTTACCAGAATAAATCTCAGCATCAGAAAGCAAGTACTTTCAGGGAGATGTAACTGCATCTGACACCCTCAGATCTTTCCTTCATCTTTACATTCAATGCCTTCAGGGAAAAAAAAATTAGTAAAGGTAGCATCACTTTGTAAAAGAAACGGTAACCACTTCCTTCAGCAAAAAAAAAATACCTGCAAAAGGAGGGATAATGATAATGACTACTAGTATTGTTTTTAAATTGCTCCTCACCCAGAGGTTTTATGTCATTTTCCAAAGGATATGAACATTCATCTATTTTATCAATGGATAAACTGTGACACAAAGAAGGAAGACAATTTGTCAGCATTCACCAAGCTGGTAGATCCCAAGTTTGTGGAAGTTCTCTGTCCATCATCTCCAGGGTACATAAATGCATCACTGTCTAAGCCTGCACATGAGCTAAACTGGAGAGACAGTGTTTAGTATTTTCTACCTTTGGAGCAAAAAGCATCTGTCTGTTCCTTGTTAATTGCTGGTCAGTCTGTGGAAAGCCAACTGGCGGCTGGTGGGAATGAGATGTCTACAAAGGTCAAACACATTTCTCAGTCACACAGGGGAACTAGCTACATTTATTGATGTTTAAGTGACATTCTCAATCTGGGTCCAGCTGCCTAGCAGGATTGAAAAGTGAGCTGAGGTCATGGGCCTCCAGATAGGGTCCTTTTGGGGGTGTGGTTTTATCTAAATTTAAGAAATGCAACGTAAAGGGAAAATGTTGGGGTTTTTTGTTTTAGTTTTTGTTTGCTTTTTTGTTTGGTTGGTTGGTGTTTTTTTGTTTGTTTGTTTATAACATAGGATGGCTTGAATATGATCATCATGAATGTCTCCAGAATTGAGTAGGGGGCATTCAAACAACCACCTATTTTTTTATCACCATAAGAGACTGCAAAAAAAATTGAGGGGTGAATTTTTCTTTTAAACCTTATGAAACAGTGTTGTCTAAGCTAGTGCAATACCTGAGTAATGATATCAGCAAACATGTACAACAGTTTTGCTTCCTTGTTTATTCTATGCAAAACAAATAACAAGAGTCACCTCCTAAAAAGTGTAAGTACTTTCTTAGTTAAACACCACTGGATGCTGGAGGGATGGGTTCTGTTCTTAAAATCACCAGCAGCACTTCCACTGAAGAGTAAATTTACTAAGTAAATATCCCTGGGGAGAAGCTCCTAATTAAGGAGCATGTTTCTTAGCCAGCTGTTCCTAACAGAGAAAACGGTGGTTCATTTTTAAATATCTAGGCTATGAAGAGCAACATTGCCACACTGAAGCTGTGCAAGTTGCCAGAGAGATATTTTGGGGTAGAGATGACTGAAAACTGTCATGTGCTGTTCCACAATCAGGAGTGAATAGACATTTACACTTTAGGAGCTGCAAATGGCTTTCTAGGCTAAATACTTTATTTTTTTTTATTTTATTTTTTCATAATAACAACATAATAGCCTCACAAATATTCCTCGCTTTGTTTAATTTGTGCTTTCCTTAATTATTTTCTTTTTCAGTTAAAGCTTGGGTGAGTGTGGAGGGTGCATATGGTGATGTATTTAATGTCTTGCAGTCTGACAAAGATCACTGCTGATTGGAGAAAGAGTTCTCTTTTTTCCTGGCTGCCTCTGAGGTAACAAGACATGCAGGAGTAGTCCAAGGCCCTTTTCCTAACACAATGTTTCACTATTTTGTACATACACATTTTCCCCTAATCAGACTTGTCAACTGCCCTAATTTAAATGATTTTTCCTGATGTTACATGATGGTGATAAATTTGTATGTTTTACTTGTGCCACCCACGTGTGCTTCCTGAATTAACCTCAGCTTCTCTCAGTGTCTCAAGATGTCTTGCCAGCTGGTCCAGCCAGTTTAAGTCATTAAAAAGTGCTATTGAAGTTGGTGAGAGTTGTTGGGTTCAATCTGGGCTCATTTAAAACCAGTTTCCATAAATGAAGGTCCTGCAGAGAGAAGACTGAGACTCCAACGGCATGCCAGTCCCTTTCTTGCTGTTTGGTTCTTCAAAGACTAAATGACACAAGACCTGTGGTCCTGGTGACGTGTGTGACAAGAACTTTACTTAAGAATGATGGATTTACAGACTAAATTCCTGGTATCTCATTTCTCTTTTCTTCAAAGGTTCTTTTAACTTTTTGCCAAATAGCTATCCCTGGGTGAGATCTTTCAAAACCAGGAGCCTTTTCCTGAGCTAGAGCACTCTCTGTACCATTTTCCCATGCTCCATTTTCTAGGTGATATGGTCCAGAATGAATGTAAAGTTGATGACATAGGCCAAAAAACTACCATATGTTTCTGATGCTGTAGTCAGCCCTGTTGTGGACACAGGCAAAAGAAAGACAAGTCTTCTGTTGACATATTCAATTAGCAGAGGTTTGTGGCATAGAGTATGTAACATGGTAGCCAAAGTACTTCTTCACACTGTGCAGTCTGGGAGCATTTTTTTTTTCTGTTCTTCAGGCTGAACACTTTGAAATCTCTAACCAGTTTCGTGTCCTTTTTACCACTAAACTTAAGAGCTGCTACAGCAGCTTGTCCTCAGCAAAAATAAGCAGTTTGAAGGCACCATGCTAGTCTGTAGCTGCCTGGAGGCTGGTTATGCTGAACCAGATCATTAGTGTTCTTCTAGCAAGTACTAGTGCTGGTGTCCATCATCACTGAAAGAAGTGTCCTGGGAGTGTTTTGTTTCAGAAAAGACACCTCCAACCTAGTCACCAGCATGGGGTGGCATAAATACTGCCCTTTGGTCTCTGTTTCCCAGGACTTCCCTCTGCACAAGGGGACCCCCAGGAATCCTGTTGAACTGGCTCTGTGGCTGTTTGATATCTTCAGGCAGATGATATGTCATTCAGTCCTATAGTCATGGATTATAATACTGCAGGTTACAGACTGAAGACCAGAGTGATTTGTAGCAAGCCAGCTTTGATACTGGCAGTGGTCTTATCACAGTAGCATGGCAGCCCACATGAAATCATTTCCTCCAGAGGTGGTGAAAAGAGGCCACACTGTGTTTGGTAACACTGTGCCTAAGCTGAGCCCACTCCCCTCTCAGGCTGTTGTGGAGCACAGCACATCTCTGTGCTGATCCGCAGTTTGCAGAATTCGGAGCTGAAGGGGGTGGATGACTGCAATAATCAAGTGTGAATCTACTCTTACCTAACACCGCTGGGGTAATAGGCCAAGTAAAATTTTCCAGCCCAAGGCCAAAAAAATTGTATCTCTCTTTTCCTTTCCCTCCCTCCTTTATTGACTTGATAGAAATTGCTGCCAGCAATTCCACATACATTAGAGAAGGAACACAACAGGCCACGGGTTGCTTGAGCATTATGGCTCTCCAGGTGTGCATGCTCAGACATGGGGAGCTGAAAAGAGGATGACAGGCATGACTACAACAAGACTGCCAGAAATTACACTGCTCGTGATTAGTGTGAACCCCTATTGTGAGGCAAAAATGATGCCAAATTGAGAGACAATAGAGAATAGGGAGAGCTGGTGTATACACGCAGTTTTATTTGCCATTGTTGACACTGGGCTGATGTGATGGAGAAAGTCACTGGACCAGATAATCAGAATTCAGAGGACAAAAAAAAATCCTTAATAATAATCCTAATTAAAAATCCATTTATTTTGCTTGGCAGCTCCTGAACTGACAATTTGATCTGCTTGACAAATGATTCTGTAATCTGAAAACCAAAGTTTTCATACTGAATGCAAGGCAAAGTCAGCTCTCAGCTACAATGGTGTAAATTCCAAAACCCCTCTTGAGGGATGAACCCATGTACTTCTGGTTTATATTAATGCAAATTTGACCCCAGGCAAAATGCCAGCTTGAATTCAATAGTTTTGAAGAGCAGCTGTCCATAAAAAACGTTGTCATTGGAATTCAAAGCAATTTGACAAAATAAGATGCCATTCACTGATGTCTTTACATAATTTAAGGTGAAATTGCACCACTATAGAAAAGAAGATCTGTTCTTAATGGATGTCAAGAACCTCGTCCATTGTCTCCTAGAAAATGTTAACAGATGGTTTCTGGTTTAAAATCAGTGTTTCTCTGACGATGTCAATGGGTAAATCCCTGTTTGTGGCAGCTGAGAGCCTGGATAGATTGCATGTCTCTGTCATGCTGGCTCTCTTTGAACACAGATGTACTGGATGCTATTGTTGATCACCTGCATGTGTAGTACCAATTATATTTTATAAATGTGTGTGTTCATAACATTCAAAAAAAGCGGAGAAGTTTTTTTTTTTTTTTCAATTTTGCAAACTGAGGTCACAGACCAAACCTCTAGTCCCTGTTCCATTCCTCGCCTTCAACCCTTCCAAGGGATCTGGGTAAGTGGTAGCCTATAAAGTACTTCTGCTGGGACATGATTTTTTAGTTTAACTACATCTGTTAGACTATAACATTGTAGTTTCATCTTATTTTGTGTGGTCGTCTCAGCTGTGCTCTTCAGGGAAGGCAACCTTTCCACTTTTTATCGGCTCTCCCATTGTCCAGGGAGCAAATCTGAAAAAGGTCCTGTAACTTCCTTGCACTTGGGCTTCTTTTCTCAGGTATTTCTAGAGTAAAGTGATTCTAAGATGTTTATGCTGTTAATCCCTGTTGATACATCTTTCATTCAGTACCAGATAATGTGATTGTGGTTGAAGTTTGGACCTTTAAGTGTGACATTCATGGTGATAGACAGTAGCTCCTTGCCCTCACTATGCAATGAGGGTTGGGAGCTTTGCAATATGATTCGGGGCAGCTGAATCAGGACCTATATTATCACACTGAATAATTTAGCAGTTTTTACCGACCTTGATCTCTTCACAAATTCCCTTCTAATGTCCATGACTAGGTGTGAGAAAGTAAATACCGTTTATCCTTTTTTTTGTTATTATTTTCACTTTAAAATCTCCCTGATTCAGCAGACCTCTCAATCAGCTAAAAAGCCTTCATCTTAGTAGTTCATTCTCACTTTTCCTCTTGATTTTGGAAGACTTTTGCTATCATATGAATCTCAGAGAGTGTCAGTGCTCATCTGGAATATACTGGATTTTGTAATAATGTTTTAAAAGTACAACTCTTAGGAGCCAAACATTCTGGTGAGGGAAAAGGAGGAGGGATGATCTTAACTAGATTGGGGGTCATATCTGGAAGGATAACCAACTTCACTGTGAGGTGTGTAGAGGTGGAAAAATTCCTTCCCTGCTGGAAATTTATATCTTGTTTTAAGCTCTTTTTAAAGTGGTTTTACAGTAGTTTGTAGAACAGAGATGACTTTACTGAGGGAGGACTTGGAAAGCTGAAGGGAGTGAGTACGTCCATGCTATGGACTGAAGAACTGCCCCATGTCTTCTCTCACTAACTCTACATCTGCAAGCCATCTTGCAGCATTGATACGGCTGAACACAGGAGCCAACAGGGCTGTTCACTTCCCTCATTTAACAACCAGACTGCTTCTGGGGTCAGAGGTTCCTCTGAATGACATTCCAGTGCACGATACAACTGCAGCAGCTTGTGCAGGTGAGCCATGGGTTCTCTGACATGGCCCTGCATCACCTTGGGCACGCAAGTGTTTCCTCTGTGAATACTGAACCTCGGCCTGGGGCTAAAACAGTGCAGGCACATCCTTCAGGGACAAAGAGGCGCTCAGTGCCTGCTGTCCAGCAAAGGCAACAGCTGTAGTTTATAGTTTTTTGCAAAATCTAGTGATACTTGGAATAGTTTGAACTTGTTCTAACAGAAGCACTGAAATGGAAGGAGGAAGGGCAGAGATTTTTATGATGAGTTTCAGAACAGGGAATAAATGCAGGACCCTTTCCCCAGGGCTGTGGTACTGTCAGCATTCATTTTCTCTTTGGAGACAGTAATAAAGAAGCCCTAGAAGAGATTTTAAACTCTACAGTACCACTATTGTTCCATGTATTTTGGTTGCTGATGCATAAAAAGAGTTCTAAAATTTCAGAATTTTATTTTTTGCCCTGCTACTTAATTCCCACAAAAGTGTGCTTGAAAAGATTCTATCAGAACAGATTCTTTTCCTTTTAGATTACATATACATATATACACACACATATTATATATAGCTCCATATGTGTATATATATATTCCCTGTGGTCATTTGTTAAAGGACTAAATTTCATACTGAATTCCTTGTTTTCTTGTATGTTTCAATTTGTTATGATACTGTTATTTATTAGAAGTCACAATTTTTTTTTTGATACAAAGGTTGAATGAGATGTTTGACATTCGTTTATTAATTACATTAATTCTTCAAATATGTCAGCAAAAATAAAAATACTTTTTTATTGCATGTAAATGATAATGCAAGTATAATGGGTCTTTAAATGTCTGAAATTAAGTTATAATTCTCACAGTTGTCACAGTCTTCTGCATTGTCTGGATGAAAAGAAATGGTAAAATCCAGCAATACTAGTTTAATAGAGCAGTGCAAGCCCTGCATGCCCTCTGCTGGAAGTGATCCCTCACAGGATAATGTAGATCAGCTTCTGTGGCAGTGCTCAGTGTCTGATCTGCAGACAGACACACTTGCCTTTGACATAGTTAGACACTCAATAAGTTATGTTTCTCCATAGCAGAGTTTGTTAGCCTTCTAGCCTTTCCAGTAGGAAGGAAAACTCCTCCAGTGCATTATTTTCTTCACAATTTTCATTACAGTTTGAACTCTTTCAGTTTTCTTTAACATTTTTCTTGACTTATTAACCTTGTTGCTCCAGTGCAATAAAAGGAAAATGAGTTATATGTTGAGCAAAGTTATTAAATGATATCTCCTTATTGACACAGATTTTATGCATGCAATTTTATTCTGCTTTTTAGGAAGTTTACAGGTTCGATACAAGCTGAGTAAAGATGGGCTCCTCATTTTCACCATTGACTCCGGAAATTTTGCCAACCGAGAGCTGCACCATGTGAAGATTAACAGAGATGGCAGAGAGCTCATCATTCAGGTATGCCACGGCTTATGTCGAGCGTTAAATAATACTTGGTGCCACAAACATGGGACCAGGTTGCTCAGAGAAATTGTGGCATCCCTGAAAATGTTGCCTCCTCCCTGAAAGTGTTCAAGGCCAGGTTGGATTGGGGTCTGAGCAACCTGGTCTGGTGGGAGGTGTCCCTGTCCACAGCAAGATGACCTTTAAGGTCCCTTCCAACACAAACCATTTTATGATTCTGTGAGTCAGACCCACTGATTTCAATGCCTGATTGCCAGCAGGAGGCAAAGGTTTCACACCGATCCGGTGCAGCCAAAGCTGATCCAGCAGCAGAGCAGCCCTGTAGCTTAGAGCAAAGCTCCATCCAGACCCTGCTTCAAAGAGTGCCCAGCGGGGGTGTTTTCTGTTGAGGGATCCTTCCCTTGTTTCTGATAATCTGTAAATTAGGAAACACATTTGCCCAGAAGTTCATCTGGACCGCTGGAGTGATTCTGGGGCCTAATGATGTCTGTGTGACCTGTACTCTTGAAGGAAAAACACAGTATGGGTGATTAATAAGTTGTGAAAGGGAGAAAAACAACAGCACCTGGGAATGTAATTTCGTTTAGGGTACGTGTCCAAAGGGAGAATGTGTCCCCAGCTGCCTCATTCTCTCAAAGAAAAGGAAAAGCTGAGGGAATGCAGAGTGCAGTCACCATGTGCATGACAATGCCCCATCCTAGAGCTAGAAGCAAGCCATGCTGAATATGACAACCACATGAGAGACAAGAATCCTCCTTTACTTTGCTTCCCTGCATCACTTGTTTTTCCAAGGCAGGGAGAAGAGGGTCATCTTACTGCTCTTTCTGCTTTCTTTCTAAGGCTAATTATAGCAGTACATGTTGCAAAACAAGACGGCTAGATCTGGGAGGCAGTCATTTAACAGGGAAGGGAGGCAGAGTTTATAGAGAAGTTGCATCTTAAGGAATAAAATGAGAAGAAGACAGAAACACACAGTGCCGCAATTTTTCTTTCCTCTCCAGTTTCCATGTCTGGGTGGTAAAATGATCACACAGGGCTCATCTATGGGCTGTGGGTAGGCCTGATTATCTAAGAAGGAGGGTTATGCTAAAAGCCAGGGTTTTCCTCAAGTTCCAGTCTTCTATTGTGTGCTGCTCTGTGGTTTTCTTCTGTACAGAACTAATTCTTCACAATACATTTCTAGAGAGGTCTCCTTTAAGTGTATCTGAAGTGACTAGTGACTAGACATGGATTTTGGGAAGCAGGGGGATTTCAGTGTCAAATATTTTAAGCTTTTCAGCAGGAGAAGTTTCTTCAAAGCCCTTTATATGACTATTCTGGTGTACCTTTCAGCTTCTCATGCTAAAATCAAAGCACATTCGCTTTGCTATCTCTAGAAAGTGAATCACACCTGGGTGCAGAATTAACTCTTTTGCAGCTGAGAGTGTTCCCAGAAGTTTGCAATACAGTGAGATCTAGGAGTGTCTACATGGCGTTGTAATGAAGTAATTTTATTGACCTCTTCCAGGTTGATCAAGTTCTCAAACTCAAACACAACTTTTCTGAGATTGATTTTAAGGCCATTAGATCACTCACCTTGGGCAAGGTCACAGGTAGGTTCTACTAAAAATATTCCTGATTCATCAGTTGTTATAGTGCTGCATGTTGGGTTTTTGATAGGATTGGGGTTTTGTTTGGATGGTTTTGCTGTAAGAGTTGGCCTGAACATTCCAATACTCCTATTTATATATCTCATCAATGCAAAAATTTGGCAGCTTTACTTGTTTGCACTGATAGCAATATTAACTTCTCCTATTGCTCCCTCCAGTAAAGTGATTCATAGTGCCTGTGTGGTTGCATAGGGCAGCATCTTAACCTAATGATATCATTTTGCTGACTGCAGCTTGCTCCAGCTATTTCTGTTTCCTAATGATAAGAACAGCACAGTGAGCCTTCATTCTCATACCCTTTTTTCATTCCCATTTGAATTCTGCAAGGAATATTACTTATAGCACTGAGGCCACAGCTCTGCATGTTCTGTGTGTGGAGTTACTTGATCTTTATTCCTCCACACTACAAAGTCATTACAAGACCAGGAAAATTCTGCCTAAAATTCGGAAAACAGAACTCTTCAGTTTTGTTGTCAAGTATGTCATATTGCTTTGTATGAGTCTTATTCTTTCCCAGTGAGATTCTAAATTCTTCTTCTATAACCAGATTATAGACATTTCAGTCCTGTGTTCGAGTTGGACCTCCATATCAAGCCTGACATCTGTCTCACTATTGCAATTTTATATGTTTCATTATTAGCATGTAAAACTTGGGGGACTGGCAGCTAGACAGAAACTACAGACATCCTCTAGTGTCTACTTGTGCAGTGCAATTGTATGTAATGACAATAGTGTGTTCTGCATCATGTTTTATTAAGTAGATTAAGAACACGAACTGATTTTCCATTTTTATATTTAATGTTTGTTCAGAATGCAGCCATCTTTCAAGCATTTGTGGACAGGTTTGGAGACCTGTCACTTTTCAGCCCAAGTCAGAGACAAGCTAAAATTCCCATTTTGTCAATGGTCAGCTGTAGTGCTGAAAATCTGCAAGAACATTGCTCATTGTGACCTCTACTTAAAGCTCCAGCTATAGACCAAGGCACCAAATCAATAAACGAAGGCTTTTCTAACCAGCAAGATGGAATGTACCACAAAGACCTTCAGAAATGTGGACAGTAACCTGGCATGGTGCAGCTCAGCATTATGGAGAGAATCTAGATTTAGTCACAAAAATATGATTAACTTCACAAGGACAAGTTGTTGTAAAGCCAAAAAGTCCAGATGTATCTCAGAGGTCTGGCATTCATTTTCACTGAACACCACCAACTTCTCTGATTTCTCTCTTACCCCAAAGTTTATTGGGATTTTATTTTAGTAGTAGCAATAGTTCATATTGTGTAATGACACTAAAGCTACAAACTTGGCCATCCAGATGGTGACAGATCTTATTGCTATATCAGGAGTCACACAACTCATCTGAACAAATCACTTAAATTCCAGCCTAATCCTAATTCCAATTTCTTCTTCATACGTTAAGTGAATTTCCACAAATTTTTCTTCTATATTAGGATTTAATTTTTTAGGTTTTATCCAAGAAATCCCAAACACAAAACGGAAAATTCCTGCTACTACAGTGTCAAGTGTATTGGTTTGTTGTATCAAAAGGGGAGCTGGACGTCATCATTTTGACAATTTAGAACTCACATAAATATGCTAAATCATCGTTTACAGTATTATATGGGTAAAATGTCAGTTATAACTTCTTTTATGATGGCTCAACAGGTGGATACTAGTGACTTAAACCAATGTCTTTCATATTCTTCCTTGTCATTATCCATGTCCTCAGCAAAGCATAAACTTCCAGAGGCATGTGATGCTTTGAGCTAGACCTAGACTTCCTCGTAGTGTTTCTTTTGGGTGCCACTGGGATTATGCACCTAAAGGCATTCATTGCGAACATTTAAGTGTCCACTGAAATAGAACCATATAAAAAAACCTCTGTTCTGTATGTCCTACATACCCATGATATAATCTTCTGAAAATTTGTCTCTCTTCTTTCCTGTCATGCCACTGCTCATTTGTCTGCTCTAACAGCCTGATCCTGGCTGCTTAACTAGATGATTATACCAGCATCTTTCTTGACTTTCCATCTTTTGTTTCCCAGTGACTGAGAAATCTCAAAGAGGTCTTCCAGCAGGACATCATAAAAGCTTGAAACTTCCTCCTCACCAGATTTTCTCACGATAACCATTTTAGCACAGCTGGAACCTTTGAAAAGTGCACTTTTATACAACAACCAGGTTTTTTTTAAATAATGGTGTTTCTCCTGCTTCTAGTCCCCCACCCCCAGCCCCATTAAACTTTCTTTAGTAAAAAGGTAGTTGCAGTCTAATAATTTTTTCTTCTTTTCAAATCTTCTGTATTTTTTTCCAATGGTTGCCCTACACCTAGTTCTGAATTCTGGGCAAAACCCCTCTGTTTAAGGTAGAGGAGTCTCACGTGAAATTCAAAACATAGGGACACTCACTCTGCCACAGACTACTCAAATGACCTTGGGCAAGCCATTTATGTGCAGATATAGAGATAAGCAGGCATTTTATTCCCACTGGAACCAGTCCGAGCTTTACTATCTCCCTTCTCTATCAGTAAAGCATAGATAATAGAACAGCCCTGCATCAGAGGGGTGCTGGGAGGATAGAGCATTAAAGGCTGTGAGCTCTTCAGATCCACAGTAATGGGACCATATAGCTGCCTTAGAAAGATCAATCTAAATATAAATGTGACTTTGAAGACAAGGGAGTAAAAAGAAGCATTCAAGTAGCTAACAGATGTTTGTTGAATTCATCCTCACAGTATCCAACAGCAGTAGAATAATATTATTATCCTGTAGTTTGTTGTCATTTTTACTCCACAAATATAGAGTCAGGGTACAAAAGGACCTATCCAAAGCTCATCAGTATCCATGGGAGTTTTTCTGTTGGCTTTAGTGAGTACTGAATTCAACCCCAAGCGGGTCATAGAGTTTATGGCAAAGCCTCAGTGAAATCTTAACCAGAGTCCCAGTTCATTTACTTTAAGTACTCCTTGCAGAGATCATACTGCTGTATTTAACCACATGAACAATCTGACCTAACTGTGATGCTGGCTCTGCTTTGAACAAGGGATTGAACTGCTTGACCTTCAGAGGTGTCTTTCAACTTAAATTATTCTGTAATTCTCTGATCTCAGAGGCACATTTGCATATGTTTAGGTCTTCTCTACAGAAAGTTGATATCCCAGTGGAAAACATAATTTATTTTTGGGGGGGGTTACCTTAATGAATTCTTGAAAACTTTGTAGTGTAACCCAACATGTCTAGATTTTTCACATATACAGTGAAATGCTAAAAAATAATCCCTGATACAGAGAAGTGAATCTCATTGTGTATTTACTTCTGAGCAATTTAATATTGTAGCTGTGTAGGGATATCAGGGTAAAAGGGTAGCACTGGAAGCATTCAAGATGATTCTGAAGAAAAAGGTTGCAAGTATTTCTTTAACACCTTTTAATGTTGACCTAATTTATGTGTGTCTTCAAACTGATCAATTAGCATTAAGGATTGTGTATTTTAGCACAGGAACATGATATCTTTATCTCTAAAAGCCTGAGCTAAACCACACTAAAGTTTTAAGATTCTTTCCACTGAGTCATTCAGCTATGATATAAAGTGTATGTAGAAAAAAGTTTATCTGGAAAATAATTTTGTTAAAATCATTACGTAGGTGCAGTACAATTCTTATGATTTCTACAATAGCTTTTCTTATTAAAAGTTCATGAAGAGAAAATGGAATCTATACACTGAAGAGATCACAGAACAATTCATCCAAGAGTGATATTATAGGGGGGAGATGATAATGGGATCATTAAATCACAAGGGGTAAGTTGTCATTAACTCTGAAATACAAAAACTGCCTTAAAGAAGTACCTCTTTTTAGAGAGCTTCTATGAAAAATGCTTAAGTCCATTTTTTTTGATGGAAAGGCATTCCCTTTTTTAAGCTTATTCATAATTTGTTTGATAATTTTAAAGTCACAGTCTCAGAATATTGTGCTGTAGGAGTTTAAAGAGTACAGCAATGGCTGCAAGAAATATTGGTTGGATTCCTATGGTCACTGCAAGACTCGTTTCTTTAATTCAGAGTCTTCTTGCCCTAAATACCTATTTCTTAGACAGACCATATTGTGAAAAAAAATCTCTTGGGTGCAGTTTAGGGTGCCTTTAAAAGTTATTGGTTTTCCTCCTAGCAGCCTAGTATAGCATTAAGGAAAATGGAAATTACTACATGGAATAAAAGAGGAGAGGCATTTGTTACCAAGATGGCAACAGTTAAAACAACCAAAGTTTAGCTACCCCAGGCACTTCAAGCAATCCCAGGTCTAAGCCAATAATGCCATCATGTCTCTCTCAAAAAGAGACCAAATCTATTCCCACTTTTCCCCCGGCAATATAATTTACCATATGATCACACTATGCTTAAACACCTGTTATCTTGATGATAATGCCATCTAAATAAGTGTCCAAGGCCATCTACTTCTATCCAGAAATTTTATTTTTAGTCTGAATTCTTGCTACTTAAGTTGATTTTAGCTGTCTGATCCTGGGAAAAGCATGTATTCTTTTGCACATCCTCTCTCTGTCTTCTTACATCTTTTCTTCTTTTTATAAATTATATTTTCAGCCCATGCAGAATCACACAGGACTGGTTGTGTTGTGACAGATTAAGATTCAAATGTCAAAAACTGTGACATGTAACAAATTTCACTTTGCAACTCCAAGCAGAGCTTCTTTTTTATGACAAGCTCTTTTTCGGAAAACATACTAAAAGCATGTCTGAAATTATCTCTGCAAATCCTAATGGAACAAAAATTCCTGAATGTTCCACTTGGCACAAAATTTTAAACTGCTGGCAAGCGAATCCTGGTGCATTGTGCTGGTTTTGGCATTCTGTTCATTCCTGGGAAAGCTTGTGAGGAGAAGTGCCTTTACTTTGCTCTTGCTGTCCCTTGCTTTTTCAGAAGTGCGTTGGAGGTGCCTTGAATGTCTGGAGCAGACTCCTGTTCAAATTCATCCTTTAACTAAGCAGGAGTCAAACTGTGGTTCTAACCAGGAAAACTTTTTGTGCTTTTTCACTCTGCCACCTTTGTGGCAGATTCACACCAGGAAATATGATTATTCCAAAGTTATGGTTTTTGGGTTCCAGTCTAACCCAAGATATGTTTTCTGCCCTTTCTGAATTGATGATTAATATCAGCAATGTTTGCTGAGATTGTTGAAGGACACAGCAGCACATTTTGTGAGGTAACTACAAAATACCTGCTAGAACTCTTCTGAGACAGGTGCAGTCTGTGGAGACTACAAGTGTCTTTTACTTCAAGGTCATGAGTTCAAATCTGGTACTAAAGTCCAAGAAGTAATATTGTCAGTGCTGTTCAGCACCTTGGCAAAATGAGGTGGTGGATACATTTTAACTCCCCCAAAAATCATATTTCTATTTCTCAGACTCAAAATAAAGGACAACCAGTGCTTCAGCATACAGAGTAAATTCCCCATTGTGCTTCTACCTGCAATCCACATAGATTAATTAATTAATTAGGGCATAGACTTTTAAAACAGACTATGTCTGCTTTCACTGATGTTAAAAATAAATTTCAATTAAGAAAATCCATTATGGTCCTTCCTGGCTGTAAGTGAGCACAGAAGTAAACTTTGGACTCAGATTTAAGTTCCTGAGTGATGTGAAATAATGTTTATAAAGAAAGAACAAAAATATATTTAATAATGTTTATGATCCTGTTTTACAGAATGATACCTTTAGAAAGAAGGTCTTCTAGACACTCTCCTTGCACACAAATAATATTTCTCTTTGATTCCATTTACCTGTAATACTGGTTATCATTTACTGTGTCAATTTGCTGATACATTGGTGAGCAGATTAATCCTTGCCCCTAGAGAATTCTGGTGGAATTCTATTCATAATTAATTCCCCATTACTGAGATACGAACACTTAAGATAGTTTTAAAAACAATGTTTTAAAGAGAAGTGTTATGTATATGGCAGAGGTGCACAATGAAGCAGGAATGGAACAGGATGTCTTTTTTTGTGAATAGGAATAAATCAGCTCATAAATTACACTGATACGATTAATAAAGTTTAAAAAACACAACTGCATGTTAGAATTAGTCCTCATTATCGTGGAAAACCATTACAAATACATGAAAAACCAACACAAAACTTGCTGAGCTGTGACATTGCAGTCAGCTTCCAGGGGTCAGCTAGAGGACCAAACAAGAAGCGAGGACAACATATGCACAACTCAGCAGACAAAGCTAAAAAATTACTTCCTAGAAATATGGGTAAGCTTAATTTGAGGAGAATGAGCAGTTAAATTACTGGAAGCCAAAAAAGATTACCTTCTTACCCTTCATGGAGAAATTAGCCAAAGTAACTCATTCACCAATACCGAGAACAGCAATGCAATGCTAAAATGTCAGAAGATCAAACCGAGCCATCAGCAGCAATTCAGTGTGATTTTCCAAGCCAGTGAAATGCATGGAAAGATTCACAGCATTACCAGGTCAGAGGAAGGCCACAGAAGTTTGATATGACCTTGCTGCAACACAGACCTTGGAACTTCACTGAGTTGCTTCTCTTACGGAGTGCTGTGTCATGTACTGAAAATACCTTTTGGAAAAGCATTCTATTGTGATGTAAAGACTCCAAGGGACAGAGTGGCCTTTAATAAGCCTTTCATAGAGGGAACCATGCCATAATCACAGATTTTCACATTATCCTCTCAAGAATTCAGAGGGCAGCACAAGTCATTCACATCCAAGTTGTGCAGCTTTCTTGTTGAGAACAGTGAAAGCCTCCCTTTCTGACAGACATTACACACACACCTAAAGCTGTCTAATAAATCAAACCGATTCTGTGCATGTGGGATTTTTACCAGAGGACTCCGGGGTTGTTTTTAGTTTGTTCTTTGATTTTTTTTTTTTTTTTCAAATTTCAAAGTCTTTCAACAACAAATCTCCCAGTTCTCATTCATACAAAGCTTACTTTGACAAAAGACTCACGGAACTGGTTCTTAAAGTAACTTTTAAAAATATCTTCAAAAGTGTTAAATCTTAGACTTTTCAGACTACTGTAGCATGAAAAAAGAAATCATTATTTCTTACACTTTAGCTTTTGCACATTAGGGCAGAACAGAGCAACTAAGATTGCCTGGTGTATAAAAGATACCAACAAATTCACCTTTTGTGTCAGAGCTAAGAAAAACAATAAAGGCTGAGAGTAGGAATGTTTACAAAGGGTTTTATAAATTCAACAAAGATGGCAAATACTGTAAATCAGTTTTTTAGTATATATAAATCTTCTTACAGGGACTTGGAAAAAATTCTTTGTCTGTTTTATAACATCTCAGCCAAAATCTCATTAAAAAGCTGAATGCAGTCAATTTGTACACACTTTAAGTAGAGCAAATGTGAACCTCTGTAAGACTACCGTTTTTCCAGTGGCAAAGCCTCAGTGTTTCCCTTTCCATTTCTCTCACAGCCGAGAGGCTGTCCCTGTGACAGCTCTGCAGACTGAGAATCTCTCCTGTAAGACCCCTGGGAGAGCAAGCTCATACTGTACCTTGCTTTGCTGAGAAACAGCCAGACTCTTCCGTGTTATACTCCCATGAAAACGTTTGAACATAATTATAAAACTTTCTTGGATAATTGCCTCTAACTGCTTAGTGTAACAGTCGCAGATCTTAAGCACAAAAGTAATGTGTGATTTGGGCTAGCTTTGAGGCTTCTCTGTATTTTCTTATTTATAAAAGAAATTTATGTAAAGAAGGAAGGAATGTCAGCTTTAAGAGAAGGTCTACTTTTTTTGCCTAAATCCCAAGAGCTTGTAAAATCATTCTATTGGAATGATAATGGAAAAATTGGACCTTATTTTAAAATTTAGCATCTTTTTCTTTCAAAATTTAAAAACAAAGTTGAAAAGCTAGGAATTCTTATTTTCCAGTGTCCTTGGAAATACTTCCAAAGTTTTAAGTTCTAGAAGTTGTTTTGGTTTTGGTTTTTTTAGCAGGTATTTTTAAGACTTATTCTAAGTTTTGGTACTGTGTATGTGTGCATTTGTAGGCTTTTCTCTTTTTTGATTGACTTAGATATAAAGCACATCATGTTTGAGACCTCTGAGCAGTATGAATTTTGATTTCTGGAAAGTAAATAAGTGAGAGCTTGGAGAAAATGGAAGATGGTTTCACTGTCCTTCCCTGACTTCCCCAAACAATCTTTGATATTAAAACTTTTGGAACTAAATTCCTGACTGTGAAAGTGGTGAGTCACTGGAACAAGTCGCCCAGAGAAGCTGTCGACTCCCCATCCCTGGAAGTGTTCAAGTCTGGGTTGGATAGGGCTCTGAGCAACCAGGTCTAGTGAGAGGTGTCCCTGCCACAGGCAGGGGAGTTGGAACTAGATGATCTTTAGGGTTCCTTCCAACCCAAACCATTCTACGATTCTAGGCTTATAGAAAAACTCCTGGCCTTTGATTGGCTTTCTCTTTGCGAAATTTAAATAGACACACACCAACAGAAAATCTAATTGTGCTGTCTCATCTTCAGGCTGGAAAATAACACAGAGACATTTATTTTGGTTTTTATTTAGATAAGAAGAGGTATGGTTTTGCTCTTTATTTTATTAGTAAAATGGGGCTCGCAGAGTGAGAGCCTGACTCATAGCTAGGAGGATTCCTGGGAATTCTGACTGTAAAACAATAGTAACATGATAGGTGCATCAGAAAATTTCAATATTAAACTCTTGTAAAAGGGTGGTAACCTGTTGTAGCAAGCCATTCAGTATTAGGTCACATGAAGCATTGTATGACAGACTACAGAGAGCAGAGTCCTTCATTTGAAGAGTGGAAGAGGCAGAATGCCTTGAAGATACAGTCAATAGCTGTGAAAGTGATGTTGTTAACAGATGCAAAAAAAGTTGAAGAGCATCATCCCCAAAATCCTGTGGTATTTGGTGTTGGTCTTTTACTGTATATTACTCTGATGTGCTAGATATTGTCCAGACAGTAGAGAAAATGGATGAGGAAAGAAGTGTAATGCAGGCTTTTATGTCCAAGCCAATTTGATTCAATGTAAGTAACATTTTAAAGGAAGGACTGTGGTTGGGAACCTCATGGGTTAGGACAGGGAGAACTTATAGGCTGCTGAAGGAGAACCTGAACGGTTGAAACTGGGTAACAGAAGTAAAATGGGTGATAAGGCAAAAAAAAGGATTCATTTTCTTAATGTCTTCCTAAAGCAGTTAATTCCCAGTGTGTTTTTCTGTTGTACTGCAGATAGTTTGCCACTGGACCCTGAAGTCTCAAAGGCAAATGCTTATGGTTTCACTGGCTGCTTGTCCTCTGTTCAGTACAATCACATTGCTCCCCTGAAAGCTGCCTTACGCCATCCCAGTGTTGCTCCTGTGGCTGTCAAAGGTTCCTTGACTGAATCCAACTGTGCATCCATAATGGATGCTGATGTGAACACAGCAACAACAATATATTCTTCATCAGGTATGTTCTGCCGAGAGGGGAATGGGGGGTTTAAAGGATGCTGTAGGGTTTCCTTCCTTTTTGCTGTAATGCAATTGTGACAGTATAAATAACAGAACCGGAAAGTTGCCTTTTCTCTTTGAATTAGGGGTGTTGGGAATGGGTACCAGGATAAGTCAAGGATCCTTTAAAAGTCATTGTTCTCAAACTAAGTTCCTGGATTACCTAAAATATGCCTAGAGCAAACAAAAAGGTCCCAAAGCCCTAGTGGAAACAGTGTTGGAAGTATCGTTACACACCTGATTTGCCATTGCTGTCCACTCCAGATAACTCCAGTGCTGCAGATCTCAAAGAAGAACATAAATGTTACACATATTCTATATCCCAGTGGTGATGAAGCAATAGAAGTCATACAATAAACAAGTCAAATTTGTTCCCACCCTATCAGAAATGAACAAAAACTCTTGTAAGAATCCCTTGACATGTGTGTGACTTCCATTGAATGCTTGTACTTCATTCTCTTAGGCTAAAGAGAAAGAACACTAGTTGAGCAGTACCAGTAAGATAATCCCAATAGTTTGTATATCTTTTGCAATCTTGAAACTGTCCTCTGGGAATCTTAAGTGTTTTGCATGTGCGAATTTGTATGCAGAGAAGGAAACTGAGAGCAGCTGGAAGTGTTGTCACCATGAACAGGAACAATCAAGTTACTGCTTTAGTCACCAGTGGATGTGGCAGAATTCTTAATGACCAAAAAGCAGTACAAATTAAGGGCTGTTTTTTGCACCTTGACCTCTAAAGCCACTTTCTCTTTTTTGATAACTGATAAAACTCTGGTTTAGATCATAATGCAATTCTTTTGACATTTGTACTTGCATCAAATCCCCATTTCCTGCAGCTTCTGCCTAATATATTCAGCAGAAAACAAATGATGCTATTAGCATTCTGCATAGGGAAAAAGGCTGCTGATTACTCTTGAGAGCTGCTGGCAGTGTGCAGTGTGCTTCTCCCCAGCCCCCCACTTCCCTCTAACAGCCTGGAGTTGTCCAAGGTATCTGCTCCGATGCACGGAAGGAATGTGTCTTGTGAGTACTGAATGGGCAATGATACTGAAAATATGAACTCCTTGCCCTGTGATCTGTCACCTCGATGTGACATTTTTCTAAGGAGTTTAGAAAGCAGTAAAACCTGAGGCTCAGAACTGCAGGACAGAATGCAGAGCAGAGTGTAGCATTTGGACTTAAGTATTTAAAGCATACAATCAGTTGCGCACTATTGTCAAGGTTAAGCAGCGTTACATCAGAAATGCAGAATTATTATAAAAGCTCAGCCCTGTCTTTGCCACTCTGTGCTCTAAAATATGATTTCCTCTCAATATGATGAATTAACTGACATTACTGTCTCACTATTCACACTGGATTTGATTAAAGCCTGAATAAGATCTTTAGAACGAGTGAGTTCTGAAGACTTCATGTATTTAAATGCTACAGTAAGAGCACTGGGCGGTTGATTCTCATTAAAAAAATTCCAATTTGTAGCAAATTATTCTTTGTATAGATGTACTTGAGAATTACATTTATAGATGTAAAGGACACATTTTAAGAAATAAAAAGAAAACAGAGTTAAGGATTAACTTTCAAATTTACTGCTCATATCTCAATTCATCACTTCCCAATTTCTCATTATTGAGTGTCTGAGAAGAAAAATAGAACTTCAAAGGAGACTGTACATGTCTGTGTCTATTTTGTAATGTACAGATACAACAAAAAACCCTCTAGGAAAACTCTTTAAATGTGTGAAAAAAAGCTTTCTATATTTAAAACTTGAAAATAGTTGAAGCTATTTCCTTCAGAAAGGAGTACTTGTGTTCAAGAAAGTTTCCTCTCAGACAGATATGGAATAAAATCCTTTCACTCATGGCTCAGTTATCCAAAAACACTCTTTCTGATTAAGAAACACAGAATGAAAGGTGACTTACTGTGGTTTTTATACTTAGCCAAGATCTGCAGATCACCTTCTTCCTTGCTGAGGAACGTGTAGAGGTTTTCGTATTCTGAACTCTACACTGATGGCAGAGAAATAATGGACTTTTACTATGGTATTTTTTCTTAATGCTAAAATACTTTAAAAATGACAGAGCAGATTCAACTGTGTGAATGGTGGAGTCTTGTGCTGTCTGTCTACTTCAGCTGAAGAGTAGGTCTTCATGCATTTAAAGTAAAAAATGCCAAATACTTTTGTAAGTCAGAAACCATACAGAAAGATTTTGCTTCAGAAAGGCACCTTAAAACAGTGAAGTCCCTTTCTCACTGTGCTAGCTGTGCTGGACCTGGTATTTCCAAACAAGTTGTAACAGGCTAGGGATGTGCCAGGACAGCCTTGGCTGTAGGACCTATGAGATGGTGAAGTTCAGGACCCTCAGCAGAAGGAAAAAAAGCAGAAAGCATGACTGCAACCCCAGACTTCAGCAGAAGAACCTTTGACCTGCTCATGGATCTGCTTGGAAGAATCCCACAGGATACTGCCCTGGTGAGAAGATGGACAGGAGATCTGTTTCAAGGATGATTTCCTCCAGGATCAAGAATGGTCCATCCCAATAAGCAGGATATCTAGCAAAGGTGGCATGAGGCCCAGAGAGGTTGTGAAGTGTTCGTCCTTAGATATAGTCAAAACCCAAATGGATACAGCCCTGAAATACTTGCTGTAGTAGACTCTGATTTCAGTAGGGGTTTGGATTACAGGATTTCTAGCGGGGCCTTCCAACCTCAGTAGTGCCTCCGTTTTATCTAAAGGATAAAATCTGTCCTGTTCAAGTCTCAAATGAGACCCAGTATTGCTTTCCCTTGTCTTCAGAGTTTATTGTATTCCCAGTGGAAGTGGTTCTGCTGTTGCATGCCATCTGCTGCACCTTAACAAACCCTCCTCTCCTTGTATACTGATTTTATTTTTCAGGTAAATATAATTCTTAAGGCCTGTGTCTGTTGGCCTGCATTCTGAAACTGATCTTCAACATTTGTTCTGGTTTTCTCTCAGTGCTTAAATTCTGGTAACAGTAGCCAAAAAATAGTGGAGTGCTAGTCACATTTAGTTTCAAATCTTACATAATCTTTTAGGCATGAATAATTTCTTATATAATTTTTAAGGTAGAAATTTAATTTAATGCTTTTTCATACATAATAGTTTTTCATTACTCTTTTTGACTGCTATCATGCACTGGATACCAGCTAGAGATTTTCCTCTGGTACAGGAGGACTGTTGTACAACACGTGAATTTTTAATTGTAACTGATTTCACTGGTGTCAGCTGAGGGTTGGAGTAAAAAATACCTCAACAAACTTCCAGCCTCTGAAAGTTAAATCATCTTGAGTCTGAAATAAAGATTGTTGTCCTCTCCTAGTTTGTGGAAAGAAATAGGTGAGTCACACTGTCAATCTTTGACATCCATCTTAGGGTATAAAGTATTCTTAGATTCTTCTCCTCTTCTACTAAATAAAAAGTGCCTAAATTACTAATTTTGATTTATATAACTAATTCTGAGATACTGAAAAATAAAGCAAGATGAATCTACCTATCATGTACAAAATTATTATCAACCCTGATCTAATTTTGAATTTGGCCGTTTTGACCTTGGGCTCAAAGGCCAAAGGCTCAAGGCTAAATGACCCTCATATTTCCTTTCCAACACAGCCTTTTCTATGATGCTATCTATATATATATGTGTGTAAAAATATATTTTTAGTCCCATTCCACTCCCACAATGTAGCAGATGAGATGAAGCATTGCCACGACTAT
The DNA here is from genome assembly GCA_013399855.1 of Oxyruncus cristatus. Classification (NCBI taxonomy): domain Eukaryota; kingdom Metazoa; phylum Chordata; class Aves; order Passeriformes; family Cotingidae; genus Oxyruncus; species Oxyruncus cristatus. The sequence continues at coordinate 277,696 of VXAY01007076.1, forward strand.
TTGTTTCTTTGGAATGTCACTCTAGGCACACAGTATCCAAGCAAGGAGGCTCCTCTAAATAGGTCTCAACCTGAGTGTTCAAATCTGTTGTTGGCATTTAACATTCAGTGTTGACAATGAGTGTATTGGAGGTATTTAACTGGCCCCATAAATCCCTTTTGTGTTTGTAGCTCAGTCATGAGTCATGGACTGCATGTATAGGGAACCCTGACTTTCAGTATGTGTGTGTTTGATTAGAAATCCTTCCACCCCTAAAACTAGCAAGTAGAGTTGCATCTTTTAGAACATCAAAGCCTCTTTGAGGCTCATACCTTCTGCATCTCTTTAGGGCTGGTATCACTGAGATAGAGAATAAGAGAAAAGTGTGCCCTTTAAGAACCTAAATAGCCCAAAGCCACCATCATCACAAATTCAGGACCACCTGCTGCACAAATATTATATTCTTGCTTGTTTCAATAAAACTCATCTTCTTCAGCAATGGCATACCAAAATGTGGCCGAATCAGTCACTAAGGCAAGGACGTTCAATTACAATAAACATACCAACACCGAATTTCTCAATTGGGCTTCCACCCCTTGCATCAGAAGGATCAGTTTGGCAAATCAGTATATAGTACATAGCAGAGACAGTCATTCCTAATTCCTTCACTACATACATTCTCTGGATGCTTGTAAAGGAGAGAAACACAAATATGAATCCTCTCAAAGGAGAGAGTAAGCGGAAGAGAACAGAAAAATTTGAAGATGCAGAAAAGCTAGATCCAGTTAGCAGTAAAAAAACATGGCTTTTTCTGAAATGTGGTACTGAAAAGTAAGTACACTTCTCTAACTCCACTGACTTCAAGGAGGGCTTGACCTCTCGGATTTGGAGCTGAATTTGAAACAGCTTGTGGGCTATTTCACTCAGTGTTTCAATGGTAGTCATTTATAGACAGAGTACAGGAGAGCTCGAGCATCGAGGAGCCTTTACTATGGGAATTAATTACTGATCCCCTTCTGTTTTGGATCCAATTTGACCATTTTCTCCATTGCTGCAATGGAGACAAAAACATCCCTTCAAAGAAGCTGTCCCGAGCACAGACTGCTTCTCTTTGTGGGATTGAATTCTACTTGAATATCTCTGTCTGCAAATGTAGGTCATGTCTAAATCTGTTTAGTGACCCTGTCCTTTGGCTTCTTTCTGATATTGTTTCTTAGGTAACAACGGAAAAATAATAATATAGCTCTGACTGAGAAAAGCTCCTAATGGGCTATTTAATTCAAATGTCTCTCTGACTCCTCTTACGAACTGAAACATCACTTTCAGATGTTAGTGTGAGTCTTTCTGTTTCCTTCTAAATATACCCTGAACAGACTTTGTTCCTGAAGATGTAGAATAAAATTGTTCTGCAAACTCACTTTATTTTTCAGAGCTTTCTGGTTCAGTTCTCCAATTCCCCAAATCCCATCTTTTGAAAACAAATTAGAATTCATGAGAGTAAGAGGACACTTCTGTCTATGCCACAGAGAAAATGAACACAGGTGATACAGAAAATAAGTTCTGTTTTGTTTAACCAACTGCAGATCCTTTCGGGAAGACAGATGAAAGAGAACCTCTCACCAATGAAGTCAGAAGTGATTCAGCTGTGATTGGAGGTAACTTTGTTTTTAAAGATTACAGTAGAAAAATAATTCTATCAAAGCAAACATCTAGGAGACTTTAAATCTGGGCTCCATGAAATCTAGCTGAAGTTCTTCTGTAATATGATGCAGGTCTAGTATTTGCTCTGTTAGCACATACCTGTATCAAGCTCCCCAGGTAGGCAGCTGCATTATGGATCACTGTGGCCACACATGGATCATCAGGAACCTGAGTCTTCTAAAATATAAACAAACTCTGTCTGCCTGCTTGAGGAGGGGATTTGGACAAGATGACCTCCCAAGGCCCCAGCCATTCTCTGGCTCCATGTGATTCTGTGTTCTAAGACCCAGCTAACTAGTAATTGTTTTCCACACAGCTGTACTGAGACCCTCTACACAGCATTCACATATCCCATACTTCTTGAGCTCTCTCTTTGCAATCTGGTGGTGTAGTGGAACTCACCAGGTCATATTTATATACTAGGGAAAATTGTCCTCCTAATTTCATGTATGGCTTAAATGTTCCTTTAACAACCTAGAAGACAATTTATCTCTGTTTATTTTGTAGGGTGCCCTTTAGCAAGTTACCTATGATAATATCTAAAAGCTATAAACCAAAGTGTACAAGGCTCATGCAAGGTTTCCAGAGATAACACAGAAGAAAATATGACAGAGCAAGAATTTTTATGAACATACAGATCTAGCTTTTCAAAAGCAAACACACTGAACCAACTTTACTTCCAGTGAAAGCAAAATTTGATGGAAATTAGGTCAATTACATCAATACTTGCTGCTAAAAGTGTTATTAAGATGAAAAAATAGAAACAAAAACTACCACGGAGGGTGTGATAGAGGCATATGGTTGTGTACAGACTGAGATGAACTGATCTATCATATCTGCTAGCTGCTGTGCATTGGTAATGCATTTTTGAGGTAATTGGACTTTCTGTTTTGGTTTTTACTCTTTCTATCCTTTCTTTTTTACCTTTTTACAGGTGTAATAGCTGTTGTGATATTCATCATCTTTTGCATCATTGCCATCATGAGCAGATTCCTCTATCAGCACAAACAAGCACATCGAAGCAGCCAGAAAAAGGAGAAGGAATACCCAGAAAACCTTGAGAGCAACTTCAAAGCTGACATTGACTTGCAGAACACAGTGAGCGAGTGCAAACGGGAATATTTTATCTGATGGACAATGCAATTTATTCTTACTCTTACTCCCCTAACCTTCCTTTCTTTATGCCTTTATCCCTTTCTTCTTTCCTTATTTTCCTTTTTGAAATTTTTTTTTAAACATTCATTTTTTGCTATTCCATTTGGAAAAGACCACCCTGCACAGGAAACACTGAGAACAATCACAGTGCCTCATTCTCTGCACAAGAACCTGGCAATCACAGTTTACTTCAGCTCAAGAGTCCTGTTATCCCACCCTACACAAAATAAGATCCACATGCACACCTTTTGTCTGCTGTCAGTTCTTGGGTGTTTCAAAGTCCCTACATTTACATTTATTTGTGCTTTTTTCTCTGGAGCTATTTAAGTCATCACTTTTACAGTAGGGCTGGACTATGTAAAGCACAGGTAAAGTAGTTGAACACATAGCTCTAGAGGTACTGGGACAGGACAGAGGGAAATAATGACACCAAAACATCTGATTTATTTCATGGGCTCATTTACAACAATCATGAAGAACTGGCCAAATTCTCAAATGTTATTAATTGAAATATTGTCTATTGATTTAAATGGTGTTATGTTAATTTATACCAGTTGAGAAGCTGGTATGGCGTAAAGGAAAATAAATCTGTCCTCATTAAGCTCCTTCCCCCAACCTCCTGTCCTTTTACTGTAACTTTTAGGCTTCTCAGTACTTTTCCAACAATATATATATTTACAATAAATGTCATTCCCATTCACTTCTTCCACCTCCATCTTGTAAGGCTGGCTATGTAGACCCAACATACTCTAGCATAACTAGCTGAAGCATGGAAAATAGTAGCTTGAATCTCCAAGGGTTTTAGGAAGCTGCTAGGACTTAGGTGCTCTATATTTGTCTGAAATTTTAGAAACGCAGCATATGCCTGTTCATGCCATATGGAGGATTATCACACACTGAGGTTAAACACTGTTGCTGCTGTGGAAAAAAAGAAATACCTAGATGAGAGAAAAACAACAATAGTTTACTCTTAAATATGATGCACACCTTCTACAAGTTCTTTAAAAAAAAGAAAAAAATAAGTCCAAATACTCAAAAAATCCCTCCTAAACCTGCATGTAAGATTGATTGGTATTTACTGTTTGTAGAAGTTGGAATACCTTCTCCAAAGCTAAACAGAGAGAGGTCTGATGTCACATCTAAAAAGATTAATATTTTAACAACCCTGTTTACAAGGAACAACATTAGGGAAACAAAAAAGATCCCAAATACTCTTACTTCAAAGTAATCTTTTCTCCTTTTCTCTAAAGTCTTCTGTCCTTTCCTGATTGGGAACAATACCGAAGACTCAAATTCTATCATATTACTTGTGCTGCATGGTTACAATCTGAGGCTGAAAAAACATCTTTTCAGTCACAGACATTCTAAGGGTCAGAAATGGAGGAGTCCCAGCAAGGGAGATTTGCACAGTGTGTTGTTTCCATGTGACACCTCTCTTCTCAGGGCTTTTAAAGAGCATGTAGAATTTGCTGACAGAATTGAAAGTTCCTGACAGGAGTTGAATGAAGCCTACAGTTAAGGGAAAAAAAATCTTATTCATTGCAGTACCCTTGATAAGAATTAACTCAAGACAATTAATTGTACAGCTGAATCTCTTTCTTTGCCCTACACCCTTGTGCAGTCATCCTGGGGTTTCCACATGAGGGTCCTTTTTACATAAAATCTAAGAATCACAGTATGAGGTAATAAACCACAGCAAGCTAGAGATGAGTTTACCTATGCAACAGGAGCTATTTTTCTAGGCAGTGCATTGCAAAGTTATGTAGCTGTTTATTTGTGGAATTTTTATGAGAGGAGAGAGCAGGCAAGGAAGAATAAATAAATGACAGTTTGGATATGGTGATTCTTCACCAATTCTTTGGAGCGTCCAGTGAAGAGAAAGCAATCTTAGAATTATATCATTCTCATGTGAAGAGGAATATGTGAGACCAGCTCTTAACTGAGAAATTTTATGAAGCCACTTATATTGAAATTAGTATTAGTGCTGTTCTTCCTCAACCATGGTCAACAATAGCCCTTTTGCCACATGCTGGCTGTTTCACGTGATTACTGAGAGTGTTTCTGTATGATGAGATGTGTAATAACGGACTCATGACCCTGAGATTATCTCAGCTGGTTAGAGCATGGTGCTAATAATGCCAAGGTTGTGGTTTTGTATCCCTGTATGGGCCATTCACCTGAGAATTGGACTCGGCGATCTTTGTGGGTCCCTTCCAACTCAGAATAATCTGTGATCTGTGATTAGCTGAGTTCCCTTTATGTTGCTTTATCTTTTGCAGTAAAATCCTGGCAAAGCAATTATTTTTATTCCTTCCTTTCCCCAGATGAAGCTGCTTTGTTTGGCATGGCAGGAGGGGAGGAATAAGAGAGTTCATGGGCTCCTGTTTGGGTCCATGTTTGAGTCACCATCTCTGAAATGGCCTGTGTATGAGACATCTCTGAACCCCTAATGTGCTTAATGGGTTTTATGAAGAATGGAATAGGAAGGAGAGGAATGCCCCCAGTTGTGTATTTTTCTCTAGATGAACTAGCAGATACAAAACATCCTTATTCTTTCCAACATGTTAGTTTCCAGGAATAAAATTACTGCAGAGTGCAACAATAAAGCAAAAAGCAGCTACAGCAGCAGAGTAGCTGGAAAAGAGAGACTGAGCAATGAAGCAGAGTCCTCTAATTTCTTAAGCAACTAAATTGCTTTCAACCATCATAGGACCTGATTCTGCAAGATGCTAAGCCTTCTCAAGGAGGATCAAGTTCTCATTACCAAAGGTAGATATTAGTGTTGCTGCAAACATTTTGGATACGGCTCAGTGGCTCAGTCCCAGGCCAGAAGGCAGGTGTAGTGGCAATGCTCTGTGCCAGCCCACATCTGGCAAAACACTGTCAAGTGATTGATTTGTCCATTTTTCCTTATCCTCTTTTTATATAGCCCAGGCTGGTGAAACTCTGAAAATTTACCTACTTTGGTGTGCATCTGTAAAAAGAAAGAACTGCACACACATAAATGCTTGCATGAGTATACAGAGATATGTGCATCTATACCTATGGATGTACTGAGATGGGAATATTCTTATGCTACAAGACTGAATCGATGAACACATTTGTATGAACTTCTAAATCACCATGCCAAAATTCTTCTTATTAAATGGTAGCTGAAAGATACTATATGAAGTACCCTAACACTATTTCATTTATTACAAACCATTTCTGTTATTTTGGTTAAAATTTCTCTTTAGATGGGGTAGTTTTTCTTTTAGCTATTATTCTAGATAATATTTTTCAGTTAACATAAAATAATATTTTTTATACATAAAATGTCCTGTTTCATTTCAGTGGAAAACCTGAGACTATCAAAGAACTGTTGGAGGCATTGTTTGGGTTTTCTTCCTTTTCCCAAGATGAGTTTCATAATAAAAGTAAGGGACTGGTAGAAGGATACTAAGTCTCTTTTTTTCCTTTTGGTGATGTGATATGTAACCTCTGAAAATTATCAGTGCTAGGCAGGGATTTTTAGACTGTGAAATTACTAAGTATCTTAGATATGGATTTAGGCTGTGCAAATTCTTGTTTTCCAGAAAAGACCTGGCCAATAACAGCCATGCTTATAAAGATGTTTAGTCATGCAGTCTGAGCTGGATGCCTGGAAGGACTGTCTGAGAAACCCAGTGCCTGGCTTTAGAAAACAAAAGAAGGCTGTCTGTTGGAAAGCTAAATCCAACTAACTTCCAGTGTGACATAGGCTGCCACCTGGGTGAAGAGTGGGCTTCCAAAGGAATTTGATGTGAGGTGGATGTGGGTGGATCAATGCTTACTGTGGAAGATGAGCATTTAACTCAAATTAATTGCAGTTGAATTTCAACTTCTGCCTTGGTGTGAAATGTTTTAATATACAACAAGACATTTAAATACCTTTGAAAATTGAGTCCCATTTCTCTTTTGGAAATAAAATGTTGTCCTCAGTAAGTCACCTATGTAATTGGCAGTTAGTATTTCATCTGTCCTTATTCACTTACTAGAGACAAGACAATGTGAGTGTTTTAGGTAAATTTTTAACATGTACACTTTTTTTATTTTTTCTTGTTTTTACCATGGCTCAGAACAAAGCCAAACAAAAGACACAGTTTTAACTCACATTGGCTAAACCAGAATTCTTATCTGGGTGAATACAACTGTGGAAACCAGACATAGGGAGTTGTACTGTGATCAAATTTTGTTCGGTCATGAGATGCCCCTGATACTTATGTTAAAACTGATCACCAAATTACAAACATAGGATGTTTTCTTTCTGCTTTATTTTAACCTGATATAGTTAGAGTTAATTTATTCTATTTATCACTTGCCCAATTTTTACAGTGTGAGCCAAATCCTTATTTTAATGAGATCTTTGACTATATTAGCATTTAGCTGATCACATGTTTCACATATTGGATGAGGAGCAATCAATACATCATATTGTTTCACTATGGTGAGGGGTTATGAATCTTCTCCTAATGAAGTCAGCTATTGATTTTGCTGAACATCAGATTGAGTCCTAGACCTATGAAAGCACTTGGATATTGCTTTTATCTGAGTCTTTTGGGTTTGTTTCATTTGATTTTACCTGCTACCTGTTTTGCACTTGTCATCCAGCCCTATGGTCAATGAGGACAGGGCAAATGTCTCAAACATCCTTTGACATTAAGTGAATCACTAGAGATGCATCTTTCTCTCCATTGATTATAGAGACAGGGTAGTCTCCTGGCAATAGGTTAACTACTTCTAGCAGAATTTGCTTACATGTCAGAATTTTACACTAGCTTTGCAGATCTAGTGAACACGTCTGCATAGATCTTATAAGTGACTTGTTTTTTTTTTTACTGAGATGACAGTTGGGGCCAAGGAAGGACCCCTCCTTGCATCTAAAATTACACCAGACATCTCTGCCTAGTAAATGCATCCATCTACTTGTAGGCAAGTACATGAAAATCAAGTGTCAAAATACCTATTTGAGCCAGTGACAATCTGATCGGTAATATGTGGGGCTTGGAAGAAGTTAATTCTCCATGCAGTGTATTCTAAATCCAGTATCCATTTTTTGCCTCATGTGGGAGCTTTGGCAGATAGAATACATATAAGCAGATCCATACATTTCCTAATCTAAAGCTAACTCAGCCCCCTCAGGTGACTTTCTAGTCCTGAATATCTGGTGCCATTTGAGAGGAACTAGGGTATCTCTGCAGCTCCAGTAAGGATGCAAGTCTCCTGTCTGTCATATCTTGCATCTGTTAGCCCCAAGCAGATAAGTCTGATACCTGCTGGCTTTTCAAATCATAGTAAGTGCCCATCCAGAACTCCTAAGTTCTTGATGAGCTGAATCACTCAAAAAAAAAAAAAAAAATCTCATCTTCAGAACAAAATCAACTTCCTTTTCATCAGTGTAAGCCAAGCAGTTGACGTATGTCCTCACCGTCAATAAGAGTGTAAAGGAGGCAGAACTTGATCCTTTTGTGCTCCACCATCCCATGTCATTGCTGTCTGTTGATGTCACCTACACAAAGCTTACCCCAAGTAAGACCAGATTCAAGTATTGTTCTGCACTGCCAGATTTTGAAAGGGTTTTTTTAATTTATTTTTCACAAAGCAACACTTTGTAAAAGACTCAAGCAAAGTGTGAGACCTTGTGAGGCTCTCTAAGACAAGTGCTATTTCAAAGCTTTCATGCAATTTTTTAATGCCTACTTACCAACAAACCAAGTGATATAGTTACATCCCTGCCAAACCAGGGGCCTTATCCAGAGTCTTTAGAGGTTGGTGGGAGACCTCTTGGTGTCTACAGTTAGAGTTGCACCATGCCCTTGAAGATTTTGAGGGTTTTCTTCAAAGTTACTATCACAACTTCAAAGCATGATTTGTTCCCTGCACTTTACTGCACTTCCTTTCCCAATGAAAAGTTCTTCATGTCCCCTTTCGGTGTGGGCTGCCCCCTCCTCTGTGCTCCTTTTGTACATGAAACTTCTAACCACACTGTTCTTTTGGGTCTGGAGTGGCTTTTTTCTTTTATTGCTTATTTTGAGTCATGCATATAGAAGCTTGGATATATCAATGTATTGGTACTTATTTTTGTGATCTTTTGCACTGAGTTATTCTGACAAAAAAACAAAAACTGGAAAAAAAAAAAAGAGCACACTTTCTGGTGAACTATTGTAATTTGTAAGCTCGATGTTTGTTGTTTGTAATGTACTGAGTCTACAAGCCGAGCTAAGGAAGGATTAAGGCAACAGTTTGTGTTGACAGTGTCACTCCACATCTAGTTCACCTGTTTTCTTTTTCTCTCCTTTTTGCTTTAACATATGGAGCTATCAGATTGGCGGTAGGAGGCAGAGGAACTTGTTTTACAGTTCTAGCTAAGATTATGATTTTTCTTCTGGCAGTCACAGAAACCAAAATGTCAGCTGTGTGTTTAACCAGAAGAAGACTGCACTCCATCATGGAGATGTAGGCACATGGAGATGGTGACCTCTCAGGGGAAATGGGGACATTAACACTCCAAACTAAAATTGTGATGAGGCAATGAAGGAGGCAAAAGCTCTCAGAAAAATTACACCTTTTGAAGACATGCGTGGTAACCATCAGGTGGATATGAGGGGTTCAGGTATTTTTGGGTGGGTTTTGCCATGGAATGAATTATTAGTTAGCCTGCCAAAATATAGCCTTAATTGTCCAGATGATTTGTAAAGTATCAGAGATGTGCTTCAAACATGGGAGAGGATTTCAAAGCTCTGGCTGATATTGCTCCAAAACTCTCCACTTAGATCACTGGAACTCTCCAAGATAACCCAAAGGAGAATTGGGGATGGTTTCCCTCAACAAATCATAATATTTAATGAAACACTGGGCACAACAGGTGATCAAAGAATGGAGTTTGCTTAGAGACTTACCCCTCCCCACCCCTCCCTTATTTAGGATGTTTGTGGCAGCTTTTCTCTAAACTAATGATTGCTGTTCACATTGCAACACCATTTGCTTCTTGATATGCTGGTCGTTATTCTCTTCACAAATTTGAATCCCATGACCCTGAAGAGAGTCCATTGGATACGATTTCTGCATGGGAAATTATTTACTCACTTTAGCATCCCTTTACCGTTCCTTCTCACATCATTTAGGCGCAGCATTTTCTGGTATGTTTTGTCATTGCTGCCGATGCAGCACACACATTGTTACAAAAGAAGAACAATTGTTTCTGAGGAAAAGCTTAGATACAGCCAGTCGAAGCCTCACTTCCCATTCACAACTCAATGTAGTACTCCGACACCCAAACCCACACTATGAAGTTTCAGGAACTTACAAGAACAAACAGGTACATTTTTTTTTTTTTTCAGACATCCAGTCATAAAAATCTCTGTGAGTTTTGCAAATGAAATATGTAACATAGACCATTGTATCTATATGATAGAGAGAACCGTAAATTTGTAGTACCTGACCTGCTTTGAAACCCACTTTGTGAAAGAAACAGACCCAGCCTCAGACCTGGTTGTAATCCTGTTTAGGTCAATGTAGATACATTACAGATAAATTTAGCCTCATATTGCCCTAGGCAAGGGCATTGATGATCTCCTGTAAACTGGGGTTGACATACATGAATTCAAGTCAGGACCTTATATTCGTCATCCTTTACTGCTGTCAACAAGAGTTGCATTCACTGAAATTGTGTTGTCTTCTAGCAGAACTGTGGATAAAATCTGGAATAAGGAAATGAACTTCAGTTCTACATGGCTTAAGTCACCTTCAGGAGTTTCTGGAAATGTGTGTATGGGGAAGGGTGGTCCGTGGGTGGTGTCTTGCCAACTGACTTGGTTGGACTTGATGATCTCAGAGGTCCTTTCCAACCCGGCGGATTCTATGATTCTATGACTTGGGAGCCCACCCACTGACTTTGGAAGGATTTTACAGGATTTTTCTGGAGTCCACTCCTGGGTGGACTGTGGTGAAGCGTACAATACTTGAAAAATTAAGGCACCCTAAAAAGCAAAGAAAAAAAAGCCAAAAAGACAGCTGAGATTAAATATTTGTAATAAAAAAAAATTGACTCTTTCTACAGATGAGCCCTTCATGTTGCATTTTACTTCGTTTTACTCGAATTGTATTAACTAAATCTCTCAAGAACTATGTTCATTTCAGTAGCAAAGTGGAAATTTTTTTTTTTTTTTAATGGTCCATCCAAGGTTAATGCAAGAGTCTCTCAGTTACAGTAAAAAGCAAAATGGAGATTTAGATTATTCTCCTTTCACTATCTGGTTTTCTAAAGAAAATTCCACAGGACGTTGCCTCAGTCTAAGTCAGTTTTGTAGACAATGTAACATGTCTTAATACCCTGTTTGGGGGTTGAAAAAATTTAGCCTTAGCTTCTTTTGTTTTCTATGGTTACTGTTGTACAGAAGAAAGACTTAAACTGTAAGTAATGTATATTTAATAAAAAAAGACTTTTTGTATGATTTTGTGTGGAAGACGAATGCCTCCTCCTGTGTTTTTATTTTATCTTCCAGCTGAATGAACATTAAAAAGTGCTGATTATGGGAAAACTAATTTTCAGCTGTTTATATGTTAGCTCTAAGCCAACACATCTCACTGGAATATTAATAAAAGTTGAAGTGCCCACAACCAGGATTTATTGATTTCAGCTATGGCTAAAAGTTAACATCAGAGGATATCTGGTCACCACCCAAATCCCTGATACAACTCATAACAGCTGGTCTGCAGCACCCAGCACAGGGTGCGTAAGGGCACAGATTCCCATGCTGGTTAAAAGTATTGCCAGAGAGATGCCTTGGTTCTGGTTAGAAAACATGCCTAGTCACAGCTCTGTAGCTTTCCAGGCACCCAGGCACACATTTGTGCACACACATGTGCTCTGTCCCCAGCCTGCCATGCATAAACATCAAGTGTGTCCTGCTTCATTCGTGGATCCCCAGAAGGCAGAATTAACCAGGGTTTGTAGTCCTGGGTGGAGGTATGCTATCTGGCAGGACAGCTTTGCAGTATCTGCTTTGGGGTTTTACAAACACAGCGCCCGTCTCATGGGGCTGATCCCGCCTTCACAGTAATCCCAGTCCACAACCAGCCACACATCATGCAGGCACCAAAGCCATCCTACCCCAGCAGAAAACTGCTGGTGTCCCCTTGTCCCTGGTAGGTGCAGGAAGGGGGTTTATACATCACTTGACTTAGACAAAACTTAAAGTTACAAATAATCCCACACTGAGTTAAAAAAAAGGCAGGAAAGGGCTATATAAATCTTTCAACCTTTTTTCTTCATAGCTAATATAGTGGGAGCAGTAACCTTACGAAGGCTTGTAAGGACAGTACAGACTCCTACAATTTTTAATCTAGACCTTGAAAATTAAGTTTGCATGGTTCACAGTCCAGAAATGTCAACATTAATTATTTTCCATTTTTCTGAGTGGAAAGAGAGAAACTATTTTCTTCTTCTTTAACATCTTAGGTGGAGGCTTTAGCCTCCCCCACGATTTTGGGGATGTTTGGGATTTTTTGGTAGGTTTTTTTCCAAAGCATTATGCTTCTTTCCTCCTGAACAGGAATGTGATGAGTTAAAGACATTATTCAGAAGGTTACATTAAATAATTTCCCTAGTAATGCACATATCTATTTGGCAGCCTGACAAAACATCATTTATTGCAGTTTATGGCTAGTTAGCAATGTCTGGAAGAAGGGACAAGATATCGTGGGTTGCGGTCAAATCTTTCCCAGCACCTGCTGTCCTTTTCCATCAGGCAGAACTAAGAAAAAGAAATCACCTCTTTTGCAACTTCCACATGAGTAGCAGGTGTTTTATGTTAAAGCTTTATTCCTTCAACTAAAGGCCCATTGACAAATGTATACAGGCAAATACCATTAAGTGAACACTGCTGTGAAAGAAAGGCAGGAGAGCCCTACTACAGTCAGCTGGCATGGTTTTTTGCTTTTTTCCCACAGTATGAGTACTAGGCAGCTGCAGTCAGTGATTATTTTTCTATACCTGTTAGCCTGGCAAGTAATCAGAAAAAACTGCCATACACAGCCATATTGTTCTTCCAAACCCCCATACCAGTGGTGTCTGTATTTAACTTTTCTTAGATTAAGACCATTTCTCTTCCTTTATCAAAGCCTAAGCTAAATAGCCTTTGCCTCAGTTTAAGCCCATTACAGCTTGTCCTACTGACAAAAGAATGGAAAGAACAGCTCTATCCCTTCCTGTCATGCAGCAGCCCTTTTTCTCTGTTTGACTGCCTTAATCATCCGTTTAGTTATCTAATCTGCCCAGCTCCCCATGCTCTTCAGCTCTCTTGATTTCAGACAAACCAACCCCACTTTCCTTACACCTTTCCTGTAACCTATATAATCACAGAAAACAGCCTGGTAAGAACTTAATGTCTAATTTTACCAGCTGGGTTGTCAGAATTCCCTGTAGTACAATTAATCTACAGAAGATATTTTTTTTCTCTACCCCAGATTATTTTCCTCAGCCCTACTCCCTGCATCATTTTCTAACAAAATGTCATCAGATCTCTATAGTGATGGGGGCCAAACCACACTGCAAAGCCAAAACACTGAAACTTGACCACATAAATAGTATAACTTAGAGTCTACTACAAACCATTCACACACAACAAATATTACTGTGGGAAGAAATCCACCTGTGATGGATTACAGTGCTTCTACCTCATTAGGAGGTACAAAGGGGTGGTCAGTTGTTCAAATGACCAGTTCATTCCCACTTTGCAAGGTGTTGTGCAATAGGAAATTAGAAGCTGGCAGATGTGTTAGATCTCTGCTTTATTCTTCACTTTACAAGGAGACTATATCCAAGCACAAGGTGGATGCTGGATCTGTGCCATTACTAAGATGCTGCTACAGAGAAAAAAAATATTCAATGTGGAATGGATGCAGATATTTTGTGTGTTACAGGCTTTAGTGTAAAATAATTTGTAATAAACAGGGCAGAGCAGGAAACAAACACGATTTGATGGAGAGAATGTGTGGATACTGAATGTGTGAAAGGCAACAACCTGCTCCATAACAAATGATGAATTCAAGATGAAACAGTTCAGCTTCAAAAACCTAAGTTAACAGTCTGATAGATAGTTTATATGGTTAAAATGAAGCACTTTTTCCTGAATGAAGGATTGTTCAGACAACAGGCCGTGAGGTAAGAATATGAGTGTTAACAAAATAAGTGAAAGGTACAATGGACATTTACTTCCATATGGATGGCAGAGCTAGGCAGCGGTCCTAGGACCTGATGCCAAGATATAACAGTTCCCCTGATGAGACAGCTGCAGGGCATGGAGTGACAGAAAGATTTATTTTTTTTTTTTTAATGGCAGGAAATTTTATATTTCTTTTAAATTTTGGATCCCACCCTAGGACTTGCTTAGGACCTTCTATTCTTTAAGATAATCCCTCACATGAATTTGGTTGGGGTGTAAGAAAACCAGAAGCAGTTTCTCTACTGATTTGTCTCAGTCGTAGTTTGGCATGGGAAGTAATCACATGGCAGGACTGTGACTGTAGGAATTCTCTGCCTCTCTGAACCTATATATGTGTTAAGTCCTCCACAAGCACTGTATGCCTGAGCTTTATGCAAAAGACTAAGACCCACAGTTAAGGCTTGTTTTTATTGATATACAGACACACACACCCTGAGTTCCCTGTTCACACCAAGTATTCTCAAGGTCTGTGCCTTTCAGACCATGCCTCAGACAGGAGCTTCCTTGATCAGACATCAGCTTTGTTTCCTATTACTGCTGGTGCCCCAGATGAAGGAACACCTCAGCCCTGTATGTTAAGCAAAAATCTCCCTTCATTAGTTCACCTTGTCCTCCTAAAAGGCTGCAAGCTGTTGTGAAGAAAGAATATATCTGCTTTCAACTGGCAGGAGATAATTTAAAAAGTGATAGGGAAAAGATGATGTTATGGCTCTGTTTCCCTCACCAACACTGCCAAGAGTTTAATAAATATTAAAGAGTTTAAAAAAGATAGTGACTGCAGAAGGAAAGGATTTTTTTTTTTTCCCCAAGTAGACTGTTGTGCAGGATCCTTACAATCTGATCCAGAGGCTTCTCTGCGTTATGAAGTTAAAGCAATTCTGTAGACTGAGCTCAAAGGGATTTCATCTATCTGCTAGGGCAGATGATGGTCCTGGGATCTGAAACCCAGCATATCACTTTAAGAAACTACTGTGAGAAAGACAGTCACTTCTCAAGACAAATATTAGTTTATATAAGCATATACAGATACAAATACTCACCCACCCAATATATAAACACACTTCTATACACGCATTAAATACATACATTTTACATATGTGTATGTATATACGGGGTGTGCATATATATGTTTATATGTATAAGCCCCCTCTGGCGTAGATTTCCACTTCTCAGCTATTGAAGAAAAACCTTGATCACTATCTCCATGGAATACATTCCTTCCTTCACAGCAGGAGGACCTGAGTTTGCTGTTGCAAGAGAAGTTATGCACTACTTCTTGCCTCTTATCTCATGAGGTATTTAACAGCCTAAATCCCACTTGTTGACTGACACAAAATACCCAAAAGGCTCGTGCATTTGGGACCACAGTTCAAGGGCCGAGCTGCTTCCATGTAAAGTGAAGTACTGACTTTGGAGGCTGCTTTGAATCTAAGTGCACATGGGGTTAATACGGTGGATGCCTGAAGAAATGGAAACTCATTCTTTTGATGGTGATAATGAGGACAATTAGTGAATGTGTTATGATTCACTAAAAGAGACAGGAGATAATAAGCCATGAATTAGCCAATATATAAATATCATGGTGTTCCCCAAAAAGGGTCCTTTATATTTTCTTCAGCTACTATCGTTCCTGTTGTGACTCTAGCATGGCTGCTGCTCACTGGTAAGGTTACCTGTTGATGCTATTAAATAAATAATAGAAGAAAATGATGAATATTTCCATTATGAGAAATTGCTATTAAAAAAATCAAACAAACTGATCATCTTAGAGGGAAAGCTTGAACATCCCAAGGCAAAGAAGAATCAAATTGCAACTTCATTACAAAATGGTCTCTGAAGAATACTTTTTAGTGCTTTGTGAAGATTTTTCATTAAGTGCAAGCTCCATGAGAAAGACTGTGGACTTCTTCAAAGAAGAGCAGCAGCAGCTCTCTTAAACATAACAAGGTCTGCAAAACAGGTTCCTGTTGCCATTGGAGCTGGCGGGTCCAGTGGCAAGACAGCTTTTTGTAGATAAGAGAACTGTGTTTGAAAGGGAGCCTAACCGGAGGATAGCTCAGGGAGCTCAGGGGGATCCTGAGCTCAGGCATTTTTGTGATTTTTGACAGGCAATGCATCTTCCCAGCTCTGTGGCCACTGCTGTTTAACCCCAGCAGTGACAGGCTTGGGTCTGGGGGAGTGCCTACAGAAACTATTGCCCAGGATGGAAAATGGGAAACATTCACAGCAGTACTACATGTATGTACCAAAGTTCTTTTTAAATCTGGAGCCATATTCAAAGTATAGTGTATTCAAAAATCCTTCTGGCTAAGGATTATGTTTCAGGCTCAGTCTAGCAACATATTCATGTAAACTAAACAAAAGAGGTGTTTACTGCTCTGGTAGGGAATTAATTAGACTTAAATTTGCATTAGATTTGACAGTGCTCTCATAATATGTTAAAATCTTGGTGAAAGACTTGTGAATATTTTTGAGACTTTAAGCTTTAGTGATCCAAATTTCCATGATATTTTCTCATCTATTGACATTTGCCACCTTATGCCAAAAAACTGTCAATATCTGCTAGTTTCAGAGTAGAACTTCCATTACCAAATGTCTCTTTGTTCTTTTCTTAGTCTAGTAAATGAAAAAGTCTCTAAAGAAATACTATGAAGAGGTAACTTCTGGTCTCCAAAATACAAAGATACAACAAGCTTTTCCTCACCTCCAAACATAAAGTATGTCATATATGCTGTGGAAAGAGATCCAGAACTAGCACTAAAAAAATTATTCAGCCACAAGGATTTGAATCAGAGCAACTTCCAGCTCCATCCAGAAGAGTTTAAATTTACAGTTCCAGTATTGCATTAACTTGATCCATTTGGGCAGGATCAGTGGGCAGGAACCACATAAACATATAATTCACTTCCATGGGCTTTTGAATGTTCAACACCACAAAACAGCCTGATCCTGAATATGCAAAAACAGTAGTGTCATTATCAGTGTTACTTTCCAGGTTTAGCATTATGCATAATTGGAAAAGAATTGGCATTCACAGCTACAAAATCATATTACATATATTTTGAGTCTAGCTCTCATACTTATGCACTTTGTCTGTTACTTTCTCTCTCTCACAGAATACCTGACTGAGAGTCCAAACACAAACCTGCAGCATTTGTAGGCCCATAAGGGTGGGCAACATGGACAGGACTAGAAGCTATGTCTATTGAGAAGGTAACAGACAGATGTTGATGCTTACTGAGTATAGATAAAAAATCCAGGAACAGAATCCTTCTAATGATTAAATGGAAATTGATGCCTTTCTAAGGTGAGACACTGTCCTCTACTTGAAATTATGCAAATGTGAGCCTGAAATCTATCCTGACTGATTGACAAGGGTGGGATTCAGCTTCATGTTGAGTAACATAATTTAGAAGTTCAATTTACTTCCTTAAAATGCAGTTGTAATAACGTTTGTACTATCCAACACAATTGTATGGGTTTTTTGTATGGCAGACATGATAGAGAACTTCATATGAAGACCAGAATAGGAGATAAAGAAGTAGTGTACCCAAAAATATTTATAATAGCACCAGATGCTGGTATTTAGGCAACAAGATTTCACCCTTAACTCACTTGTCAATACATAGATGTAGGCTTACTTTGCAAGCTGAATCCCTCCCACAAAATGTGAAGCTACAACTGCATCCACAAGTGCACACACACACACACATACGCACACGCACACACAGAGCATGCAGATTGCAAACTTAAACAGAGCACACCTTTGCACAGTTTCAAAACATGATCAGTGTGCAGAATTTTGCACACACTGGCACGAAATCCAGTGAAGTCAATCACATCCAATCACAAGTCTGCAAGATAACCCTCTGACTTCATGAACAGCGTGAAATCTGAATGAGGTTTCCTATTGTATTCTCAGTAGAAAAGGTTGCACAGGAAAGAAAACAGGCTTGCTGCTAAGCATCTGCACCTTATAGGCAAAAAACAAATTTCAAAGGCGATGTGCCAGGAGGAAGATTTCTCAGGGGTATGGTGATAAGGGAGAAGTTTGGGTTTAAAGAGGCATTGAACTAAAAATAATCAACATAGTTAAAAAAATATTGAACAGCTGTTTTCCACAGCTAATGTTCACCATATGCAGGCTGGAGCCTTCGACATTCAGGTGAAACAGTGGAGCTGACTGCTTTTCACAAGTCTTGCATCTGGGATGTCGGGACACGCTGACATTTCAACTCAAAACTGTCCCTTGCCTTCCCACTCCACCCCATCGCTGCTCAAGAGTCTTTAAGCAGTTCACCAGTACCTGAGTCAAAGTCCCTAGTTCCCTAGAAAATCAGCAGGAATTTTTCCAATTATGTCAATAAGTCAAAGCTATCTTCTGAGTGAGTCAGAAGGGATCTTTACTTTTCCCACTTCTATTGTTACAGCAGCTTTCCTATCATTGTCCAGAATTGTCAAACAGCCCATGTCCTCTCTTTCAGTATCCTCACATTGTTACAGCTTATCCCCATTCAAAATACTCAAAAACTGCTTTTCTAGAGACACTTTATTTGAAATTTTATTTTTATGTTTCTTATATTTAGGTTTGTTTGTGTGTTTTGGGTTTTTTAATTTTTTTATGTATAAATAACCTCTATTGCTAAATAGGTGTCTTAACCTTCTCCACCCAACCAGAAGTTTTTTCCACTAGTTTGCACTACAGACTATGCTACTCAGAACAAACAAATTATACCATAATAAAATCCTTCATAGTTCATTGGAATTATGCTACCAAAGAATTACCGACTTACCCTTCACCTCATTAGCATCTTTATAGTACAGTTAACTAATGCAACGTGTAGGCCAAATTCACTGGTAACTATTAAGGACTAGATCACCTTGAGAGCTCTACATTTATATCATTAAAACCCAGTGAAACTTAATGCTACTCAGAAATGAATCAAGCTCAAAATTTCTGCTGATTAAAGCTGAGTTACGCTTTGTAGCCCTCTGACAAAGTTCTCGCTGAAACAAAATAACATAAAATAATAAATCATTTTCTCTCTCCTGCATTTCCTTATCCCTAGAGAAGTGGAAGAATTCTGGTTTGGGTTTTTTCATTGTTGTTTTTTCTTCCCCTAAGTCCCTAAAGCATTAATTAGCTGCTTATATTTTTCTCCACCAAGTAATAGATAGTGACGCAGATTGTTAACCCAACTAGGACATTTATCCCAGAACTAGCATCCCTTGTCATTAATACACAGCTTCCATGGGATTACAGTTACTGCATTACCTTCTAAACCATTACCACAATATCTCAGCAGGAATTTCCCCAGATAATTTCTTACTTTACCTGCAGATTTGTTTTTTGAAATATTGTCACTTTTTCAGCTTTGTATAGTCCTCTGATTTTGCTGAATGGTAGCCTGGTGTCCTCTGAATGCTAAGAATTGTCATGCATCATAACACTCATGTATTCTCACCCTCATACTCGAAAGAGATGTCCAATTCTCTCTGTTTGCTTACTTTTGCAGTTATTAATTTTTCTTCTTCATCAAGTAAATCTGTCCTCAAGGGTCAACTATAGACCTAAATGAGATCTCACTCTCTTTTTCCCCTGCAATCTCTGTCTACCTTTCCACCTCTCTGCAAATAGAAAGCTCTAAGTCTCATAAAATATTTTAGGGCTAATTGTGGGAGGTTAATGGATGTTTTGATCTCTATTCGGGATTTAAATTATATGAATTCAGGAAGAGGTGATAGTGTAGTAAAACCCTTTGAAATTTGTTACATCAAAACTGACTCTCTGTGCAACTTGGCCAAAATCTTCAGTACCTGCTCCAACACAAGCTGAAGTGAGTAAGAATATTGCCTGTTTCAAGGAGTAGAGAACAAGCTTGTTCATCCCTAAGTGTATCTGTGTGAACTTGATTAATGGAAAGATTCTCATGATGCAATTGTGTTTGAACCAATACTGTTAGCCACTATAAAATGGAAATTCAGATTTGGGTCACCAAGATTGGCTGCAAGGTTTTATGGATTAGTGTTTCTAAAGCCACTAAAAAAGGAAAGGTTTCTAGAAAACAAATGTAAATCTGGGTAATAATAAGAATTCTGAAGGCAGTTTTAATGGAAAAACAGTGATTTGTTTGCATATAAACAATTTGCAGAAATGTGAAATTTTTGTCAACATTTTCATGAGTAAGTTATCCAAAATCTTCTAAAGATTATGGAATAGGCCATATTAAAAAGGCTAGAAAGATATACTCAGATGTTTATCATGCGGCAATGGAATAAAGGTGAAATTGTTTGCAAATATTTGAAAGAAAAACAAACCCTCTCTCATAAACACTGTGTATTTTATTCACAATAAGTTGTCAAAAATATTATTCAGCTACTCATTTGGGATGAAAAGGCCCTTTGCAATGCCAGCCTTTCCGGGGGACCCGAATGCGTAATTTTGCCTATTACTCTGGCAAAGTGCTAGTGGAATTTCCCTCTCACATTAAAGTGTGTTGTTTGCCTCCATCTACAGCTCTGAGGTCCCTTGTGGTAGAGTTGCTAGGAAAATGGTAAGTCACATCTATGAAAAATTACACAAATTCCACACACACTCCCACACCTGAATTTTTTCTCCTTTTTTGTTATTTGTTTCAGTCATAATAAATATCTCCTGCCTAGCTTTTGTTGTGTAATGGAATAAGTGGCAATGGGACATTTAATGTACTGGATTTCTTTAGTGCAGAAATAGCATGAAAAAAGTCTAAGATAACTTAAAAGTCAGCATTACAGCACTTGTGGTAGAGCTTTGGAGAAAGTGTGGGAACTAGGTCAACAAGGGCAGAAGACTTTTACTACCTTTCTTTTAAAGCAAGTTGCACAGAGAAGTAAAAACTTTGCCTCTCCCTGTGGCAGGAACTTCCCTGGCAGTCACCAAAGCATCACCCCATGTGTCTTGCTGCAGGATAGCTGTGATCACAGCACATGGAGGAGGTACAGCTGCTTCAGCATTGCTCACCACCACCACCAGTAGTCCTAATTTAATGCTGTTGGCCACTCTCTAAAGACCACCTGCCCTTGCTGCCCCTCCTGTGCAGCATTTTCCTGCAGAAGCCAAGGGGGATGCCTTGACCAGAAGGAGAGGAAACACCACTGGGAGAAGGGGGAGCTTCAGGGGAGGACCCATTATCCAGGTGAACCTTCCTCTAAGGTTTCTGAGTCCCAAAGGCAAACACTGCCAGTCTTTCAAGAGTCACAAGGAAGATCTCTGTATTGTGAGGGAAATACAAAGAGTCAAATATTTCCAGGGTGTATTGGGGGGGGAAAAAAAAAAAAAAAAAAGTGTAAATTTCTCTCTGTTGTGAGAAATTATAACTCATCATGTTACTATGGTTTTACTGTAAGCTAGTCATGTCTCAACTGTTATCCTTTATCAACTGGTGACAGAAATATATCACCTTTCCCTCGAACGGAGTGTGCAGCATTGCACATTCCCAAGCGCCATCTACTGGTGTTCCACCTGGGAGCCGCTTCCAGGCACGCAAGTATTCTTTGTGCTGGCATTTGGCAGGGCGTGGATTCAACAAATTTGTGTTTGAGTTTCAAGGAAGCACAGAGACGTGTAAAACAGGAAAAGAGAGCTCCTTCGCTGCCGTCTGGGGAAAGGCAGCTGATAGAACCATCTCCAGGAAAAGCTTCAGCCAGGATTTCATCAGATGAGAGCAGATAATTCAATCAGAACACCCAAAGCCACACAAAACTGGATTTCATTTGTTCTTCTCCTTGTGAACTGCTTGCTTTGATTTCTTCACACATGTAAGAAGTATTGAAAGAACATATTCAGTAAACCCAGACCTCCATGATCACGACAATCTCTGGAGCTTTCAAGTTGGTTTTCTACAAAAGCTCTCTAAACATTGTATTTCTCTGAATACAGTGAAGCAAAACACCTTTATTAGTTGGCTCTGTTACTCTCTATCATTTTCACTTGCAAAACTAATTAAAAGAATATATATTATTCAGTTTTACTAAGCACAATTTCTTTCGCATTTTTTCTTTCCTGATTATCTTCCCTCCCTTTTTGTAGTTAGTTTTAGAAAATAGTCTTTTATTTTTTGCCAAGACTTTGTCAAATTTCAAGCACATTTGCTAAAATTTTTGGTATCTAAGCAAAGGATAACTACTTACTAAGAAAAGTGTGGACTTAAAGGTATCTTCAAGGTTCCTTTGAATATTCTCAGTTCTGAAAAAGTTCTTTGAAGATATCATTCTGGCTCTCTCACCTAAAGGCTTTCATACCCTGAAGTAGCTCAGAGCATCTACTAAAGTATTCAAAGCTCAGTGGCAGATGTCTTAGAAGTTGTTATGGTAATACATTCCTAATAGAAATTAGGCTGACTGCTTCCTGTCAGAAATCTTACATGATATTACTGACCCATAAAGAACATGTTAGTGATGTTGACCACCACTACCAATCCATAATGGTCCTTAGTAGGTGGGCAACATTCTATATGTTTCATACACCCACAGCTCCCACACATTGATAAGGAGACTGTTTTCTTCAGAGGACCAAAAATATAACACAATTTCATGTCCCCTCAGTAATAATAGACTAGGAATTAGTTTAAAATATAAAGGCATAACCCTCTGCCCAGTCTGCAGAATGTGGTTTCAACATGCCTTTATATATTCTCACACAACAAATCAGACCCTTACCAAAACAAGGGGGTGGTTTTCAAATCACGTTAAAGAAATTGGGACTTGAAATAAACCATGGTAGTGAGTGCCACTGCATTCTTTGTTACAAACTCCCCAGTTTCGGTGAGTTTCCTATGCAGAAACCTTCCCCTACTCAAAAAGTCAAATATCTGCAAAACAGTCTCAGAAGAGTATTTTTGCACTAGTAATTGTCCTGATCTGTAACAAATTGATGTAATTTCCCATGAAGGAAAAGAATAAATCGCAAATCAGGAAAAAGTGCCTCAAATAACAGACTCAGGAATGAATCTCCCCTTCAGGGGAACAGTCGTCACCATCAGCAGACCTCTACTGTCCAAAGCAAAGCTTCCATGTGCTTTGTGATTTGTGAAAAATCCAGCTATTAGTAAGGACAAAATAAATAAAAACCCACATAATCTAGTGATGTGGCCTTTAGCTTCTGCCTCTTGAAATTGGTGCTAATCCTCCCTTATACCATGAGCTCTGTCAACAGTGGAGGGCTGGCCTGCAGCTGACAAACTGTCCAGTTTAGGATTCAAGATAGGCTGGGTCATGGCCCAGGTTTATCAGAGGTGTGGCATCTTTCTGCAGGCAGATTAGATTTTCTGGCATTTGGTCTGGCCTTTGTAAAGTGTTTTCTTGCTGTCCCATCTTGATCCAGCTTTTTGGGGCAGAAGATTGGTTTCATAATCTGCAAAGATGGTGTCATTGGTAGAAGTCCTAATCTTACATTGCAATTCAAGATAATAAACCACAATTTCAAAGAAACTCCCCAATATTTTTGTGCTACTCAAACTGGCTACACTCTGATCCCTAGACCCCAAACAAAGCTAGTGGTCACAGCATCTCTTAGTATCCCAGTTGTGTTCTCATATATCAATTATAATGAAAATGACCTTTTAATATTGATAATCTGCATCTTTGTTCAGCCACATTTCATTTCATACTGGAGGTTAATAGGATGCACATAAATGAGCTAGATGAAGGTTAATTTACTCCTCCTGTTTACTGGTTGATCCTAAAACCAGGACATAAGAAAAAGGAAAGAATACTACCAAATGCAACCATTCTGCTGATAACTCAGTGGATACTTTTCTCTTTTAATTATTATTAATGCTTTCCCCGCATAGAAATGTAGTGCAGAGAAGTTATTATCACCAACGAAGAATTAGAAAAACACATCTGTGCAGCAAAGGTCAGAGAAGATTAAAAAATCTAGTCCTGTATGAGTGTTTTGTAATACATGATTCTGGGTCCCAGGGAAGCTGGAATGAAACAGTTGAGGCTCAGAGACCTCATACTTCAGCTTGCCTAAAAATACCAGGGACAAGCCAAGACCTTTGCAAGTCATCGGGGATATGTTTTCTTTCTCAGCTGATGACTAGAGGGAGCTTCCTGTGGAATAATCAATGCACTCCACCACTAGCAGAATTTGTATCAGGCAGTGGTCAAATATGCTTAAAAAATGGTCAACACCTGAGGTAAATGCCATTGTTTCCTCTGAGATCTGAGAGTTGAAGTCTTTCACACAGGTAGTTTAGTAGTAGTAGTTTAGTACTTTCATGCAAAGCAAGCCCATCCCTTTATTTAAACCAGCCAAGCTCCCTCTCACAGAGATCCTTAAAACCACCAGCCTCTGCTCTGAGAGGATGCCAATAGCAAACACCTTTTGCAAATATGTACATGAGGGTTGCAGTCTTTTCTAATTATGTCCTCTATTTAATAAATTTTTATCTTTGCTGCTGTTAGGCCTTGTTTGGCTCTGTTTTGCCTTTGCTTAGTTGCTGTTTTCACCTATACTTCTACCTAGATTTGTTTTTTCTATTCCCAGTCACTCTCATATTACCTCTTATCATCCAAATTTGGAAGAATTTATATGACATATATTACATTCAGCCTGCCAATGGAAGCATCTTCTACTGCCTTACAAAAATAGTGGCCACCTTACTGCAGAATACAAAGTCCATTAGATACTTCAGTCACAGCGTCTGGGTGGCTGACCCTAATTTATGAAACATTTATTAACTTATGTGCAGTTAGATCTATTTCGGTCTGTTTGAAACAATAGGGAAAGGGTTTATTTAATTTGGTTTGGTTTAGGTTTTTCTGTTTGTTTATTTTAAATAACCTGACTTAGAGATTATTGCAGTTGCAATTTGAACATTAAGATGTTTTTGGGAAGACTCTTGTGTACCACAGTGTAGGACTGAGCACAGTCTCAGCAGTTAGCTATAACACTACATGCATTTTACATATATATACATATAATATATATAATATCTATGCTGCATGTGCAGGAATAGTCCAAGTGTAGCCATGTGTCATGTATGCAGCAACAGAGTTCAGTGTACTACAGCAATTCCTATCTGCATACAACACAGATCTCCCAGAGCCTTGGCTTGCTGACTTTTCTGGCACACCCAAATGGTTATGATTAGCTGCACTACTGGCTGGGGTGTGTTTGGCCTCCACACAAAGGCCTTCTCTCCAAAATTTTCACAGCTCTCAGCCACTGCACCACACAGTTCACTCTCCTTTTATCACAGGAAAATCTACCACATTTTCACAACATGCTGGCCATTCCATAAACGCAACTATGCCTGTAATTCCTTGCCCTCACTTGTGATATTTTGCTCATGTCCCCATACACCTTGTCAGATCTGGCCTCTGTGTTAGGCTGTATCACATGCCAATGAAGTCCCCCTTTACAATTCTGAGCAATGCTCAACTAATGTTCCTGCTCGTTAACCTCTGTAAGCACTAATGAGCTTAACTTCCATTTGTCCTTATTCATTTAGTACAGAGACTATCACCAGTTTTCAGAACAGGCTGGATATTCTTCAGGTTTTTTTAATTAGCAGCAGCTAATTAAAAGGACAGTTGCTGGATAGAAAGGAAAGTGATTGTTAAAGCAAATACATAGGAATGCTGTGTTGTACCAAGTTAGTCAAAATGGAAAAACTTACAATAGCCTGGTGAGAAGACAGTGATTTTACAAGCTGTATAAATATAGCTGCATGTAAGTATGTATACTTACACCAGCTGACATAATTCAGCCACCTGTGTCAGCTGGGCAGAAGGGGAATACTATCTTCCCTGTACACCATATCCATCACTTTCATCAGGGTGTCCCCAACATTTTATGAACACAGATGTTGCCCGAGAGTTATTTCAGCCACCACAGAGATGAATGCAGACACTTTTATGGCAGAAGAAAACGTCACTCAGTAACATATAATAAATATTTCAATGGTCAAGAAAATAACACGAACCCGAAACAGAACGCAGCACCTAAATGAAGATATGGGAAGATGGGATAAGTAGGTGCCCTATAATGGGGTCAGGACAAGTAACCTTATCTAGTTGTCAGCATGTACCAGACATGGTGTTAAGGTCTGTGGCTAGGCAGCATTTGGTGACATTCACGGGGTCCCCCAGAAGCCATCAGACAGCAACTGAAAGATTTCTTTATTTTTAACAGGTAACCTTTATCTGAGTGTTGGCCATGGCTCAGTCCCATTGCCTCTCACATACAACAATTTGAATCAACAGCTGAATGTTTCCAGATTTGGGGGATTGCCTTAGCTGTATTGACAGATAAAAGTTTCAGTCTGTAATGAAATCTACTTTATACTTATAGTTTGAGTATTATTTTTCTTAATTGCTATAAATGCCATTGTGGTTAAGAGTCTGTATCGAGATTCTCAAAATTATTTAAAAGTCTAATGCCAATTTAAGTCCCTAATCCACACTGATTTCCCTGGGAATTAGAGAGTGAAATACCTTTAAGAAGTTTGGCTCTAGTTCTTGTAAGAAAATTAACATATGCCCTCAAGAAAGATTATAAATTATTTGATATGAGATATTCAAAAGTCAATGGCTTTAGAATGCATTATATTTTATATGCATTGTATTTTATAAGTGGCTGATTTGTTTCAGTATCTTGAAAACTTTAAAGGCAAGACACATTTTCTAAAGACATTATCTAATTATTTTGTAGCCAGCTTCAAAGGTCATGAGAACATACATGGAAAGATATATACATAAAATATGTAAACAGGGTGTTAACACTATTTTGTATTTCAAGAGAATTTTTAAAAATTATTTAGCCAGTTCAATACACCAGAACTACAACACTTAACTGTATGCTTCTCCAGATGTTAGTTCTGGTAAACAGTATGTTTAGTATTCTCATTCCAGATCCTGTACAACAAGTAAGTCTGATCTTGTTGACTATCTTCGACATTAAACCTGTTCATTTTAAACAATAGACTAAAACATATCAGTTCAACATGACGACAGAAAAAAAAGATATCTTCTAGAACTAGCAAAGTAGACCAAAAAAAAAAAAAAAAGGTTTTTTTTTTCCTTTCTTGAAGAACAGTTCATTTTTCTGTAAAGTTTTCAATAGAAAAAGAAAGAAAATAGCACAAACCCCAAAATTTGACATATGCTGTGATTGAGCAGCAACTTATCGAGGTTTTTTGTGCACAGAATAACTTAGTGTTTCAATTACAGAACTCCTCAAGTTTTAAAAGCAGCTAAGTATCTACTTCTAACAGCTGGGAAATAGCTTTCTGTGTAAAACGTGAGTGGAAAAATTGACTGTAGTGTGTTAATTCAAGCAAAGGGAACAGATTCCCAAAGCGGGAGTCACAGTCTCTCTTTGCTGGAAATTAAAAGTGGATTGGTTAGAAACATTTAGGGTACTGAGTTCATTCTTACTGTGGTCAGATTAGCAGGTTTTCTGCTGATTGCTTCTCTGGTGTGAAGCCCAGAAGTCAGAGGGAATAGAAGAATCAAAGGTAACCTGTAGAAGGTTGAAATTCCTGTATTGACTTCCAGGCTTTGTGACAGTTTTTGCCCTCTGCTGACTTCGATAGGGAACATGTAGCAAAAACAATTTAAAGAATTATTCACTTCTTATGATCTTTGATAACTGACTCCAATCAGGCTGAAACAGCTACCTGGCGGAAAGCAGAGCAGTCACCAGTTGTGCCATGGGGGTTGGAAGTGTTAGGTTTAGGGTTGAACTAGATAATCTTAAAAGACTTTTCCTGCCTATGCTCTTCAGTTCAGCAACCTTTGGGTTCTGTCCAACAGCAGATCACAGAGCCATGGCACCACACAATCAGTCTGCAACCCATCAAATGACTGAAGTCACGGCACAGCATGCAGCAAGAAATTGTGAATAAGTGCCACCTCCAGCTGGCTAACCCCTAACAGGTAGGGGAAGAGGAGAGTAAGGGCCTTTTCATTTCATAGAAATCCTCATTCTCTTAATTCAGTGAGAAGTCTCTGCTGTTCAGAATGCAAAGCTCTGAAGTGAGGTGTGGTGAATCAGTCCATGTCTTCACCTCAGCCACAAAACTTTCACACTGATACCCTTTTTGTCTGCGATGAATACTATATGACAACCCTCTTTAGCAAAGCTAGCAATCTGATGATCTCGACTTTCATTAAAAGACAAGAAATCTCTTGTTTTCCAGAGTAGCTGTCATTCAGCATTCATTACATAGGTCTGCCAGAAACATGTTTCTCCACTCTTTTTCCCTACTAATGGACTTCAGGGTATTAAGTTTGATAAAAATTATGTAGGAGAGGAAAATTATTATATATATATGTTCAGAACAGTCAATGACCATTATGTCAGTTAAAATATAAAGCTTTATTTTGAGAAACAAAATAGCATATTTCAAAACTTTGTTGAGAAGGCTATGCAACACACTTAATTTCCATTTAGAAAAAAGTCTCTACATTTTTTTTTACCTGAACTATCATAACCTTCCATTTACTGAAATACACTTTTAATTAAACCTTAGTATTTCAAAACTCAAAATTCATTTGGTTATGTCAGTATTTATATGACATACCTTTTGTCCTTAAAGCATACTTTTCAATCAGAAGATTATTTTCTTTTATTTTCATTGATTTATGCATGTTTCATTAAATTGCAACAAAGATCAGTGCACATACGTTTCTTGTTTCCTTCTAAGAAATAATCTAGGTCAGTGTTTGACTTCATCTTCAGCTGATTTAGAGAATGCATTATTGAGCTACTGCCTGAAGTATGGCCATTTTTGCCAGTATTCTAGCTAAATTTTCACATATTTTTTAAGTGTCTTGCTTCACAAAGCCACAACGAATATAGGGCTCTTGTGTCCACAGCATTCTTTATGTGGAATAAAAGCAGCCAGGTTGGAAGCATATAGCCCAAAGCTGGTGTTTGAATTCATTGGAAAACCTGCCCTGAATTCTAAGTGTCTAAAGTTCTTCATTTGGGCACGACTCTTCATCAGAAAGATGTGGCTCACATAGACCCAGTCAGGAGCTGGAGTCAGATGACAATTTCCACACCGATGAAGTCAAACCCTGTGTTTTCTTCTCCTGTGAAGGTACCACCTCAGCTGGTAAATGTTTTTGGACAGTGTATGGTGGCTTCCATGTTGGTGATGTCAAAGCCAGTATATATCAAAGAGAAAAGTGATAGCAGACAGAGCACTTGCAAGATGAAGTCCCAGCAGGCAAGGTGACAACAGTGCAATGCAAGACATAACACAAAGGCAAGAAAAAGGGGATGAGGTCAAAATAGTTGGGAAGCAGTGCTCCTGGTCCTTGCTAATTGACCACATTGAAGAGCAGGTTGATCAGCTGAGACTCCTCATATAAGAGAACTGAGGTCACCTTGAAAACTTTACCAACTAAAGACCCCATCCAGTAAGACATTCAGGTTTTATTTTATCTTGAGTTAAACAGGTTTGAAGATACCATCTTTCACCAGCTGGAATATGTCAGTTACTGAATATGTCAGTTACTATGTTGTTTTCACCAGTCTTGGCTTACTGAGAGGCAAGAATGAGGTACGAAGGAAATGGGAGAAAAAAAACTAGGGCTTTTTTTTGGAAGGAAATGGGAGAAAAAAAAACTAGGGCTGATACTGGATAATCTAGCCACTAGCTAATTTATTTTATCTGCATAAGCTTGGAAAGTTCTGGGTAATGGCAGTCCAAACTAAATTAGACTGATAAAAAATAGTAGTAAAGAGGTAGTTAATGCGGGATGGACATACTTCTGTGGCTTCCCTGAGTCACATGGGCACCCAAATATTTGAAGCTACCTTGATAACTACCAGTAGAAAACAGCAGCTAAACTTATTAGAAAGTATAATTTTCATTTAACTGCAAAAGTAACTACTGACCTATCAGAATTTGCAGATTGTGTTTATGTCATCCAATGGCATGATTTTTCTGAGGAGAACATATTTCCCCATTCAGAGTCACAGTTCATGCAAACTCTATTGCCTACCAACTAATTTATGGATATGAAGCTTTCAAGTGTTTAATTGGAAATATCTTCTCTTCTGCTGTCATTAGATTACATCGATAGAGGAACTTCATACCAAATGCTTTCCATGAAAACAATTTCTAAATCAAATTATTTTTAATGTTGTGAGTTTTTTGCACATGAATAAGTACCTCAATTGAGATGTATAAAATGAATTAGACCCCTATTTATCTCTGCTTAGCAACTTGGCTCCACTAATTTCTTTGGTCACTGTGTTTCACTTCAGAGCTCACTCTGTTCATATATTCTGATGATTGAATTACTCAACATTTATTCTAGAATGCATTTATTTAGTGGTGCCCTTTCCAAACTACTTCCTTTTTATCTGATCCTGAAAGTCCTGCAATATTCCTGCACAAATCTTGGAGACTGCCATGAAAAAGATACATTAGTTACCCTCTACATGCCTGTGTAACAAAAATTCCGAGCAATAAATAACGAGTCATTCTCATGAAGAAGAACATTTCTAGATTGTTTCCTATTGTCATATTAAAACTGATGTTGTGTGGAACATTTAGTTACTAGCACAAACGCACCTGTTTTTTTGGCTTTTTCCTACCCCGCTGCGAGAGTCTGCAAAAAAGTTAGTACTGACTCAAAACCACTCTGTGGGGGGAGAAGGAGCAAATCAGGTTGTGGGGTGGTGTGGCCACAGGAATTCAAAGCAAATAAAACTCTCCCTCCCTCTCCCTCCCTCTTCTTCTAACTTCCTTTGGTCGCTATTTTGGTAACTTAAACCTGGATGGGTTGGAATTTGCTACATCAGTGCTTTGTGAAATTCTTTATGTTGAGTGAAAGTTTTTTTTTTAACTTTTGCCAAGTTCCTTTTTTATCCAAAGTTTGCCAGTAAAAGCATGTTATTTTGACTCCCAGAAAATGTCGTAGCATCTTTCCCATGGTCAGCGTCAAGGTATAAAAGAACCAAAGGTCCTTCTAATAAACTCATTGGGTGGGTTTTGGGGCCTTGTATCTTCTTGGCGTAAACCCCCTTTTCATGAGCTTGTGAGAAGATCCTGGGGTCTTACACCCCCTCGTGTCAGAAGTGGTGACCATTTTCAAATTTTATTCATAATGAACTGTCTCTTAAGCTTATGTGTGCTTCTATATTATATGGATAAATCCTACAATGACTCACTCTCTGCTGGACAGAAGAACATGTTCTTCATTACATAGCCTCTTTTATATATATATATATAGCACATAAATCCGAAGAAGCAATTTGTCCTTTCAGTGCTGCACCAGTTTTGTTAAACACATTATTGATGTTCAGAGTTTAAAAGTTTAGAAGGATATAGTATCATAATGCTGGCAGGATGCTGAAAGGTAATCTCAAGGATAAAATATAGCTATATCATGACCAGCAGATGTTCATAGTCATTTTTGGCAAAATAAATTCTTTCGTTCCATATGATCAATGAGCGTAATTTTTAGGATTTCTCTTAATGTCTAACCTATCAAGCTGCATTAGAGCCCATTATTTCTTGAGCTACTTCTCTAGGAACATGGACAATGGGTTATTTTGATTTTTAAATATATTATATGTATACATATATGCATTGTACAAATATTCCATTTTTAATATATATGATATACATGTATCTTACATACATAAACATATTGCATTTATTTATATCACATCTACAAAACATATTACATTGCTTATACATATATATTACACATATATAATTTGTATATACACTATTTTATTATTTTTTTATGCAATTTACACATACAGCATTTAGTAATTATTTTCATTTTATTTACTCAAAGACCTCTGTTTCTTTCCGCCCACCTTCTGTGTTGACCATCGTTATTCGTTGTCACTTGAACCATGAACAATCAGAAGCAAAACGTGCGTCTGTAGCTTTTATGAGTTATGGCTCACCTGAGAAGCCAACACATCTATGCATCATAGATTCATACCTCACTTATTTAGAACAAAGATGTCCCGTTGGAAGTCTAATTTGTCACCTTAATCTTGCAGGTCAGTTGCTCTTATCTTCTTACCTCAGCCTGAATATCACATTCTGCTGGTGAGTATATTTCAAAGACATCTAATCTTGTTGATCTCATGGTACAGTGGGCATGATGATGAGGCGTGAAGAGGATAAAAACATCAGAAGGAACATTAATCTCATCTTAATTTTCTAGTCAGTATTTTCCAGATGTTATAAAGAACATTAATGTTTGATACCACATTGTGAATCATCATTACTGAACTACAGAATAGGTGTCTGTTCCACAGTTTGGGGAAAAAAAAAAAAAGTATTTTCTCCTCCCTGGTGAAGTAAAGTATATACAGTGTTAAAGACATTGAGTTTGCAGGAAGGGCTCACGTGGCATAGGTCTGTCTTCCTTTAGCTCCAAAAACTTGCAGTATTATCAGGTCTCAATAATTTATCATGAATCTTGTAGTATTTGTAGTCTCTCAGTTCACAGAATGCTCAGCTTTTATTTCTGAAAAAAAAGTACCAGTTTGTTTTGTTTAGCATCTTATTCTTTTTGTTTGTTTGTTTTCCATGAAGTCTTATGAATTCCCTAGATCTCAAATTCCATTGCCTGAGTCAGTTATTCTACATCTTTGGCTGGTAAGAATATTTGGTTATACCTCCACAGTAGTATATACATTATATATATACTTATATATACCTTTTGGGACTTTGATCAACCTAGGAACCCCACCACTGTGGACAGCTCCCTCACTGCCCATGTCCCCAAGTTTACTTCCTAAGGCTGTGACCCACTGATAAAACTGGAAAACATGACTATGAACACAGAGACTGTATTCTCATGTGTTTCTTAGCTGCATCTCATCTTCTTTTGTTATGCTAAGTCAGGTCTCCTAAATAATTTAAATAATTTAAATAATTTAAATAATTTAAATAATTTAAATAATTTAAATAATTTAAATAATAATAATAATAATAATAAACAGGTCTCCTGTTTACTCTCTCTTAGCCTATTGCACTATTTTCTAATTTTGATATAGAAGGGTTATAAAAACCTTAAGAATAATTGCTACCAAAATTAAGAGAAAATGTGTTCCATTTGTGTTCCACTGTTAACTTGGGAGTTTGAAATGCCTTACAGAATTCTATTCCAGAGGGAGAATATTTTCAGTTGTCTAATTGGTTAACATCAATAAAAACAAATATTACTGCTTCTGACCAAGATCTGTGAAAATTTCCACAGGAGGATATTCTGTTTCCAATTTCCATTTTGAGCTATTAAGCTCTATTAAGAAATAGAGCTATTTTTTGGAAATCTGGGCACACAGTGCCTTGCAGACTTGATGCCAGAACTCCTTGCAAATGCCACCTGGGAAAAAAAAAACATATTCCACTGTTACACAAACAAACTAAAACATACCAAATCATCTCAAACAAACATCCTGGAATTACTACACAGTTAAGGTTGCGCTTTTTTGCCTGGCAAATTCTCCTTGGGCATTAATAAAAAAGAGAACACAAATACTGGTTTTGGAAACAGGTAGAAACAAAGAAAACAGTAACGTTAAGGACAGCTTAATTGACTGTATATTTCTACCTGAAGGGCACTTTATAGCGAAGTGTTAATTATTTATATCACAGTACTGCTAAGAAAAATCAAGCTAGACTCTTCTATCCTTGAGGGTTGAATTTTCAGCGGAGTTTATCATGACTCTACCTTTGTTTCCACGGAGCCTGCACTTATTTTATCTTGTCTTACATTTAAGTAGTAAGATATTTGATGTTGGAAGAGCGCTATTTCTATTTGTATAGCATGCAACACAGCAGGCCCAGACAAATCATTCAGATTCCTGTTTCTGTGGCAGTAAGGCTTTTTGTTTGTTATTCACTTATGGCCTTATAAATCCTAAGGATGGGAATCACTGTGCTACTTAGCAATTAATAATTATGAAAACAATGGAAATTACACACTGCTTGAGACTGAACGGTCTTTGGGTGAGGACCTGTTCCTTAGGAGATACTCACAGCAGAGCAAAAAAGGTTTCTGGATTATGGTGAGAACCTACTATTTCGGCAAAAATAACACTTCTAGGGACATCTGGATCTAAGAAAGCTGTATGTGAAAAACAACCCCATTTCTATAGACTCCTAGATGTCACCCTTTAGAGGGAGATGAACCACTGGTGTGTAACTAATACTAAGTTAAATGGAAATGAACCAAAGCAGTACAACTACATTTGAAGCCAGAGTCATACATTACTACAGTATTTTTTGCTGTGGTTCTGTAACAGGCGAAAGTGTATCTTGGAGCCATGCAGAGAACAGCAAATTTACTATAACTGCCACAGACAAGTGGGCATGAAAAACGATCAGTTCCTAAAAGCTTTCAAAGCAGCAGTGTTTGTCCTTCTTGGCTTTATGAAGGTCATAAGTCTCTCTGGTATGATCTAAGAAATGCTGTAACAAGGTTCACGTAAATGCAGCTGTGTCCTGAAACTGTGCTCAGAGAGACAAAATTCCTTTACAGAAATAGCCACTCAACTTTTATCTGCAAGAGCCAATATTCTGCAGAGGACTTGTTCAGAGTTGCAGCCAACTCCAGGCCACAGTCAAGTGACAGGATGATCTATAGGACTTTTCCTGCCAGGAGAGCACAGTCCAAAACTACCATAATCTTAATTTATTATTTACTTGGCTTAGCATCTCTTTACTGTCAGTAGGTATACATAGTGTGTACATAGATACACACACAAATATATTTCTATATTTTTATGTGTAGTTATATGCATATAATATATATGCATATATATACATGCATACAAACACAGACACACATACGCACATATATTTTATCTATATATATACACATACATATATACGGACATTCTTGATTGATTTTAGGTATTATCTAGGGCACTCTACAGTCTAGCCCAAGCTTTTACTCAACTTTTCCCTAGCACTTTTTCCCTGACAGATTTCCAAGGACTTTATAAAAAAAGATCTGTCTTATAATTCCTTTTTGATAGATGGGGCAAGAAGGCAGAAGTCAGGGTAATTTGCACAATTCCTCCATCATCTCGTGGTAAAGGAGGAAGCAAAGAACACAAGCATTTGACTAAACACCATCTGTTTTTATACTTTATTCTGTTGAGGCAGGTTTGAAAATACTGCCCAAAACTACAAAGGAAAGGTGAATTACAGTCATCTTAGGTAAAGAGTCTGATCCAAAGAACATGTATATCATGATATACCTTTCCATCAACTTTAATGGGAATCAGGTGAGATCCAGAAGCCTTAAAGTGAGTATTTATAGTGCTGTTAGTACCCTGGAATAAAAACCTATTTACTGAATCATGAATAATGATGTGAGTTCAACCTTCCAAAATAATATTAAAAGCAACTCTTTTTATCACCCACCACATTTATGCTAATATATAAGTAAAGTTATGGAGTTTTGAACTGCGTTATACGGTCCCAAACTAAAGTTTGACAATTAACCTTTCAAGGAGTTCTGTAACAAAAAGTCTCAGAGAAATGTATTGTGAGCAAATTGTTGGGGTACAACCCCCCCCCCCCAAAAAAA